>OY744517.1:228208530-228528530 GCA_963556195.1 Sepiola atlantica
TATGGTGGCACAATTAGTTTTCTTGTGTTACAGCTATGCAAAATGTGTTTTCCTGTCTTATTTTTTTATAACATTATGAGAAACTAAATATCAGTTTATATCTGCAAATCATGATTTGTATTAATTCAATTCATATTATTAAATAACTGTTTTAATTTTATGTTTCATAAATAATAAGGTTCGCAGTCGGCTTCACGTTTTCCGTGATAATTATGAAATAAAACGCTTACTTAAAAATATTGCAAGATAATAAATGAGATACAATTTTACTGTTAAAATTAAAGTAACATTAATAAATAGAATTCAGAATAAATCTTTACTTGTTTACGATATATATTTAAGAATTTTTTATTTGATGTTAAAATTACTTAACATTAAAATGTTACTTGTTTTTCATCTACGATACTTTTTTCTGTTTTAGAAACAAAACTATGACAGACATTCAATGTTCGTAGTTGCTTTTTTAGCATAAATATGGACTTCTGCATAAAACTATTGTTCATAAAGGGAATGTTTTTACTAATTCGTGAAAAACGAATACATTAACACCATACTTTTCTGGGTGTGCATGCGAAAAATACTCTTTAATAAAAACTGAAATAAAATTCTGACATTTAAAAGGAATCAAAATATCAATATTACCCAATTTTTTTTTCGTTATTATAAAGAAAAAGGAATTAAACTGCTTATTATTTAAAATTCATAGTTATTGATCGATAGAATTAAAGTTCGGTGTGCAAGTACCTTGGACCATTTGTGTGCATAGCGAAATATTAAGTAAACATTTAATATGAGAAAAACCAATAATACGATAAGACCAACTCAATTTCTTTAGTAACTCAATTCATAAATATCATGTCGATAGTTAATTATATTTCATCTGCCAATCTCTCTTGATCCAAGACTGTACACTGCTTAGATATGTTAGTGATTGTAGAGATGCAAGACTCCCTTTATAACCGAGCTGGCAATTACATATATTTAGGGATTTTTATGGTCACTACACAAATGAGTAAGGTTTCTTGAGCTAAAGAGACAATTAAGAGCCGTTACTCAACATTACGATTGGGAATCTATCAGAGATCACATCAGAGACAACCCATATAAGAAAACATTGTCACTCATCATGAAAAACAGTGAAGAAATAAGATGATTTAAGCAGGAAGTGAAATAATTAAAAAAACAGTATGACAAAAGAAAAAAACGCTGCAATCATCAATAAAAACATTTCATAAAAATACATTTAATTGCTTACGATATATACTTAAAAATGAGTCACAGAAATTTGGAACTGGCAATTTGATGCAAATCTATGATAGTGTAGTGAATAATGGGAAATCAACAATTCCATTTCTACCATACAACCATAATGTGGCTTGCACGGATGCTGATGAGGCTGAACTGCTTGCACAGTGATTTCCCTTAAACTGCACCTTGGACTCTACCAACAATTCCCTCCGAAATTGCTCACTATAGGGAGAAACAACACTATTATCTGATCATCACCTCTTCCCATGTCCAGGATATTATTGAAAAACCTTGAAACCTCAAAAACATGTAAGCTTGATCTTTTCTTTCTTAAAGTAATAAATTAAATGTTCTGCTTACCTTGACCCTGTCCTCTCTGAACTCTATAACAAATGCTATGCCGAATATTGCTTTATTGGTGGCTGGAAAGTTGCCTCTGTGATACGAGTCTTCAAGAATTCTAGCAAAAAAAAGACCTGCAAAATTATCGCTTAAATCAGTCTCCTGCTGCTCTGCACAAAAATCTTTGAAGCATTACTCGATTTAGCAATCTTCTACGACCTTAAAAATTCTAAACTTATTTCATGATCAACAGTATGGATTTAGGCAAGCCCGTTCTAATGCGTATATCCTAATAGTCATGGCCTGACGAATATACCATACATTGGACAAGGCAGGTGAAGCTAGGGCAGTACGACTTCATATATACAATGCTCTTGACAAGATCTGCCATACAAGTCTGCTCATGAAAATTAATTTGTACGATATTACTGGATGAATATTTAATATAATCAGATCCTTCTTAACCAAACAAAAGATCCAAAGTGGTACATTTCCTAATGAGCGCACACTCTATTCTCGACATGGGAGCAAAACGAATACACAAATACACAAGGCAATGACTTAATCCTTAGGAAATTACCTGCACTATGTAGTGATATGGGGCCATAAATAGATGGTAACATTTAATGCTACTAAGAGAAAGCTGCTTTTCTTTCAGAATAAAAAAAACCTTTCCAACCACCGATTGCCATGGCTAAAAGCACCCTACCTTAGGGATCAACATTCAAACTCCTAAGCCTAACATTCCCATTGCTTTGACTGGTGCTTGCACCACATTAAAGTACTCTGCCTATGCCGATGATGTAACAGTACTTGTAACAATCAGTACCGAGATTTGTGTCATCGACAGAGAAATCAGAATGGATGAAACTGTAAGAGGGGCCAAAATTAACTGTGACATGTCGGTGGGTTTGCACATCAGTGCCTGGAAGGGTGTATCCCTACAGGGACCCTTCAGATGGAGTGACGGGCCTTGCAAGCTACTCGGCTTTTGGTTTGGTCCAGATCTTCAGTTGGAGAAAAATTGATCTGAAGTACTGAAAGCAATTCGGGTTGCAGCTGGTCTGTGGACCCGTAGAAATCTTTCGTTAAATGGGAGAGCGGAAGTGTGTTTTTCTCACATCTATCCTCTTATCGTATATCGTCTATCAGTGCTTGCACTCCCGTAGGATACACTGCTTGAATTGCAGCAGGCCCTCTTCATGTTTTTTATGGCTTGGTTGGGCCCCTAAAGTTTGTCGCGAGATCTCTTACCTTGGATGAGGGGGAGGAACACAGGTTGCCCCGAGGCGAGTGCTCCTTTTATTGCGAGTGTTGACGTGCCTTGAACTTCCTTTTACGGGTGAAAGAAAGCCTCTCTGACACCCAGCTGTTGTCCCAAAAAGCATTATATCAGGTTATAATGAGGAGATCTGTTCAAGATGATAGGATTGAGGGGCTCGGTTTGACGAGGAGGGAGCTATGCTCAATCTAGCCTTGGGCGCCTGGGCTAAGATGCTTTTATAACGACGAGGCATCTCTGGCCTGGCTGATGATAAGAAATGCTCTCTGTATCGGCAATAGACTTCATGCAGCTGACTTTTCAAAGTCGCCTATTTGAGTCCGAGGCGGTGATGAAGACGAGACTTTGAGTCACGCCTTCTTTTATTGTCGCATCATTGTGCCACTCATAAAGTTTCTTGATGGTCTCATGATCCGCATACTGAATGTAACGTCTTTAGACCTAGAGCCGATTAATGTTTTTAGCAATTGGGCTCCAACAACGGATAGGCAAAGACGTTTTGTATTTTATAGCTTGCTTGCTATTGCGAAAGACGTTATATGGTCAACACGCCTGAAAGTAGTCTACGACGGTGAGACCTTCACCTCTCTCAGCCTTATTCGAATTTTCAAATATCACCTGAAGATTCGCATTAGGGCTGAGAAGATGAAACTCCCGCCAGCAGAGTTTGGTGAAAGATGGGAGAGAATGGCGCATGTTTGTCGAGTGACAGCAGCTGGCATTGAGTGGTATTTGGACATGCCTTAGGCAAGAATATTGGGTTGCAGAAACGACCGTTAATAATGACCCATTTAATGCTAGTCTAGATTTCTCCTAATAGTTCATAACTTGGCTAGTGTATGAATGATTTCATTAGGGCCCCATTTTATTTTTGTTGTCCCCCCCTCCTCCTGTTTTTTTTCTCCAATTTAGTTTTGATAATCCCCTACCCTATCCCCAATATAGGTGACAGATAGCTGGATTTGGCAGAGATGCAGGTCACCTTTCGACATTTTCGAAAGAGATGTTGTGAATAAAGCGTTGGGGCCTGCATCAACTTTTTTTCGTTTTCGACTGGTAAATCTGCATATCTGCCACAGCTTAGAAATGGGGGGGGGGGTCCTATACTGACACGGTTTTCATTGTAAATATTTCTCATTTTTTTTCTGTACATACATTTTTTATCTCCCAAACACCCCATTGCATATTATTTATATGGGTTTTAAGTAGAATAGTCATGGTATGAATTCTTTTGGTGCATGGTGCATGAATGTGGTATTTTGGTAAATGATGGTCACAAAAGAAACTAGCTAAGTTAGATCAGTTAGTAAATGTTAGAGAAGACCGATCTTTCCCCGCCCCTTTTTGGTATTGTGCCGCATTTTGTATATATTGTTTTGTATATATAAATGCGTGCTCACTTTACGTATAACTTATATAGGAAAGTGATCCCCCACCCTTCCTTACATCTAAAATGGCTGTTTACATGTAATTTTCCCCAAAAAGTAGAAACTTTTTTTTTAGGGGTCGAAATACGAGAGGTGAGATTCGGTGGCCAAGAAATGGGTGCTCACTTTACGTATAACTTATATAGGAAAGTGACCCCCCCCCTCCTAAAATCTAAAATAAAAAAATATTTTCATAATTTTTTTCATAGCGGATATTTGTTGAGGCTGTTTACATGTAATTTGCCCAAAAAAGTAGATACTTTTTTTTAGGGGTCGAAATACGAAAGGTGCACTTCTATAAATTTACCAAATAAATATATGTATGCTGAATAAAGCTTTCTCAAGTTAAGTTTTTTCTCATTTGTCATTACAAAAAAAAATAATAAATAAATAATAATAATAATAATAATAATAATAATAATAATAATAATAATAATAATAATAACACGATTACATTTTCAAATTTAAAAATACGATATAGATTTACTTGAGTTGAGGTGAAAATTCAAAATGGTGTCCAAAAAAGCATTGAATTGATATTAATGTAAAGAAGGCGACAAAAAACGGCATCTTGAATTGATCAAAACTGGTAAACTTATACTTATTTATTTTATATTAAAATTCTGTTTTAATAAAAATTCATAAAAATACCTCTTTCAGTGAAAACATTGTTCAAACCGTATTTATATTAATCAATATTTACTGCGATTTCTCTAAATAAAATCGTATTCTTAGACTTATTTAAAAAAAAGGTGGAGAGTTGAATTACTTTATTTTACGAGTTTTATGGCTAGCTAGAGTATATTGTAATATTGTGGGAAAGATTACAAGGAAATTCTGATAAAAGAAATATTATACTTACTTGTAAAAGATTATTGATATTTTTACGTGAGTTGAGGTAAAAATTCAAGATGGTGACCAGAAAAGCAGCTTCGCAGAAAGCTACAAATTAAAACTATATATTATGACAACAAGACAGATCACTTTTATAATTAAGTTCAATTTAATTTAATTGTATTTATTTCGTTAGCAATGTTCAAGTACGACTAACTGTAAGAGCAGTTTCTGCGGCGCTGCTACGGTGTTACGCCGCCATCCGTACCCGATAAGAAACTTCGTACTTAACAACTTCCGTTATTCTTTAGTTTAATTTTCTCTAGTTTCTGGTAGTCAATTTTCTGGTTTTATTTCTTTTGTATTTTATGATAATGAATTATATCGTACAAGACGTACTAACCGCAGATGAATGTCGGTTGCGCAGTATCTCCTTACAAGTGTTACTAATGGACACAAATGGAGAAAAGAAAACGTTGGAATGATTGGCAGGACCTACAATGCCCTACCTAACCATGATGTGGTAAACCACACGTATAATTTTGTGGAGCCCGTAGACAATACGATCCACACTAATCGTATTGAAGGCTCATGGAGTCATGCTAAAGACAAATTCAGGTCCATGCGAGGTACAAGTGCAGCACATTTCAATAGCTACCTGCAGGAGTTTCTCTGGCGTCGACAAGTAAAAGTAAATTACTTCGGCCATATAATAACAGTACTATGATTTCTGAAACAACCTCTTTTATTATTTTCCCTCTGTGATTATTTATTTTCAGTAACTGTAATTATTTATTTTAAGTAACTGTGATTATTTATTTTAGTCAAATAAATTATTTAAAATAAAATTTTAACAGTTATTATTTATTTTTGTCTAATAAATTATCTCTTATATAAAGGGCAGTTGTCTATATGTATGTATGTATGTATGTATGTATGTATGTATGTATGTATGTATGTAGGTATGTATGTATGTCTGTTTGTATGTGAAGCTTCTCCTCCGAGAGTACCCAAAAAACAGTCACACGGTTGACATCATTATGACCGGCCAGCCCTGGGACGTGTAATATCTCAGAACTGGAGAGAAAAAAAATGGACTCCTCGGGAGTCGACTAAGCACTTTTCTCCAATGGGGGGGGGTGCCTTTTTTCTCCATTTTCAACGTTGTTTAGTACTAATTTGAGAAAAAAACAATGCTATCATGTATAATTTTAGAAATATGCAAAGCCACGCTTTTAACAGGAAATGACGTCAGAGAGTGGCAGGAAGAAATTCACTCACACTACAACCATTTTTTTCTTTCTTTTTTCCCTCTCACTCCCACACTTTCTTTCTTAATTATTAATAGACGCTAATATTCCCCCCCTCCCTTCCTATGGCCGTTCTGTTATCATGATAGGCATTACCTCCTCCTTTCAGGCCAAATTGGGGTGGGGGTGTCGGCATTCGCCGGTGTGAGCGCCTCAGGCGAAATTTGGGGGAGGGGGGGTATCGGCATTCGGCGGTGGGGCGCCTCAGGCGAAATTTGGGGGGAGGGTCGGCATTTGGCGGTGGGGAACCTCAGGCCAAATCTGGAGAGGGGGAATGTCAGCATTCGCCGGTATTAGCGCCTCAGGCCAAATCTGGGGAGGGGGAATGTCGGCAATCGCCGGTATGAGCGCCTCAGACGAAATTTGGGGAGGAGGAGTGTCGGCATTCGCCGGTGTGAGCGCCTCAGGCCAAATTTGGGGAGGGGGAGTATTGGTATTCGCCGGTGGGGCGCCTCAGGCCAAATTTGGGGATGGGGGTGTTGGCATACGCCGGTGGGACGCCTAAGGGAAAATTTGGGGAAGGGGGAGTGTCGGCATTCGCTGGTATGAGCGCCTCAGACCAAATCTGGGGTGGGGGAGTGTCGGCATTCGCCAGTATGAGCGCCTCAGGCCAAATCTGGCGAGGGGGAATGTCGGCATTCGGCGGCTCAAGCCAATCTGGGGAGGGTGAATGTCGGCATTCGGCGGTATGAGCGCCTCAGGCGAAATTTGGGGGAGGCGGGAGTATCGGTATTCGCCGGTGGGGCGCCTCAGGCGAAATTTGGGGATGGGGGGTGTTGGCATACGCCGGTGAGGCGCCCGAGGCGAAATTTGGGGAAGGGGGAGTATCGGTATTCGCCGGTGTGAGCGCCTCAGGCGACATTTGGGGGAGGGGGAGTGTCGGTATTCGTAGGTGTGAGCGCCTCAGGCGAAATTTGGGGAGGGGGGAAATTATGAGTATTCGTCGGTGAGACAGATCCCGACCTTGGGCGCATATCAGCCGGTACTTTAGGGGAGAGGAAGTGAGCCAAAGGAAAAGGGATTAACAATAAAATGATAATCTGATTTTTGATTCGACAGTGTAAGATCGACACCTATCGTATAGGACTAGATATACACTTGATCTCAAGGCAATAATGCCGAGAACAGATACTACACTTTGATCTTAGCCAAAAGGCCGATTTATTTAGGCCGGTGAGTTCCTTCGGACAACTTTCATCTTTATCTACAGATGAAGATTTTACAAACCTTGGGAACTCACCAGACCTTAGGCATAGTGTCCGTTATGTAGGGGGAGGGGGGTCGGGGATAAGTGAGACAAGCTGTTCAATGTTTTTTATTTCACAAAATTTTACAAACAACAGAAAAAGAACATTTGCTGACTCTAAACTAGATTCTTGCACAAAAATATCGCATTCACTCTGTGGGTTGATGCCTACTTAAAATATCCTCAAAAAACATCGATGTAAAAAAGGAATTATCGTGGGAGTGGGAAAAAATATTTAATATTTTTTCCCACTCCCACGATAATTCCTTTTTAACACCCAAAAAGAAAGAAAAATAAAGAACAAAATAAAATGGTAAAAAAGGTAGTATGGCCCAGCTTTCCCTCATGGCTAAGTGTTAGACCGCCCACTGTTTTCCGGCACGAGACCGAAAACAAGCAGGTCGGTCACTAAGTGGGAGTGGGAACTTAAGAGAGGAGTGTTCAAAAAATAAATTCATCGGGAATGGGATCATGGGGTGGATGGTGTCTTCCAAGATAGTAATGCCAAGGGTTTCAAAAGACCGGGGACAAAATAAAACAGTGGAAGTGAGAATCTTTGGAAGCTCTCTAGTGCCGGCAAAAATAAAATAGGGACAGGATAACTTTCATTCCTACTAGTTTAAGAGGTTACCAGTTTTTGAAATAAATCAAAAAACTCTACAGGGGTGGGTTCCGTAGAACCCAGTACCGCGTGTGCCATAACTATGAACACGAACTCAAACTTGGCGCCTCGTCGGATGCACAAACTAGTGTCATGCACCCATCTCCTATTGAAATCCATGCGATGTAATCGTTTCCAATCGCATCTGATCTTCACTTTAAGTTGGTGTTTAAAGTAAACTACCAGATCCCGATCCGAAACAGATCCAACCCCATGAATCTCATCAAGACGTGTAACCCACGTCACTAGTCTTCCTACGGCTAGGATGGCTAGAAACACCATTCGTTTCTCCCCAGACGACGGCGGTGCTGCGTTGTTGATGACAGATGCTACATGCAGGACCATCGGCTGCTCGGCGTCGATGCGGGCCGTCACCTCCCTGACGTATCCCCAGATATGTCGAAGTTTGCTGCAGGTGAAGAAGGCGTGCTCGGCCGTTTCTTCTTCGTCGTCTTACCAGCGCGGGCATAAGGGGACGTCCCTTAAACCATCTCTGCATAATCTGCCATAGAGGGGCAGTGCGTTCCGAACCAGTCGCCAGGTCAGAGAATACTCAGAATTGTTGAGATAACTCTGGCCCGGCGCCCAATTCCACTGGGAGCGGGCCTCCTCCCTCGACAATCCAAGCCGCTCCTCAAGTGGGTCCGAAGCGGTACCCTCCACTAGATCCCGATATAGTCTCTTCCTAGACCGGGCAAGGTTACTGGACCCCGGCACTGCTCTAAGCGCGGCCCGGCATTCGGCGAAGAACAAGGGCTCCCCTCTCGGCCTACGTCGACCTTCGACCGAGAGGTCGGGTATGAGGTTGGGAAAGGCGCTCCCGACCGCAGGGACCCACGGAGTGTCTTCCATCAAAGTCCGACTCAGGAAAGCCAGTCTCTCGGCATGTCGATGACTTGCCAAGTCAGGCATCCCCAAGCCTCCCACACTCGGAACTTGAGTACAGACCTGTCTGCAGATGTACACTTTCCTGCCCTTCCAAAGAAGCGAGAAGAGTAAGCGCGTGAAAGCGATAAGGCGGGCCGCAGGCAGTGGTAGCACAGACAGCCGGTAAAGGATGAGAGGAAAGACGTAAGTGGCGCACGCCTCCGCTCTGCCCTTTAAGGAATGCTTCCTTCGAATCCAAGCCCGGACCGACGATTCGACCTTTGTCTGTACTTCCGACCAGTTCTTTTCCAGCTGGAGGCCTGGCCCGAACCACACGCCGAGGATTCGAACCGGGCCATCCGACCAGCTGAAGTCACCTGAAAGAGCGGTCTCTCCGCTCCAGGCACCCAACCGCCGGCCGTTCGACTTGCTGCGGTTGACTATGGCCCCTGTCACTTCTTCGTACCGAGCGAGCGCCTTAATCACCGTTTGAATGTCAGTACGGCTCGACACGAAAACGGTGACATCATCGGCAAACGCGGAAACCTGACGCGTGCCTTGCGAGGAGGGATAGCGATCCCGTGCAGGACTGGTGTTGTCGCCTGATCCCTTAATTTGCAAAGGAAGGGTCCCAACGCCAGAGGCCTCCTGGATTTTCAAATTACTCGGCGTTGTCCGGGAGAAAAGTGCTCAATATCCTAGATAGAGCTACTGTAGTTATAGGTTTGGAAAATATTTGAACGCCATCTTCGTTCCCCTTTGGACTATGAAAAGGAGGGAGGATTCCTAAGTAATTTCAGTAGTGCTCAGGAGGCCTCATTGATTTTCAAAGTACTCGGCGTTGTCTGGGAGAAAATTGCTCAATGTCCTAGATAGAGCTACTGTCGTGATAGGTTTGGATAATATTTTAACAGCATCTACGCTGAAAACCTATTTAGCATTCGCACCGCGGCAGCAATAGGTACGTATTTAGCATTCAGCGGTGGCGATAGGAACGTATATAGCATGTGCACATGGGCGGCAATAAATACGTATATAGCATGCGCATCGGGAGTGTAAAAAAAAATTGGGGGTGGAGGCAAAACATTTTTTTTTCTTATATGTTTTTCATTGAAAATATTTGTATGTATGGATGAAAAACAAATTTTTCGGGGGGGGTGGGCTAAAAAAATTTTTTTTTTCTTTTTTAAAATAAAAATATTTCTATGTATAGGGGGAACATAAAATTTTTGGGGGGTAGGGGGGTCAAAATTTTGTCTTTTTTTTCCCTTTAAATTAAAAATATTTATAAGTATGTGGGAGAATAGAAAAAAAAATTTCTTGTGGGGAGGCAAAAAAATGTATTTTTTTCTGTTTTTAACTAAAAATATTTATATTTATGATAGTGACAATACATGAATGAACACTATTTTGTTTTTCTAACAAGACAGGGGCGAATTAATATGAGTTCTTACGTATGCGAACTGGGCTGGAGATTGGTACATATATAGTATGTGTACCCTTGCAGAGATAGGTAAGTATGTAGTATGCGCACCAGAGCCGCAATAGGTACAAATAT
The DNA here is from genome assembly GCA_963556195.1 of Sepiola atlantica. Lineage (NCBI taxonomy): Eukaryota > Metazoa > Mollusca > Cephalopoda > Sepiida > Sepiolidae > Sepiola > Sepiola atlantica. Next base: position 228,219,306 of record OY744517.1, read on the forward strand.
AGTATGCACACCGGGCCGGCGATAGGTATGTATTTAGCATTCGCACCGGGGCGGCGATATGTACGTATTTAGCTTCCACACCAGGGCGGCGATAGGTACGTATTCAGAATTCAGGGGTGGCGATAGCTATATATATAGCATGTACACATAGGCAGCAATATGTACGTACATAGCATGCGCTCCGCGGCGGCGATCAGTACATATATAGCACGCGCACCGGGGCGGCGATTTGGTACGTATATAGCACGTGCACCGGAACAGCGAAAGGTATGTATTTCGCATTCGCACCGGGGTGTTGATAGGTACGTATTTAGCAGTCGCACCAGGGTGGCTATAGGTACGTATTTAGCATTCGCACCAGGGCGGCTATTGGTACGTATTTAGCATTCGCACCAGGGCGGCTATTGGTACGTATTTAGCATTCGCACCGGGGCGGCTATAGGTACGTATTTAGCATTCGCACCGGGGCGGCAATATGTACCTATTAATTATTCCCACTAGGGCAGCGATAGGTACTTATGTATCCTGCACACCGGGGCGCAATAGGTACGTATTTAGCATTCACACCGGGGCGGCGATATGTACTATTTAGCATTCGCACCGGGGCGGCGATAGGTACTTTAATAGTATCTGAACTGGGGCGGCGATAGGTACGTATATAGTATGTGCACTGGGGCGGCGATACGTACGTATATAGTATGCGCACCGGGGTGGCGATAGATACGTATATAGTATGAACACCGGGGCGGGGATAAGTAACTATATAGAAGGCGCAGATAGAGGTGTTACTTTTTATAGAAATATGTCATACTATTGCCCTGGGCAACGTAGGAGAAATGGTGGGGAAGAAACAGCTTTCGCAAAAGGCGAAATTAGAAAGTAGCGGTGAAATGGGGCAACTAGGGAAGAGAAATGTAGAAAGATAAAGAGAAGGCTATAGAGAAGGGGGGGGGGGAAATAAAAGTTTGTATATAAAAATGTTACACACACGATTTTTCTTTCAATTATATGTTTTTATGACCTCGAGCAACGCTGGGTAGCCCCGCTAGTCTCTTATATAAAGGGCAGTTGTCTATATGTATGTATGTATGTATGTATGTATGTATGTCTGTTTGTATGTGAAGATTCTCCTGAAAAACTACACGGCGACATGTAAAAAACTTGATATCTTTAGCACTGTACATATCCCGGAATCATAATATCTAAAAATCGTGAAAAACGATTCACTCGCTGACGGTCAACCGGACCATTTTCCAACAAAAGGTAGCAGTTTTTTCGTATTTTACACCATTTTTTTCAACGTTAATTAGTACTAAATTCGAAAAAATCTAATGCATTTATGTACTAATCCGATAAAAATGCTGAGTCACTGAAAACATCCCATAATCCCTTGCCGGATGTATCCGGTCTTGCACTAAATGGTGTCCGGTTGTATCAGGTCATTCCATAACTTCTGTCCGGATAAATCAATAACATCATAGGAAGGCTACGTTAAGAGTGTGTAGTGAAACAAGGGTTGCTCAATAACATCCGCACCTGGCCAACAGTAGGCGTCATTTCAGTAGTGCTCCGGAGGCCTCTTTGATTTTCAAAGTACGCGGCGTTGTCCGGGAGAAAAGTGCTCAATATTCCAGATAGAGCTACTTTAGTGATAGGTTTTGAAAATATTTTAACGCAATCTTCGTTCCCCTTTAGACTATTTCGCAGATCAGAAGTAGAGAGGATACCAAAGTGATTTCAGTAGTCCTCAAGACACCTCCTTGATTATCAAAGTACTCGGCGTTGTCCGAGAGAAAAGTGCTCAATGTCCTAGATAGAGCTACTTTAGTGATAGGTTTGGAAAATATTTTAACGCCATCTTCGTTCCCCTTTGGACTATTTGGTAGATCAGAAGGAGGGAGGATACCAAAGTTATTTCAGTAGTGCTCAGGAGGCCTCTTTGAATTTCAAAGTACTCGGCGTTGTCTGGGAAAAAAGTGCTTAATGTCCTAGATAGAGCTACTGTAGTGATAGGTTTGGATACTATTTTAATAGCATCTACGATGAAAAGGATGAAGGAACTGATAAGAGTTATTTCAGTAGTGCTCAGTAGGCCTCTTTGATTTTAAAAGTACTCGGCGTTGTCCGGGACAAAAGTGCTCAATATCCTAGATAGAGCTCCTATAGTGATAGGTTTAGAAAATATTTATACGACATTTTCGTTCCCCTTTGGACTATTTGGCAGACAAGAAGGAGAGAGGATACCTAAGTGATTTCAGTAGTCCTCAGGAGGCCTCCTGGAATATCAAAGTTCTCGGCGTTGTCCGGGAGAAAAGTGCTCAATATGCTAGATAGAGATACTGTAGTGATAGGTTTGGAAAATATTTTAACTACATCTTCGTTCACCTTTAGACTATTTTGCAGATGAAAAGACGGGAGGATTCCTAAGTCATTTCAGTAGTCCTCAGTAGGCCTCCTTGATTATCAAAGTACTCGGCGTTGTACGGGAGAAAAGTGCTCAATGTCCTAGATAGAGCTACTGTAGTGATAGGTTTGGATAATATTTTAACAGCATTTACGCTGAAAATGACGGGGGAATCGATAGGAGTGATTTCAGTAGTGCTCTTGAAGCCTCTTGGATTTTCAAAGTACTCGGCTTTATCCGGGAGAAAATTGCTCAGTATCCTAGATAGAGCTACTGTAGTGATAGGTTTTGAAAATATTTTAACGCCATCTTCTTTCTCCTTTGGACTATTTTGCAGATCACAAAGAGAGAGAATACCTAAGTGATTTCAGTAGTGCTCAGGAGGCCTCCTTGATTTTCAAAGTACTCAGCCTTGTCCGTGAGAAAATTGCTCAATGTCCTAGATAGAGCTACTGTAGTGATAGGTTTGGAAAATATTTTAACGCCATCTTCGTTCCCCTTTGGACTATTTTGCAGATCAGAAGAAGAGAGGATACCTAAGTGATTACAGTAGTCCTTATGAGGCCACCTTGATCATCAAAGTACTCGGCGTTGTCCGGGAGAAAATTGCTCAGTATCCTAGATAGAGATACTGTAGTGATAGGTTTGGAAAATATTTTAACGCCACCTTCGTTCCCCTTTGGACTATTTTGCATATGAAAAGACGGGAGGATACCTTAGTGATTTCAGTAGTGCTCAGGAGGCATCTTTGATTTTCAAAGTACTCGCCGTTGTCCGGGAGAAAAGTGCTCAATGTCATAGATAGAGCAACTGTAGTGATAGGTTTGGATAATATTTTAACGCCATCTTCCTTCCCCTTTGGACTATTTAGCAGATCAGAAGGAGAGAGGACACCTAAGTGATTTCAGTTGTCTTCATGAGGCTTCCTTGATTATCAAAGTACACAGGATTGTCTGAGAGAAATGTGCTCAATGTCTTAGATAGCGCTACTGTAGTTATAGGTTTGGAAAATATTTTAACGCCATCTTCGTTCCCCTTTGGACTATTTTGCAGATGAAAACAAGGGTGGATACATAAGTGATTTCAGTAGTGCTAAGGAGCCTGCTTTGATTTGCAAAGTACACGGTATTGTCCGGGAGAAAAGTGCTCAATATCCAAGATAGAGCTACTGTAGTGATAGGTTTAGAAAATATTTTAACGCAATCTTCGTTCCTCTTTTGACTATTTTGCAGATGAAAAGAAGGGTGGATACCTAAGTGATTTGAGTACTGCTCAAAAGGCCTCCTTGATTTGCAAAGTACTCGGCGTTGTCCGGGAGAAAATGCTCAATATCCTAGATATAGCTACTGTAGTGATAGGTTTGGAAAATATTTGAACGTCATCTTCGTTCTCGTTTGGACTATTTTGCAGATGAAAAGAAGGGTGGATACCTAAGTGATTTCAGTAGTGCTCAGGAGGCCTCTTTGATTTTCAAAGTACGCAGCGTGGTCTGGGAGAAAATAGCTTAATGTCCTAGATAGAGCTACTGTAGTGATAGGTTTGGATAATATTTTAACAGCATCTACGCTGAAAAGGATGAAAGAATCCATAAGAGTGATTTCAGTAGTGCTTATGAGGCTTCCTAGATTTTTAAATTACTCGGCGTTGTCCGGGAGAAAAGTGCTAAATATGCTAGATGGAGCTACTGTAGTGATATGTTTTGAAAATATTTTAACACCATCTTCGTTCCCCTTTGGACTATTTTGTCTGATGAAATGTGAGGAGGATTCCTAAGTGATTTCAGTAGTGCTCAAGAGGCCTCCTTGATATTCAAAGTACTTGCGTTGTCTGTGAGAAAAGTGCTCAATGTCCTAGATAGAGCTACTGTAGTGATAGGTATGGAAAATAATCTAACGCCATCTTTGTTCCCCTTTGGACTATTTTGCAGATGAAAAGACGGGTGGATACCTAAGTTATTTTAGTAGTGCTCAGGAGGCCTCTTTGATTAACAAAGTACTCGGTGTTGTCCAGGAGAAACGTGCTCAATGTCTTAGATAAAGCTACTGGAGTGATAGGTTTTGAAAATATTTTAACGCTATCTTTGTTCCCCTTTTGGACTATTTTGCAGATGAAATAAAAGGTGAATACCTAAGTGATTTCAGTAGTGCTCAGCAGGCCTCATTGGATTTTCAAAGTACTCGGCGTTGTCCGAGAGAAAAGTGCTCAATATCTTAGATAGAGCATCTGTAGTGATAGGTTAGGATAATATTTAAACAGCATCGACGCTTAATAGGATGGGGGAATCGAAAGAGTTATTTCAGTAGTGCTAATGAGGCCTCCTTTATTTTCACAGTACTTGGCGTTGTCAGGGAGAAAATTTCTCAATGCCATAGATAGAGCTACTGTAGTGATAGGTTGAATAATATTTAAACAGCATCTACGCTGAAAAGGATGGGGAAATCGATAAGAGTTATTTCAGTAGTTCTCATGAGGCCTCCTTGATTTTCAAAGTACTCGGCGTTCTCCGGGAGAAAAGTGCTAAATATCCTAAATAGAGCTACTGTAGTGATAGGTTTCAAAATATTTTACCGCCATCTTCGTTCCCCTTGGACTATTGTGATGATTAAAAAAAGGAGGGGATACCTAAGTGATTTCAGTAGTGTTCAGAAGGCCTTCTTTAGTTTCACAGTACTCGGCGTTGTCCGGGAGAAAAGTGCTCAATGTCCTAGATAGAGCAACTGTAGTAATAGGTTTGGATAATATTGTAACAGCAACTACGCTGAAAATGAGTGGGGAATCGATAGGCGTGATTTCAGTAGTGCTCAAGAGGCCTCTTGGAGTATAAAAGTACTCGGCGTTGCCAGGGATAAAAGTGCTTAATGTCCTAGATAGAGCTACTGTAGTGATATTTTTGGAAAATATTTTACCGCAATCTTCGTTCCCCTTTGGACTATTTGGCAGATCAGTAGGAGGGAGGATATCTGAGTAATTTCAGTAGTGCTCATGAGGCTTCTTTGATTTTCAAAGTACTCGGCATTGTCCGGGAGAAACGTGCTCAATGTCCTTGATAGAGCTACTGTAGTGATAGGTTTGGATAATATTTTAACAGCATCTACGCTGAAAATGATGGGGGAATCGATAGGAGTGATTTCTAGTATTGCTCAGGAGGCCTCTTGGAGTTTCAAATTACTCGGCTTTGTCCGGGAGAAAATTGCTCAATATCCTAGATAGAGCTACTGTAGTGATAGGTTTGGAATATATTTTAACGCCATCTTCGTTCTCCTTTGGACTATTTTGCAGATCGGAAAAAGAGAGGATACTTAAGTTATTTCAGTAGTCCTCAAGAGGCTTATTTGATTTTCAAAGTACTCGGCATTGTCTGGGAGAAAATTGCTCAATGTCCTAGATAGAGCTACTGTAGTGACAGGTTTGGATAATATTTTAACAGCATCTGCCCTGAAAATAGTGGGATCATCGATAAGAGTGATTTCAGTAGTGCTCTGGTGGCCTTCTTGATTTTCAAAGTACTCGGAGTTGTCCGGGAGAAAAGTGCTCAATATCCTAGATAGAGATACTGTAGTGATAGGTTTGGAAAATATTTTAACGCCATCTTTGTTCCCCTTTGGACTAGTTTGCAGATTAAAAGAAGGGTGCATACCTAAGTGATTTCAGTAGTGCTCAGGAAGCCTCCTTGATTTTCTAAAGTACTCAGCGTTGTCCTGGAGAAAAGTGCTCATTATGCTAGATAGAGCTCTGTAGTGATAGGTTTGGAAAATATTTTAACGCCATCTTCGTTCCCCTTTGGACTATTTTGCAGTTCCGAAGGAGAGAGGATACCTAAGTGATGTCAGTAGTCTTCAGGAGGCCTCATTGGATTTTCAAAGTACTTGGCATTGTAAGGATGAAAGGTGCTCAATATCCTAGATAGAGCTACTATAGTGATAGGTTTGGAAAATATTTTAACGCCATCTTCGTTCCCCTTTGGACTATTTTGCAGATCAGAAGGAGAGAGGATACCTAAGTTATTTCAGTAGTGCTCATTAGGCCCCTTGGATTTTCAAAGTACTCGGCGTTGTCCGGCAGAAAATTGCTCAATGTCCTAGATAGAGCTACTGTAGTGACAGGTTTGGATAATATTTTAACAGCATCTACGCTGAAAAGGATGGGGGGATTGATAAGAGTGATTTCAGTAGTGCTCAGGAGGCCTCCTTGATTTTCAAAGTACTCGGCATTGTAAGGGAGAAAAGTGCTCAATAACCTAGATAGAGCTACTGTAGTGATAGGTTTGGAAAATATTGTAACGCTATCTTCGTTCCCCTTTGGACTATTTTGCAGATGAAAAGGAGGGAGGATACCTAAGTGATTTCAGTAGTGCTCAGGAGGCCTCCTTGATTTTCAAAGTAATCGGCTTTGTCCGGGAGAAAAGTGCTCAATGTCCTAGATAGAGCTACTGTAGGTATAGGTTTGGATAATATTTTAACAACATCTATGCTTAAAAGGATGGGGGAATCGATAAGAGTGATTTCAGTAGTGCTCATGAGGCCTCCTTGATTTTCAAAGTACTCGGCGTTTTCCGGGAGAAAAGTGATCAATATCCTAGATAGAGATACCGTAGTGATAGGGTTGGAAAATATTTTAACGCCATCTTTGTTCCCCTTTGGCTATTTTGAAGATCAGAAGAAGCGAGGATACGTAAGAGTTGTTTCAGTAGTGCTCAGGAGGCCTCCTTGATTTTCAAAGTACTCGGCATTGTCCGGCAGAAATGTGCTGTATTACCTAGATAAAGCTACTGTAGTGATAGGTCTGGATAATATTTTAACAGCATCTACGCTGAAAAGGATGGGGGAATCGATAAGAGTGATTTCAGTAGTAATCAGGAGGCCTCCTTGATTTTCAAAGTACTCAGCATTGTCTGAGAGAAAAGTGCTCAATATCCTAGATAGAGCTACTGTAGTCATAGGGTTAGAAAATATTTTAATGCCATCTTTGTCCCCCTTTGGACTATTTTGTGCTTCTGCGGTATAGGACCATGCGGATTCTGCAGTATAGCAACCGGGGAGGGGCGCTCTTGTGGTATAGGACCACAAGGCTTCTGCGGTATAGCAACCAGGGTTTCTTCTGCGGTATACCCACCGGCGGGTTCGTCTGTGTTATAGGACCATGAGGCTTCTGCAGTATAGCAACCGGGGGGTGCTTCTACGGTATAGGACCACAAGACTTCTGCGGTTTCGCAACAGGGGGGTGGGGGCTTCTGCAGTATGGCCCTTGGGGGTGTTTCTGCGGTATAGGGGGTGCTTCTATGGTATGGCACCCGGGTGGTTCTTCTGCGGTATAGGAACCTGATGCTTCTGCAGGATCGCACCCGGGGGGGTGCTTCTGCGGTATGGTCCCCAGGGGGGGGGTTCTTCTGTGGTATAGCAACCAGGGGCGGGGTGCTTCTGCGGTATATGACCACAAGACTTCTGGGGTATAGCAACCGGGGAGGGGTGCTTCTGCGGTATAGGACCACAGGGTTTCTACGGTATAGCAACCGGTTGGGGGTGCTTCTGCAGTATAGGACCACGAGTCTTCTGCAGTATAGCAACCGGGGGGTGCTTCTTCGGTATAGCAACAGGGGGAGGGAGTGCTTCTGTTGTATCGCACTCGGGGGGTGTTTTTGCAGTATAGGAACCTGAGGCCTCTGCGGTATGGCACTAGGGGGGTGCTTCTGCGGTATGGCACCCATGAGGTTTCTTCTGTGGTATTGCACCAGGGGTGTGCTTCTGCGGTATGGAACCCAGGACGTTGCTTCTGTGGTATGGCACCCAGGGGGGTGCTTCTGCAGTATAGAATCACGAGGCTTCTGCGGTATAGTAACCAGGGCTGTGGTGCTCTTGTGGTATAGGACCACGAGGCTTCTGCAGCATAGTATTTGCACTGGGCCGGTGATAAGTAAGTATTTTGCATTCGCACAGGGGCTGCGATAGGTGCATATGTAGCATTGCACCGGGGCAGAGATAGGTACATATGTAGCATGCACACCGGGCCAGTGATAGTTACGTATATAGCATGCATACCAGGGTGGCAATAGGTACTTATATTGTATATGCACTGGGGCGACGATAGGTATGTATATAGTCTGCGCACCACGGTGGCGATGCATACGTATATAGTATGAATACCGGAGTGGAGATAAGTACCTATATAGAAAACGCAGATAGAGGTGGTACGTTTTATAGAAATATGTCATACTATTGCCCTGGGCAACGTAGGAGAAATAGTGGGGAAGATGCAGCTTTCACAAAAGGCAAAATTAGAAAGTAGCGGTGAATTGGGCGACCAGGGAAGAGAAAGGTAGAAAGATAAAACGACGGCTATAGAGGAGGGGGGAAATAGAAGTTTTAATATAAAGATGTTACAGACGCGATTTCTCTTCAATTATATGTTTTTATGACCCCGAGCAACGCCGGGTAGCTCCGCTAGTTTAAAATAAAATTCAGTACAAAACTAACCAAAACAGGAAGTTTTTATTATCGGAACCAATTTCGAACGGACACCGTTTCCGGTTGGAAACAACTTTGCTTAGAGTTAGTCGTACTTGAACATTGCCATTTCATTATTTGATTATTTTATCATGAAAGACGAAGGATATTATCTTAAAATCATTTATTTAAAGAAAATTCCTTCTGGGTAATACTGCAAAATTACGTTGAATAATTTTATTTTACGAATATTACGGCTAGATTAAGTGGAACATTGAAAGAATTCCCAGCCAACAGTCCGCAGCAAACGGTGTCCCGTCAGATTTATCCACAATATAACTTCTGGCTAGAGTTTCAAATTCCCTGAATTCGATAGTTTCATTTTCCTTAGACTTAACCGCTAGCAAGTGATGAATCTATATTTAACTAGTAGCAAGTAATACATTATGCATAGTATAGTACAATATGTACTAACCACAGATGGAGTTCGTTTCGAAAAAAATTGATACCCCCCCCCCCCAAATCAAATCACATATTTGATTACATATTTTTCTAAAATAATTTAGGCTCTCCAGAAGGGTTCGCGATCCCGCTGACTTCCGGGTTATCCTGCAGTAAATTTCAAGTATGAATGATCATCTATTATATAAACGTCAACTGTCTGTCTGTCTGTATGTATGTATGTATGTAAAGCTTCTCCTCCGAAAGTACCCAACAAACGGTCACACGGGTAGCATCATTCCGACTGGCCAGCCCAGGCGCGTCTAATATCTCGGAACCGGAAAAAAAAATTGACTCTTCCGGGGTCGACTGAGCACTTTTCTCCAATGGGGGGTGGCTTTTAACTCCATTTTTCAACGTTATTTATACTAATTTGAGAAGAAAAATAATGCAAAATCACGATAAACTAGATATGACGTCAGAGTAAGGGAGTGGCGGGAGGAAATTCACTCACACTACAACCATTTTTTTTCCTTTCTTTCTTCTTTCCCTCTCACTCCCACCCTTTCTACCTTTCTTTCTTAATTATTAATAGACGCTAATATTTCTTCCCCCCTCCCTTCCTCACTATGGCCGTTCTGTTATCCTGATATAATACTTCCAGGCATTACCTCCTCCTTTCAGGCCAAATGGGGGGGGGGATGTCGACAATCACTGATGTGAGCGCCATAGGCCAAATCTGGGGAGGGGGATGTCGGCATTCGCCGGTATGAGCGCCTCAGGCCAAATCTGGGGAGGGGGAATGTCGGCATTCGACGGTGGGGTGCCAAATCTAGGGAGGGGAAATGTCGGCATTCGCCGATATGAGCGCCTCAGGCCAAATCTGGGGAGGGGGAATGTCGGCATTCGGCGGTGGGGTGCCAAATCTGGGGAGGGGGAATGTCGGCATTCGGCGGTATGAGCGCCTCAGGCCAAATCTGGGGAGGGGGAATGTCGGCATTCGGCGGTGAGGTGCCAAATCTAGGGAGGGGAAATGTCGGCATTCGCCGGTATGAGCGCCTCAGGCCAAATCTGGGGAGGGGGAATGTCGGCATTTGCCGGTATGATCACCTCAGGCCAAATCTGGGGAGGGGGAATGTCGGCATTCGGCGGTATGAGCGCCTCAGGCCAAATCTGGGGAGGGGGAATGTCGGCATTCGGCGGTATGAGCGCCTCAGGCCAAATTTGGGGAGGGGGAATGTCGGCATTCGCCGGTATGAGCGCCTCAGGCCAAATCTGGGGTAGGGGAATGTCGGCATTCGCCGGTATGAGCGCCTCAGGCGAAATTTAGGGGCGGAGGAGTATTCGGCGGTGGGGCGCCTCAGGCCAAATCTGGAGAGGGGGAGTGTCGGCATTCGCCGGTATGCGCGCCTCAGGCGAAATTTGGGGGTTAAATTCCGGGGAGGGGGAGGGGGTATGAGTAATCCTCGGTGAGATCCCTTCCCGGCCTGTACTTTAGGGGAGTAGACATTTCCAAAGGATAAGGGATTAAAAAATAAAATGATAATCTGATTTTTGATTCGACAGTGTAAAACTGACACCTATCGGATAGGACTAGATAATACACTTGATCTCAAGACAAAAAATGCCGAGAACAGATATTACACTTTGATCTTAGCCAAAAGGCCAGTTTATTTAGGCAGGTGAGTTCCTTCGGACAACCTTCATCTTTATCTACAGATGAAGATTTTACAAACCTTGGGAACTCACCAGACCTTAGGCATAGTGCCCGTTATGTAGGGGGAGGGGGGTCGGGGATAAGTGAGACAAGCTGTTCAATGTTTTTTATTTCACAAAATTTTACAAACAACATAAAAAAGAACATTTGCTGACTCCAAACTAGATTCTTGCACCAAAATACCGCATTCACTCTGTGGGTTGATCCCTACTTAAAATATCCCCAAAAAACATCGATGTAAAAAAGAATTATCGTGGGAGTGGGAAAAATATTAAAAACACCCAAAAAGAAAGAAAAATAAAGAACGAAATAAAATGGTAAAAAAGTTAGTATGGCCCGGCTTTCCCTCATAACTAAGTGTTAGACCGCCCACTATTTTCCGGCACGAGACCAAAACAAGCGGGTCGGTCACTAAGTGGGAGTGGGAACTTAAGAGAGGAGTGTTCAAAAAATAAATTCATCGGGAATGGGATCATGGGGTGGATGGCGTCTTCCAAGATAGTAAAGCCAAGGGTTTCAAAAGACCGGGGACAAAATAAAACAGTGGAAGTGGGAATCTCTGGAAGCTCTCTAGTGCCGGCAAAAATAAAATAGGGACAGGATAACTTTCATTCCTACTAGTTTAAGAGGTTACCAGTTTTTTAAAATAAATCCAAAAAACTCTACAGGGGTGGGTTCCGTAGAACCCAGTACCGCGTGTGCCATAACTATGGAGGGAACACGAACTCAAACTTGGCGCCTCGTCGGATGCATAAACTAGTGTCATGCACCCATCTCCTATCGAAATCCATGCGATGTAATCGTTTCCAATCGCATCTGATCTTCACTTTAAGTTGGTGTTTAAAGTAAACTACCAGATCCCGATCCGAAACAGATCCAACCCCATGAACCTCATTAAGACGTGTAACCCACGTCACTAGTCTTGCTACGGCTAGGATGGCTAGAAACACCATTCGTTTCTCCCCAGACCACGGCGGTGCTGCGTTGTTGATGACAGATGCTACATCCAGGACCATCGGCTGCTCGGCGTCGATGCGGGCCGTCACCTCCCTGACGTATCCCCAGAGATGTCGAAGTTTGCTGCAGGTGAAGAAGGCGTGCTCGACCGTTTCTTCTTCGTCGTCTTCACAGCGCGGGCATAAGGGGACGTCCCTTAAACCATCTCTGCATAATCTGCCATAGAGGGGCAGTGCGTTCCGAACCAGTCGCCAGGTCAGAGAATACTCAGAATTGTTGAGATAACTCTGGCCTGGCGCCCAATTCCACTGGGAGCGGGCCTCCTCCCTCGACAATCCAAGCCGCTCCTCAAGTGGGTCCGAAGCGGTACCCTCCACTAGATCCCGATATAGTCTCTTCCTAGACCGGGCAAGGTTACTGGACCCCGGCAACGCTCTAAGCGCGGCCCGGCATTCGGCGAAGAACAAGGGCTCCCCTCTCGGCCTACGTCGTCCTTCGACCGAGAGGTCGGGTATGAGGTTGGGAAAGGCGCTCCCGACCGCAGGGACCCACGGAGTGTCTTCCATCAAAGTCCGACTCAGGAAAGCCAGTCTCTCGGCATGTCGATGACTTGCCAAGTCAGGCATCCCCAAGCCTCCCACACTCGGAACTTGAGTACAGACCTGTCTGCGGACGTACGCTTTCCGGCCCTTCCAAAGAAGCGAGAAGAGTAAGCGCGTGAAAGCGATAAGGCGGACCGCAGGCAGTGGTAGTACAGACAGCCGGTAAAGGATGAGAGGAAAGACGTAAGTGGCGCACGCCTCCGCTCTGCCCTTTAAGGAAAGCTTCCTTCGAATCCAAGCCCGGACCGACGATTCGACCTTTGTCTGTACTTCCGACCAGTTCTTTTCCAGCTGGAGGCCCGGCCCGAACCACACGCCGAGGATTCGAACCGGGCCATCCGACCAGCTGAAGTCACCTGGAAGAGCGGTCTCTCCGCTCCAGGCACCCAACCGCAGGCCGTTCGACTTGCTGCGGTTGACTATGGCCCCTGTTACTTCTTCGTACCGAGCGAGCGCCTTAATCACCGTTCGAATGTCAGTACGGCTCGACACGAAAACGGTGACATCATCGGCAAACGCGGAAACCCTGACTCGCGCTTTGCGAGGAGGGATAGCGATCCCGCGCAGGACTGGTGTTGTCGCCTCATCCCTTAATTTGCGAAGGAAGGGTTCCAACGCCAGGATGTAGAGCAGGGGCGACAGCGGACAACCCTGACGTACCGACCGAGAAACAACGAACGATTCCGACCTCTTTCCATTGACTTGCACCACTGCCGTCGGCGAGTCATACAGAATAGAGATCCACCTGCGGAAGTCCGGACTAAAACCGGCAGCCGCTAAAACAGCTTTCAGGAAACCATGGTCGACTCTATCGAAAGCCTTGGACTGATCTAAATTGATCAGCGCGGCTTCAGCGTCGTCTTCTGTCCCCTCTATGATCATGCGAATCAAATGCAAGTTGTTCTGAATCGACCTCCCCTTCACAGCAAAGTTCTGCTCAGGCTTGATCAAATCACCGATAACAACCTGCAGGCGGTTCGCAAGAACGCGGGCCAAAATCTTTAACTCTGTGTTTAGCAGAGTTATGGGCCTGTAGTCGTCTAAATTTCCCCCACCAGGTTGGTCCCTCTTCTTCAGTAATGTGACCATTCCTTTGGTTACCTGTCCAGGGATTGACTCCTGAACAAACCAGTGGTTAAACACATCCTTCAGAATTGGGACAAACATGGGCGACAGCCTCAAATACATTTCGTACGGCAGACCATCGAGTCCCGGAGATTTGTTCAAGCCGACCTGCTTCAACGCAGTAACGATCTCGCCCTCCGTAATCCTGCCATCACAGCCAGCTGCTCGAGCCGCCTCGAGGCGGGGCGAGTCAGCCAAATAGCTGTCAAACTCCTGGCCGCGGAGTCTGGGCAGTTGGGTGAAACGTTCCTCCAAATGCTCACGGAACCCCTCACAGATCTCACGAGACGATACCAGGGTATGTCCTTCCAGGTTTTTCACCTTCCGAATGTACCCATCCGAACCACGACGTAAAGCAGCCTTACGCTCAACAGCGTCAACGTTCACGGCTTCGTTAGAGACTTTCTTTAATCTAGCTCTAACTACTTGACCTTCATATCGCTCGCTAGCCAAGCGATTGAGGTCCCCCGTAATTAATGCTATCTCTAGGGGATCCCCCCCAGCCACCGCCCGGGTCATCTTATCCTCTACTTGCTTTTGCGTCCTAGCCCTATTTTGAGCGAGGCGCTGGCTGTAGCGGACACAAAAGTTTCTAACCTGAGCCTTAGTTTTAACCCAGTACCTACTCCCGATAACCACCCCCACTAATCCCCGCTGGAGTAGTAACGTTAGCTGTTCCCGGAAGTCTCGTATCTCCAGTAAGGAGGTATTAAACTTCCAGTACCCAGCCAACCTAGGCCTATCACTTAAGTTCAACCGGGCCGTAACCAATTTATGGTCCGAATGTCCTAACCAAGTGAACGTGGGACAAGATATGAAATCTACGTCGCCTCTTCTAACTAACATTCTGTCCAAGTAAGTACTCGGACAGAAGGCCGCGCTAGTATGCCACGTCCACATCTCCCGCCCTGGGTGATCAACGCGAAATCTGTCGACAAGATCGCATGAGGCCATCAGGTCAGACAGACTGCTTTCCCACCTCGCCGACCCTCTATTCCCACCGACCTTATCTATCTTGGGGTCTAGGATGGCATTCCAGTCCCCCATTAAAACTACTCGCTCCGGACCCTTGAGGAACGCCTCCAGCCGTCGAAAAAAGGAAACCCTCCCGCCAGCAATGTTGGGCGCATAAACCGCAACGATCCGAAACTTGCTGTTTTCAACGGCAACATCGACCACGACCAGTCGTCCCACCGCATCCGCATGAACAACGCTCACCGCCGCAGGCAGGGTGCGTCTCACTAACAAAGAGATGCCACAACTATGAGCATCGCCATATGCTGAGTAGACGTCATAGTCGTCAGTCAGCACATCACAATCCCCATACGAATCGAAGTGGGTCTCTTCAATCGCAGCTACATCTACCTCACGGGCCACGAGATCCCTCAGCACGCGAGCAGCCCTGCTTCGGGATCTCATGCCCCTCACATTCCAACAAGCCAAGTTTAAATTTGTGGTCCCCATCAATTAGTGTCACACACGGGGCTAAAGTCCTCGGGAGTGAGGACGCCGAAGGTCTGACCGAGACTGCCGGTCAGCAGTTCGGACGAAATCCGTCCGTCTCGTGCCAAACCTCCCACGTCCACGGGGAAAGTTAATTTTAAAGCCCGAAAAAATGAGGGGTGAACATAAATGGGGACCCTCCCACTACATTTGGACTTAATTTCCTTAAATGAAGGGTGCTCCTCTTCTATAAGGGGTTGCTCCGGGATTGCGTCCTTGGCCGCCCTAAGCATTCTCCATAATGCTTTCTCCCTCCCGTTCCCGGTTTCCTGCCTCACAAACGTTATAATTTTGGGTGCATTTTTAAAATTTCGGGGGTCTTGCACCGGTTTTCCTCCTACGTGGGTGAAGCTCTCCAGCTGCTTAATGTATCGCCTCTGCCTTCCATTGAGGTCTGATTGGACCTGTAATGAATCCGCCTCACAGATCCTTACCCCCGGCAGAAAGGGGAACCTCCTAGTCTTCTCCCGTCTCACTGGCGTAGGAGGAGGTGGTACCGGGACGACTTCTGGAATGACCTCTTGCTTTCTTCCTGGAACGACTTCTGGCATGACTCCCTCAGCAGCTCCTTCTGGTTCAGAGGCCGGCGGCGCTACTGGGATGGGAGCCTCCTCTTCCCTCTGTCTCGCCGACACTGGGGACCTATCCCGAGGGCTGTTTAAGGGAGTGTAAAACTTGAGAGGAACATTTTCCTGTTCCATTGACTCGGAGGGGGCTAAAGATTTAATGTTTTCCTCCTCTCTTGCTGACTCCCGGACTTTTTTAGCTTTTGGGTCCTTTCTTTTGGGGGGCTCCATTGCTGCTTCCACCTCCTTTCCCTCTTCCTCCGATTCTGATGAGAGGGCTGTCAGCTTCCTCTTCAAAGCTGCAGGCATCGGTCTCCCCTTAGTTGGTATAGGCGTCCGGTAGGCTTCCTCCCCTTCTCTGTGGACTCCTTGTCTACTGCTGCTGACGATGATGCCGACACGGCTGGCACTTTTGGGGGAACAGCCGCCGGGGGCTTTGCTGTTATTCTTTGGGGGCAGTCCTTTGCCACATGCCCTGGCGTCTGACAGCGCCAGCAATGTGGCCTTCTTCCCTCCACGATGATCGACATAGACCAGGATTCGCATTTTAACTGCGCTGGAATCGCCTGAAACCCCTGCCGGTTGACCCTCATCTTCAGCCTGTATTCTCCTGTCAGAATACCATGCATTCCGCGAGTCGGCACCACCTCCTCGACGTCGCCATACTGCGACATTATCGCTCCCAGATGGTCGGAGTCGATGCAGCATGGGACGCCGAGAACCGAAACTGACGCGCTTCTCCTTTCCATATATTCGGGTCTTAATTTCATGCCCTTCCAGACTACGTCTCCGCCCATTGCTAGCTTTTCTGCTACCTCCTGGGTTGGGAGCAGCACATCCCACATTGCAAAGCTTTTCCTGAGGATATAGGAAGCTGGGATCTTCAAGCCCACCAGTGCTTCCATGACTCTCTCCTTCAGGACTCCTAACAACCCATTCGCCTTTGCGTCCAAAGTTACGAAGATGATCCTCTTCCTCAATTTTTCCAGCGTTCCCGGAGGCAGCTTCACTGTGTTTCCTTCAGTGAACTCCTTGTATTTTTCCTCGAACACTCTCCTATAATGTTCAGGAGTCTTCTGCTGTTTGGGCCCCCACACTGAACCAGTGGGTTTAGCGGAAGCCGTTACCTCGATCTTCTTTTTATTGGGGATCCACGAACCAGAGTTGGACAGCCTTGGCCATGGTTCATTAGCCGCGATCCCCTTCCTCCTTTCCGGTCTGTGAGCTGGTTTACTTGGGCCCTCTCCCCCTGATAGACTTTCATCCCCTGAGGAGCACCCTACAAATAAACCTGGGCGGTAGTTTTGTTCCGCCACCTTTAAGTCCCACGACTGGCTTTTCGTTAGTTTACTTTTATGAAAAGGGGTATCATCATACCCTTGGAAGAAAACTTCCGGAGACACCAATACTCTTGGAACCGCTGGCGTCTCCATTTCCAAAAGGAAATCCGACAACGATGGATTGTCGCTCGACGCGACACTCCCTCGTCGCGATGAAGAGGTGCCCTGCGTGGCAACACCTCCTGGGGAGCACTCGAGCGTGTCTCCCCCCGACCGAACTGGAGTATCGCACGGCACGACACTCCCCAACAAAGCTCCAGAGGTGCCCTGCGAGGCAACACCTCCTGGGGAGCACTCGAGCGTGTCTCCCCCCGACCGAACTGGAGTATCGCACGGTACGACACTCCCCAACAAAGCTCCAGAGGTGCCCTGCGAGGCAACACCTCCTGGGGAGCACTCGAGCGTGTCTCCCCCCGACCGAACTGGAGTATCGCACGGCACGACACTCCCCAACAAAGCTCCAGAGGTGCCCTGCGGGGCAACACCTCCTGGGGAGCACTCGAGCGTGTCTCCCCCCGACCGGACTGGAGTTTCGTTCGACGCGGCACTCACCGAACTCGCAACTGGGGCGCCCTTCGCGGCCGCACCCCTCTCGCTGTCTTTAGCCAAGACAGCTCTGGCTTTTGAGACCCAGGTGGCCTCCATCTCAATCTGTGTCTGTCTGCCGACCACAACCCGCCGATTCGGAATCTGGGAGACCGTCGCCAAAAGGCACGTGAGTCTTCCCCGAACCTGCCGGCTGCTTAAGTTGGGACAAGCAGTCAGACTCTGAAAAAAGAATTAATTAATATTAATTGCCAAAAAAGTGGCTACAAGAAAGAAAAAAGTAAGAAACTTAGCTCTAAAACCAAGTGGGAGCTGGAACTAGATAGAGGAAAGTGAGAAATTAGCTCTAAAACCAAGTGGGAGCTGCCTCCCCAACGGGGGAGGAACTAGAAAGATCATATAAAAAAAAAGAGAAAAAATCCCCAAAAGGGGGAGGAAAAAAGTAACAAAAGCCCCAAAAGGGGGCAAGAAAACGCTTTTAACCTAGCCAACGGGCCCGGTAGCGGGACGCTGTTCTCAGTTACGACATTCTCATCTTCCCAAAGACCAAGCGTCCCGCTACCGGGCCCGTTGGCTAGGTTTAAAGCGTTTTCTTGCCCCTTTGGGGCTTTTGTTACTTTTTTTCCTCCCCCTTTTGGGGATTTTTGCTCTTTTTTTTGTTTTTTTAATGATCTTTCTAGTTCCTCCCCCGTTGGGGAGGCAGCTCCCACTTTGTTTTAGAGCTAATTTCTCACTTTTCTCTATCTAGTTCCAGCTCCCACTTGGTTTTAGAGCTAAGTTTCTTACTTTTTTCTTTCTTGTAGCCACTTTTTTGGCAATTAATATTAATTAATTCTTTTTTCAGAGTCTGACTGCTTGTCCCAACTTAAGCAGCCGGCAGGTTCGGGGAAGACTCACGTGCCTTTTGGCGACGGTCTCCCTGATTCCGAATCGGCGGGTTGTGGTCGGCAGACAGACACAGATTGAGATGGAGGCCACCTGGGCCTCAAAAGCCAGAGCTGTCTTGGCTAAAGACAGCGAGAGGGGTGTGGCCGCGAAGGGCGCCCCAGTTGCGAGTTCGGTGACTGCTGCGTCGAGCGACACTCCAGTCCGGTCGGGGGGAGACACGCTCGAGTGCTCCCCAGGAAGTGTTGCCCCGCAGGGCACCTCTGGAACTTTGTTGGGGAGTGTCGTGCCGTGCGATACTCCAGTGCGGTCGGGGGGAGACACGCTCGAGTGCTCCCCAGGAGGTGTTGCCCCGCAGGGCACCTCTGGAGCTTTGTTGGGGAGTGTCGTGCCGTGCGATACTCCAGTTCGGTCGGGGGGAGACACGCTCGAGTGCTCCCCAGGAGGTGTTGCCCCGCAGGGCACCTCTGGAGCTTTGTTGGGGAGTGTCG
Organism: Sepiola atlantica; assembly: GCA_963556195.1. Taxonomy (NCBI): domain Eukaryota; kingdom Metazoa; phylum Mollusca; class Cephalopoda; order Sepiida; family Sepiolidae; genus Sepiola; species Sepiola atlantica. The sequence goes on from OY744517.1 coordinate 228,238,323, forward strand.
TGCCGTGCGATACTCCAGTTCGGTCGGGGGGAGACACGCTCGAGTGCTCCCCAGGAGGTGTTGCCACGCAGGGCACCTCTTCATCGCGACGAGGGAGTGTCGCGTCGAGCGACAATCCATCGTTGTCGGATTTCCTTTTGGAAATGGAGACGCCAGCGGTTCCAAGAGTATTGGTGTCTCCGGAAGTTTTCTTCCAAGGGTATGATGATACCCCTTTTCATAAAAGTAAACTAACGAAAAGCCATTCGTGGGACTTAAAGGTGGCGGAACAAAACTACCGCCCAGGTTTATTTGTAGGGTGCTCCTCAGGGGATGAAAGTCTATCAGGGGGAGAGGGCCCAAGTAAACCAGCTCACAGACCGGAAAGGAGGAAGGGGATCGCGGCTAATGAACCATGGCCAAGGCTGTCCAACTCTGGTTCGCGGATCCCCAATAAAAAGAAGATCGAGGTAACGGCTTCCGCTAAACCCACTAGTTCAGTGTGGGGGCCCAAACAGCAGAAGACTCCTGAACATTATAGGAGAGTGTTCGAGGAAAAATACAAGGAGTTCACTGAAGGAAACACAGTGAAGCTGCCTCCGGGAACGCTGGAAAAATTGAGGAAGAGGATCATCTTCGTAACTTTGGACGCAAAGGCGAATGGGTTGTTAGGAGTCCTGAAGGAGAGAGTCATGGAAGCACTGGTGGGCTTGAAGATCCCAGCTTCCTATATCCTCAGGAAAAGCTTTGCAATGTGGGATGTGCTGCTCCCAACCCAGGAGGTAGCAGAAAAGCTAGCAATGGGCGGAGACCTAGTCTGGAAGGGCATGAAATTAAGACCCGAATATATGGAAAGGAGAAGCGCGTCAGTTTCGGTTCTCGGCGTCCCATGCTGCATCGACTCCGACCATCTGGGAGCGATAATGTCGCAGTATGGCGACGTCGAGGAGGTGGTGCCGACTCGCGGAATGCATGGTATTCTGACAGGAGGATACAGGCTGAAGATGAGGGTCAACCGGCAGGGGTTTCAGGCGATTCCAGCGCAGTTAAAATGCGAATCCTGGTCTATGTCGATCATCGTGGAGGGAAGAAGGCCACATTGCTGGCGCTGTCAGACGCCAGGGCATGTGGCAAAGGACTGCCCCCAAAGAATAACAGCAAAACCCCCGGCGGCTGTTCCCCAAAAAGCGCCAGCCGTGTCGGCATCATCGTCAGCAGCAGTAGACAAGGAGTCCACAGAGAAGGGGAGGAAGCCCACCCCGACCCCTATACCAACCAAGGGGAGACCGATGCCTGCAGCTTTGAAGAGGAAGCTGACAGCCCTCTCATCAGAATCGGAGGAAGAGGGAAAGGAGGTGGAACCAGCAATGGAGCCCCCCAAAAGAAAGGACCCAAAAGCTAAAAAAGTCCGGGAGTCAGCAAGAGAGGAGGAAAACATTAAATCTTTAGCCCCCTCCGAGTCAATGGAACAGGAAAATGTTCCTCTCAAGTTTTACACTCCCTTAAACAGCCCTCGGGATAGGTCCCCAGTGTCGGCGAGGCAGAGGGAAGAGGAGGCTCCCATCCCAGTAGCGCCGCCGGCCTCTGAACCAGAAGGAGCTGCTGAGGGAGTCATGCCAGAAGTCGTTTCAGGAAGAAAGCAAGAGGTCATTCCAGAAGTCGTCCCGGTACCACCTCCTCCTACGCCAGTGAGACGGGAGAAGACTAGGAGGTTCCCCTTTCTGCCGGGGGTAAGGATCTGTGAGGCGGATTCATTACAGGTCCAATCAGACCTCAATGGAAGGCAGAGGCGATACATTAAGCAGCTGGAGAGCTTCACCCACGTAGGAGGAAAACAGGTGCAAGACCCCCGAAATTTTAAAAATGCACCCAAAATTATAACGTTTGTGAGGCAGGAAACCGGGAACGGGAGGGAGAAAGCATTATGGAGAATGCTTAGGGCGGCCAAGGACGCAATCCCGGAGCAACCCCTTATAGAAGATGAGCACCCTTCATTTAAGGAAATTAAGTCCAAATGTAGTGGGAGGGTCCCCATTTATGTTCACCCCTCATTTTTTCGGGCTTTAAAATTAACTTTCCCCGTGGACGTGGGAGGTTTGGCACGAGACGGACGGATTTCGTCCGAACTGCTGACCGGCAGTCTCGGTCAGACCTTCGGCGTCCTCACTCCCGAGGACTTTAGCCCCGTGTGTGACACTAATTGATGGGGACCACAAATTTAAACTTGGCTTGTTGGAATGTGAGGGGCATGAGATCCCGAAGCAGGACTGCTCGCGTGCTGAGGGATCTCGTGGCCCGTGAGGTAGATGTAGCTGCGATTGAAGAGACCCACTTCGATTCGTATGGGGATTGTGATGTGCTGACTGACGACTATGACGTCTACTCAGCATATGGCGATGCTCATAGTTGTGGCATCTCTTTGTTAGTGAGACGCACCCTGCCTGCGGCGGTGAGCGTTGTTCATGCGGATGCGGTGGGACGACTGGTCGTGGTCGATGTTGCCGTTGGAAACAGCAAGTTTCGGATCGTTGCGGTTTATGCGCCCAACATTGCTGGCGAGAGGGTTTCCTTTTTTCGACGGTTGGAGGCGTTCCTCAAGGGTCCGGAGCGAGTAGTTTTAATGGGGGACTGGAATGCCATCCTAGACCCCAAGATAGATAAGGTCGGTGGGAATAGAGGGTCGGCGAGGTGGGAAAGCAGTCTGTCTGACCTGATGGCCTCATGCGATCTTGTCGACAGATTTCGCGTTGATCACCCAGGGCGGGAGATGTGGACGTGGCATACTAGCGCGGCCTTCTGTCCGAGTACTTACTTGGACAGAATGTTAGTTAGAAGAGGCGACGTAGATTTCATATCTTGTCCCACGTTCACTTGGTTAGGACATTCGGACCATAAATTGGTTACGGCCCGGTTGAACTTAAGTGATAGGCCTAGGTTGGCTGGGTACTGGAAGTTTAATACCTCCTTACTGGAGATACGAGACTTCCGGGAACAGCTAACGTTACTACTCCAGTGGGGATTAGTGGGGGTGGTTATCGGGAGTAGGTACTGGGTTAAAACTAAGGCTCAGGTTAGAAACTTTTGTGTCCGCTACAGCCAGCGCCTCGCTCAAAATAGGGCTAGGACGCAAAAGCAAGTAGAGGATAAGATGACCCGGGCGGTGGCTGGGGGGGATCCCCTAGAGATAGCATTAATTACGGGGGACCTCAATCGCTTGGCTAGCGAGCGATATGAAGGTCAAGTAGTTAGAGCTAGATTAAAGAAAGTCTCTAACGAAGCCGTGAACGTTGACGCTGTTGAGCGTAAGGCTGCTTTACGTCGTGGTTCGGATGGGTACATTCGGAAGGTGAAAAACCTGGAAGGACATACCCTGGTATCGTCTCGTGAGATCTGTGAGGGGTTCCGTGAGCATTTGGAGGAACGTTTCACCCAACTGCCCAGACTCCGCGGCCAGGAGTTTGACAGCTATTTGGCTGACTCGCCCCGCCTCGAGGCGGCTCGAGCAGCTGGCTGTGATGGCAGGATTACGGAGGGCGAGATCGTTACTGCGTTGAAGCAGGTCGGCTTGAACAAATCTCCGGGACTCGATGGTCTGCCGTACGAAATGTATTTGAGGCTGTCGCCCATGTTTGTCCCAATTCTGAAGGATGTGTTTAACCACTGGTTTGTTCAGGAGTCAATCCCTGGACAGGTAACCAAAGGAGTGGTCACATTACTGAAGAAGAGGGACCAACCTGGTGGGGGAAATTTAGACGACTACAGGCCCATAACTCTGCTAAACACAGAGTTAAAGATTTTGGCCCGCGTTCTTGCGAACCGCCTGCAGGTTGTTATCGGTGATTTGATCAAGCCTGAGCAGAACTTTGCTGTGAAGGGGAGGTCGATTCAGAACAACTTGCATTTGATTCGCATGATCATAGAGGGGACAGAAGACGACGCTGAAGCCGCGCTGATCAATTTAGATCAGTCCAAGGCTTTCGATAGGGTCGACCATGGTTTCCTGAAAGCTGTTTTAGCGGCTGCCGGTTTTGGTCCGGACTTCCGCAGGTGGATCTCTATTCTGTATGACTCGCCGACGGCAGTGGTGCAAGTCAATGGAAAGAGGTCGGAATCGTTCGTTGTTTCTCGGTCGGTACGTCAGGGTTGTCCGCTGTCGCCCCTGCTCTACATCCTGGCGTTGGAACCCTTCCTTCGCAAATTAAGGGATGAGGCGACAACACCAGTCCTGCGCGGGATCGCTATCCCTCCTCGCAAAGCGCGAGTCAGGGTTTCCGCGTTTGCCGATGATGTCACCGTTTTCGTGTCGAGCCGTACTGACATTCGAACGGTGATTAAGGCGCTCGCTCGGTACGAAGAAGTAACAGGGGCCATAGTCAACCGCAGCAAGTCGAACGGCCTGCGGTTGGGTGCCTGGAGCGGAGAGACCGCTCTTCCAGGTGACTTCAGCTGGTCGGATGGCCCGGTTCGAATCCTCGGCGTGTGGTTCGGGCCGGGCCTCCAGCTGGAAAAGAACTGGTCGGAAGTACAGACAAAGGTCGAATCGTCGGTCCGGGCTTGGATTCGAAGGAAGCTTTCCTTAAAGGGCAGAGCGGAGGCGTGCGCCACTTACGTCTTTCCTCTCATCCTTTACCGGCTGTCTGTACTACCACTGCCTGCGGTCCGCCTTATCGCTTTCACGCGCTTACTCTTCTCGCTTCTTTGGAAGGGCCGGAAAGCGTACGTCCGCAGACAGGTCTGTACTCAAGTTCCGAGTGTGGGAGGCTTGGGGATGCCTGACTTGGCAAGTCATCGACATGCCGAGAGACTGGCTTTCCTGAGTCGGACTTTGATGGAAGACACTCCGTGGGTCCCTGCGGTCGGGAGCACCTTTCCCAACCTCATACCCGACCTCTCGGTCGAAGGACGACGTAGGCCGAGAGGGGAGCCCTTGTTCTTCGCCGAATGCCGGGCCGCGCTTAGAGCGTTGCCGGGGTCCAGTAACCTTGCCCGGTCTAGGAAGAGACTATATCGGGATCTAGTGGAGGGTACCGCTTCGGACCCACTTGAGGAGCGGCTTGGATTGTCGAGGGAGGAGGCCCGCTCCCAGTGGAATTGGGCGCCAGGCCAGAGTTATCTCAACAATTCTGAGTATTCTCTGACCTGGCGACTGGTTCGGAACGCACTGCCCCTCTATGGCAGATTTTGCAGAGATGGTTTAAGGGACGTCCCCTTATGCCCGCGCTGTAAAGACGACGAAGAAGAAACGGCCGAGCACGCCTTCTTCACCTGCAGCAAACTTCGACATCTCTGGGGATACGTCAGGGAGGTGACGGCCCGCATCGACGCAGAGCAGCCGATGGTCCTGGATGTAGCATCTGTCATCAACAACGCAGCACCGCCGTGGTCTGGGGAGAAACGAATGGTGTTTCTAGCCATCCTAGCCGTAGCAAGACTAGTGACGTGGGTTACACGTCTTAATGAGGTTCATGGGGTTGGATCTGTTTCGGATCGGGATCTGGTAGTTTACTTTAAACACCAACTTAAAGTGAAGATCAGATGCGATTGGAAACGATTACATCGCATGGATTTCGATAGGAGATGGGTGCATGACACTAGTTTGTGCATCCGACGAGGCGCCAAGTTTGAGTTCGTGTTCCCTCCATAGTTATGGCACACGCGGTACTGGGTTCTACGGAACCCACCCCTGTAGAGTTTTTTGATTTATTTCAAAAAACTGGTAACCTCTTAAACTAGTAGGAATGAAAGTTATCCTGTCCCTATTTTATTTTTGCCGGCACTAGAGAGCTTCCAGAGATTCCCACTTCCACTGTTTTATTTTGTCCCCGGTCTTTTGAAACCCTTGGCATTACTATCTTGGAAGACGCCATCCACCCAATGATCCCATTCCCGATGAATTTATTTTTTGAACACTCCTCTCTTAAGTTCCCACTCCCACTTAGTGACCGACCCGCTTGTTTTCGGTCTCGTGCCGGAAAACAGTGGGCGGTCTAACACTTAGTCATGAGGGAAAGCCGGGCCATACTAACTTTTCTACCATTTTATTTCGTTCTTTATTTTTCTTTCTTTTTGGGTGTTTTTAATATTTTTTCCCACTCCCACGATAATTCTTTTTTACAACGATGTTTTTGGGGGATATTTTAAGTAGGGATCCACCCACAGAGTGAATGCGGTATTTTGGTGCAAGAATCTAGTTTGGAGTCAGCAAATGTTCTTTTTTATGTTGTTTGTAAAATTTTGTGAAATAAAAAACATTGAACAGCTTGTCTCACTTATCCCCGCCCCCCCTCCGCCTACATAACGGGCACTATGCCTAAGGTCTGGTGAGTTCCCAAGGTTTGTAAAATCTTCATCTGTAGATAAAGATGAGGGTTGTCCGAAGGAACTCACCTGCCTAAATAAATTGGTCTTTGGGAAGACGAAAATGTCGTAACTGAGAACAGATACTACACTTTGATCTTGGCCAAAAGGCCAGAAAGCATCAGAAATTTCCGATTTTTAGAAATATTTCCATCAGTATTTATAACGCTTCTACGACAGTGCAGCGGTCTATCCACTATACACTGTTTAAATTACATTAATAAATTAAGAAGTAATAATAACTATGATTTTCTTTCACCGAACATTGTATAATACTATTTAACAAATTATTACATAAGTCTTGAATATCAACACTGAAATTTAGACTCCCCCAAGCCGTTTTTCTCTAATTCAACATAGCGTTTAGACGCCATTTTTTTTTAACCGAAAATTACATTAATTCACTTCTTTTGGCTAATATCAAGGTGTAGTATCTGTTCCGATGGATACTGCACCACATAAACTGGTATCGTTTTGATCATCGGGGCTTCATTCCGCCGGTCTATGAGTTTGTCATGTGCAGTTCTAGGAGGTCCACGCTCCCAGGCTTTGCCTCCCCTCTTTGGGGAGGAATAAGTTTATTGCTTACTGTCTGAGGCGCCCCTACCGGGGAATGCCGAAAAACAGCATCTACGTTTCTCTTTGGACTATTTTGCAAATCAAAAGCGGGGGGGGGTCGGTTAGAGTGATTTCATTAGTGCTCCAGAAGCCTTCTTGATTTTTTAAATACTCGGCGTTGTCTGGGAGAAAACCCCTCAATATCCTAGATAGAGCTACTGTAGTGATAGGTTTGGAAAATATTTTAACGCCATCTTCGTTCCCCTTTGAACTATTTAGCAGACCAGAAGGAGAGAGTATACCTAAGTGATTTCAGTAGTCCTCAGGAGGCCTCCTTGATTATCAAAGTACTCGGCGTTGTCCGGGAGAAAAGTGCTCAATGTCCTAGATAGAGCTACTGTAGTGATAGGTTTGGAAAATATTTTAACGCCATCTTTGTTCCCCTTTGGACTATTTTGCAGATGAAAACTAGGGAGGATACCTAAGTGATTTCAGTAGTGCTCAGGAGGCCTCCTTGATTTTTAAAGTACTCGGCGTTGTCCGGGAGAAAAGTGCTCAATGTCCTAGATAGAGCTACTGTAGTGATAGGTTTGGAAAATATTTTAACGCCATCTTTGTTCCCCTTTGGACTATTTTGCAGATGAAAAGGAGGGAGGATACCTAAGTGATTTCAGTAGTGCTCAGGAGGCCTCCTTGATTTTTAAAGTACTCGGCGTTGTCCGGGAGAAAAGTGCTCAATATCCTAGATAGCTACGGTAGTGATAGGGTTTGAAAATATTTTAACGCCATCTTCGTTCCCTTTTGGACTATTTTGCAGATGAAAAGGAGGGAGGATACCTAAGCAATTTCAGTAGTGCTCAGGAGGCCTCCTTGATTTTCAAAGTACTCGACGTTGTCCAGGAGAAAAGTGCTCAATATCCTAGATAGAGCTACTGTAGTGATAGGTTTTGAAAATATTTTAACGCCATCTTCGTTCCTCTTTGGACTATTTTGCAGATGAAAAGGAGGAAGGATACCTAAGTGATTTCAGTAGTGCACAGGAGCCCTCCATGCTTTTTAAAGTACTCGGCGTTGTCCGGGAGAAAATTGCTCAATATCCTAGATAGAGCTACTGTTGTGAAAGGTTTTGAAAATATTTTAACGCCATCTTCGTTCCCCTTTAGACTATTTAGCAGACCAGAAGGAGAGAGTATACCTAAGTGATTTCAGTAGTCCTCAGGAGGCCTCCTTGATTATCAAAGTACTCGGCGTTGTCCAGGAGAAATGTGCTTAATGTCCTAGATAGAGCTACTGTAGTGATAGGTTTGGAAAATATTTTAACGCCATCTTTGTTCCCCTTTGGACTATTTTGCAGATGAAAAGGAGGGAGGATACCTAAGTGATTTCAGTAGTGCTCAGGAGGCCTCCTTGATTTTTAAAGTACTCGGCGTTGTCCTGGAGAAAAGTGCTCAATATCCTAGATAGCTACGGTAGTGATAGGGTTTGAAAATATTTTAACGCCATCTTCGTTCCCTTTTGGACTATTTTGCAGATGAAAAGGAGGGAGGATACCTAAGTGATTTCAGTAGTGCTCAGGAGGCCTCCTTGATTTTTGAAGTGCTCGGCGTTGTCCGGGAGAAAAGTGCTCAATGTCCTAGATAGAGCTACAGTAGAGATAGGTTTGGATAATATTTTAACAGCATCTACGCTGAAAAGGATGGAGGAATCGATAGGAGTGATTTCAGTAGTACTCAGGAGGCCTCTTTAATTTTAAAAGTACTCGGCGTTGTCCGGGAGAAAAGTGCTCAATATCCTAGATAGAGCTACTGTAGTGATAGGTTTGGAAAATATTTTAACGCCATCTTCGTTCCCTTTTGAACTATTTTGCAGATGAAAAGAAGGGTGGATACCTAAGTGATTTCAGTAGTGCTCAGGAGGCCTCCTTGATTTTTAAAGTGCTCGGCGTTGTCCGGGAGAAAAGTGCTCAATGTCCTAGATAGAGCTACAGTAGTGATAGGTTTGGATAATATTTTAACAGCATCTACGCTGAAAAGGATGGAGGAATCGATAAGAGTGATTTCAGTAGTGCTCAGGAGGCCTCTTTAATTTTAAAAGTACTCGGCGTTGTCCGGGAGAAAAGTGCTCAATATCCTAGATAGAGCTACTGTAGTGATAGGTTTGGAAAATATTTTAACGCCATCTTCGTTCCCCTTTGGACTATTTTGCAGATGAAAAAGAGGGAGGATACCTAAGCAATTTCAGTAGTGCTCAGAGGGCATCCTTGATTTTCAAAGTACTTGGCGTTGTCCGGGAGAAAAGTGCTCAATATCCTAGATAGACTTACTGTAGTGATAGGTTTGGATAATATTTTAACAGCATCTACGCTGAAAGAGATGGGGGAATCGATATAGATGATTTTAGTAGTGCTCAGGAAGCCTCTTAACCTTTTAAAGTACTTGGCGTTGTCTGGGAGAAAAGTGCTCAATATCCTAGATTTAGCTACTGTAGTGATAGGTTCGGAAAATATTTTAACGCCATCTTTGTTCCCCTTTGGACTATTTGGCAGACCAGAAGGAGAGGGTATACCTAAGTGATTTCAGTAGTCCTCAGGAGGCCTCCTTGATTATCAAAGTACTAGGCGTTGTCCGGGAGAAAAGTTCTCAATGTCATAGATAGAGCTACTGTAGTGATAAGTTTGGAAAATATTTTAACGTCATCTTCGTTCCACTTTGGACTATTTGGCAGATCAGAAGGAGAGAGGATGCCTAAGTGATTTCAGTAGTGCTCAGGAGGCCTCTTTGATTTTTAAAGTACTCGGCGTTGTTCAGGAGAAATGTGCTCAATATCCTAGATAGAGCTACTGTAGTGATAGGTTTGGAAAATATTTTAACGCCATCTTTGTCCCCCTTTGGACTATTTTGCAGATGAAAAGGAGGGACGATATCTAAGTGATTTCAGTAGTGCTCAGGAGGCCTCCTTTATTTTCAAACTACTCCGCGTCGATCGGGAGAAAAGCACGCAATGTCCTTGATAGAGCTACTGTAGTGATCGGTTTGGAAAATATTTTAATAGCATCTATTTTGCAGATGAAAAGGAGAGGGGGGTCAGTAAGAGTGACTTCTGCGGTATTGCACCCGGGGAGTTCTTCTGCGGTATAGGAACCTGAGGCTTCTGCGGCATGGCACCAGGGGAGTGCTTCTGCGGTATAGGAACTTGAGCCTTCTGTGGTATGGCAGCTGGCTGGGGGGTGCTTTTGCGGTATAGAAACCGGGGGGGGGGGTGCTTCTGCGGTATAGGAACCTGAGGTTTCTGCACTATGGCACCCGGGGGGTGCTTCTATGGTATGGCACCCAGGGGGTGCTTCTGTGATATAGAAACCAGGGGGGTGCTTCTGCAGTATAGCAACCAGGGGATACTTCTGTGGTATATCAACCGGAGGGTGGTTCTGCAATAGATAACCATGAGGCTTCTCGGTATAGCAACCGGTATAGCAACCAGTATAGGACCTGAGGCTTCTGCGGTATTGAACCCAGGGGGTTCATCTGCGGTATAGGAGTGTGCTTCCATAGTATGGCACCCAGGGGGGTGCTTCTACAGTATGGCACCCGGGGGGGGGTCTTCTGCGGTATGGCACCCAGGGATGATGCTTCTGCGGTATAGAACCACGAGGCTTCTGCAGTATAGCAACCAAGGGTGGGGTGCTTCTATGGTATAAGACCACGAGGCTCCTGCAGTATAGCAACCAGGGAGGGGGTATTCTGCGGTATAGGACCACAAGGCTTCTACGGTTTAGCAACCGGTGGGGGGTGCTTCTGCAGTATAAGACCACGAGGCTTCTGCAGTATAGCAACCGGGGGGTGCTTCTTCGGTATAGCAACAGGGGGGTGCTTCTGTGGTATGGCACATGGAGGGTGTTTTTGCAGTATAGGAACCTGAGGCTTCTGCGGTATGACACCAGGGGGCTGCTTCTGTGGTATGGCATCCAGGGGGGTGCTTCTGCGGTATGGCACCCAGGACGGGTGCTTCTGCGGTATAGAATCACGAGGCTTCTGCAGTATAGTAACCAGGGGTGGGGTTGTTCTGTGGTATAGGACCACAAGCCTTCTGCGGTATAGTATTCACAGTGGGCCGGTGATAGGTACGTATTTCGCATTTGCACCGGGGCTGCGATAGGTATATATGTAGCATTGCACCGGGGCAGCGATAGGTACGTATGTAGCATTCACACCGGGGCAGCGATAGGTACGTATGTAGCATTCACACCGGGGCAGCGATAGGTACGTATGTAGCATTCACACCGGGGCAGCGATAGGTACGTATGTAGCATTCACACCGGGGCAGCGATAGGTACGTATATAGCATGCATACCGGGGCGGCAATAGGTACGTATATAGCATGCATACCAGGGCAGCAATAGGTACTTATATAGTACGTGCACTGGGGCGACGATAGGTACGTATATAGTCTGCGCACAACGGTGGCAATATATACGTATATAGTATTAATACCGGAACGGAGATAAGTACCTATATAGAAAGCGCAGATAGAGGTGGTACTTCTTATAGAAATATGTCATACTATTGCCCTGGGCAACGTAGGAGAAATGGTGGGGTAGAAGCAGCTTTCACAAAAGGCAAACTTAGAAAGTAGCAGTGAAATGGGGCGACCAGGGAAGAGAAAGGTAGAACGATAAAGATGAAGAAGTTTGAATATAAAAATGTTACACACGCGATTTCTCTTCAATTATATGTTTTGATGACCCCGAGCAACGCCGGGTAGCCCCGCTAGTAAATGATAAAAGAAACTCTTTTTTTTTACGGAAAATTTGAATTGTATTTTTAGTATAATAAAATAAGTTGTGAGAAAAACAAATTATCAAATATATGTTTGTTTATATTTTTATGAAAATAAAACAAATCTGTTTTTTTTATTGATATAAATAAAGTGTTGAAATATCTAGCGCTGACAACTTCAACAGCTACCTTCAAGAATTTCTCTGGCGGCGCCGAATAAAACAAAATTAATTTCGGCAATATTCTTTATTCTATACGCTTTTATTATTCATTTTAAATACTTTAAATTATTTTGCAGTTTCACAAAATACAAAAGACATTCGCTTTAAAAATTACTATTAAAACACTAAGCTATTTCATATTTTCATAACAAATCAAAACATATTATGTTGCTGTTTCACAAAATACAAGACATTTCAAAACCTTATTCATATCAATTAATTTCAACATATTTGATTCATAAAAAATATTTTTTTATTAAAGATTTGTGATATTTTCATAAAAAAAACAAACACAAGACATTTCAACATAAATATGTTGAAATGTTTGTTTAAAAACATAAATATGCAACAAGTAAAGGCGACCTACGTAGAGAATAGATATTTTCCTACGTAGCTATGACATTTATTTGTATTTTTACGTAGTATACATGGATTAGATGTTAAAAAAAATTCTTGTTTGTTTTGCACAAAAAGAAAATGGCGGTCGGTCCTGATTCTCTTACATACCCCCACCCCCACGACAGCCATCTTGAATTTTGCGATTTTGGTGTGACGAACAATTTAATTTCTAATAAATAGCACTTCGAACGGGTTAAAAATACAAACAAATGCCACAGCTAAGTTTGAAAATAACTTGTATCGCCTACAGTTACTTTTATTTGTTGTATATTTATTTTTGAGCGTTTTTAGTCTGCTGAGTAAAGTAAAAGAAACCCAATTTTTTTTACTAATTCTCTGGATTTTTTTTAATGGCTTATTGTTACAAAGTTACAAAATAAAAAACAATTTGGCCTTATCACTAATAAAAAAAAGCTCGTTACGTCCATTTTTATAGTTTCCCTCCATTGTTGGAGGAATCAGATTTGACAAAAAGTTTGAATTATCTACAAAAAGTTTGAATTATCTCCCCTTTCAACTCACTCTTCTAAATTAAAGACAAAAACATTTGATATGTACACAATAATGCAGAAGCATCAACACGTATACTGATTTTCTTTAACACCTATTTGATTACTTATTTAAAAAAAAAAAGTATTTTATATCAGAAACCAAATCTGACCGGACATCGTTTGGTGCGAACTTTGAGTCGTGGATTCTTATAGTTTGCCATAAAGCTGATAAAAGAATTCTAAAACCAAAAAAGAAAAACTTCAAGAAACATTATACTTACTAGTGATATTATACTGATAGAACTTCCCAGGGGAAAAATTCAAGATGGTGACCAGAAAAGCAGGTTCGCATAAATGAAGAGGGTAAGAAAAGAAATAAAGAAATAAAGAAAACTACTTCGACAACAGTATCGGTCACTTTCAGAAATAAAGGTTTATTTAGTTTATTTTTATTTATTTAAATATTTGACTATTTTAATGGTGCCTAATGAAGGGCATCATCTTAAATTCATTTAATATTTTGTTAAAAATGAACTTGAAATTTAATTAAATTTAACTGATAAAAAACTGAAATGTTTAACTTTCGTGTGAAGTAAAAAAAATACTATCGGATTAACATCCAAATAACTAAGGGGAGACAAGTACGACCTCCCTTTCAAAACATAACTACACCGGTTGGCCGTTAGGTGTCGCCTTTTCACCAACAGGTGGCGCTGGAAAGCGACACCAGAGTTATCTGCCCTTCGGACTATAAAAACCTTTGCAAACGGAAATCGACCTCTTCTACTCGCACAGCCTTGACAGAACGACACTGGCGCTTCGTCTTTCCTTCTTTTCAGCCGCTCACCAGCAAGTAACGGTCTCGTCAACAATGTCTTTCCTTTTCTGACTGCTGGACACTCATAGTAAGCTTGGCATTTTCTTTCTCTCTTTTCAATTACACGCGCACACACGCACACACGCACACACACACACACGTGCGTTTTTCTCCATACAAAACTTATTTAAAGAGACATTGCTTTAAATAACAAAAAGACACTTATTTCTTTCAAGCCGTCAAAGAGACATTTATCCAAAAGACGCTAAATGACTTTCGTCAAATATGGAACATAATTTTTATGTGTAAAAATGCAAAATAAATTGTTGTTGTTCTTATAAATGTTTGAGTATTGGATATTTTATTTGCCCTTCATTTGTGTTGAATGTTGACGTTTTCTTGCTCGTTTTTCATCAATATTTAATATGATCACCCCACAATACAAAAAATAGATTTTAGAATAAGCGAACTATTTTGGACGAAATCATCGTTTTCTATTAAAATATAGTAATTTTCACTTTTTTCAATCTTTCTTGGTAATATATCGTGACTGACGATGTTTACTCATTCGCTGTCGGAAGTCCAAGTGCCCAAAAGCATTTCTGCGCACACGGCTCGACGCGCGTTTTCACAAAATTAACACAATTAATTAAAAACAAATAAATCTTATTTTGGACCAATAAGAGGAGTTTCTGAGTTTGTCCGTAATTCGGTGTCTGTGGGAGCCGATAAAAATGTTTAAAATAGATCTGCATTTCTTCAACAAACGAGTGGATATTTAAAATTCTGAGATAGTGTTTACTAATCTTTTGTCACTGCTTGCTGCAACTCAATTCAATAAGAATACACTATCAAGAATAGCAGTCAGTATATCTGCCAAGGTAGGCGAACACACAGACAGACATAATAACAAACTGTTGCATTCCCTTACCGTCTGCTGACATATTCATTGTGGCACTGAACAATCCTTTTTTGTTATCCAAATACTTTCTCACTTACTAACAATGCCTTTATCTATAATCTTCAAAGAAAATATTTCCTTTCAAACAAAAAGAAATATATCTCCTTTGTGAATTGAAACTTTGTCATCGTTACTGTATCAGTATGTCATAGCTGATTTGTTTACCGTTTAAACCTCCGGTAATTATCTATCCTTAGCCTGTCCCTACTTTTAATGGCGTCCTATGTAAATAAAGTGTGTGTTCATTTACTCTCCGTCTCTGTTTGTTCTTAATCCAAGCCATCCTCGACCGGCGACAACACAACATGGTGTCAGAAGTTGTATCCAAGGACACAAGAATGTTTTCAATGAAAATCACACTTTATAGTGATATTTGTCAGGTTTAGGTGACATTACACTCGTCTCCGGAAAATACGCATGTGCGCACAGCTATACGCCGAGGTAAGAGGAATTTGACTCTACTGTTTTGTTAATTTCTCATCATGGAACCCCCCCCCCCATACATTAGCACGAAGGATAGACTGGTCCAGTCCCAACGTGGGAAAAGAAATGGACATTTTTTTTACGTCGAGGCACATTATATTTTGGTGGACCACTTCGTGACATGGAGACGACGTGAAAGTAAATTACCTCCTTTTATGGACTGGTGTCGAAGGGCAGGAGATTAGCGACCACTTCGTTTTTCAGACAGATGAAAGTAAAAATGTGGACAACTACATGAGACATTTCAAGAATTATGTCAGTCCTCAGTCAAATTTCCGGGTGTCTCGACACCAACTTTTACAGAGTCGCCAAGAGGAGAATGAGCCAGCCCACTCATTTCTAACGAGGCAGAGGCAAATAATAAAAAAATGCGAATATGACCCCGTAGTCGAAGAGACGAACTTATTTATATTTGGACTAAACCTCAAGTCAACACAAAAGACACTGTTAAAAAAAGGTAGGGGTTTATCAATAACGACAGCCTTACAGTACAGCAGAATCTGAAGAGGCAACAATCAAACAGGTGAAGGCAATCCGGACTCCACTCGAAAAGCTCAGTGCACATGTGGTCCAGTCAAATCGTGCCCCCATGTGGCTTTTGTGGTAGAGGTCACCATAAAGGAGAATGCCCAGCCATGGGTAAGACCTGCCTGAAATGCAGGAAGACAGGTCACTTTGCCATAGTTTGTCGCTCGGCAAAGAGAAACAGAGGCAAAGAACAGGGTATTAGGATGAGAAGACCTGAAAGATACTCCAACAATACAAGTCGAGATAGTAAAATCCACACAGCCACTCAAAACGACAGTGAAGATGAGCCTGAAAATGGAGGACTCTATTTTCGTTCTGTAGAATGCGAAGTTCCCTTGGGCGCAACAGAAGCCTTTGCAAACTTAAGAATAGGCAACAAACTAGCCCAAATAGAGATTAAAGCAAAAATTGACACAGGAGTTATAAGCAATCTGATACCCCTGAGTGTGTTCCAGCAATTAGTTAAGGTACCACTGCACAAAACACCAGTGAGACTATTTGCATTTGGAGGCTCTGCGATAGAGCAAGCAGGATCATGCATTCTGGGAGTGAAATACCAGGAAAGATTCACTAGTGCGACATTCCATGTGGTTAAAACCAAGGGGCCGATTCTGTTTGGACTACAAACCTCCAGAAAGTTGGGCCTGGTGATTTTCAATTTGGCAATTAACACGGACGATCCACTTAAGACCAAAAGGAATGCCAGTCTGAAATGAGCACGAAAGGAAATCCTGTCCCAAAAGGGAACCCCAAAGTATGGGAACAGATTCTCCACAGATTTTTAGATGTATTTGACGGCATTGGATGCCTGTCGGGAGAATATGCGATAAATATAGACCCAACAATAGCCCCAGTTGTACACCCACCCCGGGACAAATTTAAAATTGAGCTTGATTCACTGGTAAATCAGGGTATCATAACTCCAGTGACCAAACAAACCTCATGGGTCAACTCATTTGTCTGTGTCACAAAGGCCAATGGATCAGTAAGGCTATGTGTAGACCCCAAAGACCTGAACAAGGCCATACAGCGACCACATTTTGTGACCCCCACATTCGAACATGTGGCCTCAAGGCTACACGGTGCAAAATGGTTCACCACGATAGATGTCAAATCTTGTAACTGGCAAATGAAACTGAATGAGAAATCAAAGGAATTGACAACATTTATCACCCCATTTGGTAGATACATGTTCAATTGGAGTGAAGAGCGCCCAGAATGAATTCCAGCGAGCCATGTTTGAGAACTGTGGAGACATTAAGAATGTTCTCTCTATTTCCGATGACACAATCGTGTACGGCTTTGAAGAAGATAGTAGCGACCATGACCAAGCACTCACTCAGCTCCTTCACATAGCTAAGGAAAGCAACTGCAAATTCAACCCAGACAAGTCGGTGGTACGCACATCAGAAATACTACTCTTTGCCCACATCATATCCAGAGATGGTATAAAACCAGACTGCAAAAAGTTGGAGGCGATTGCCCAGATGCACCCCCAAGAATGAGCCACAACTATCCAACTTCCTTGGACTAGTTAATTACCTCAACAAGTTTTCGCCCCATCTCTCAATACTGACAAAGCCATTACGAGACCTGTTGTCTAAGGACAATAATTTTGTCTGGTTATCTCAGCAACAAGCAGCATTTGACTGCATCACAGAAGAAATCCAAAGATCTGCCGTACTTCGGTATTTTGACCCAAATACACCAATCATGATACAAGTGGATGCTTCTGCTGCTGGACTCGGTGCAGCCCTCTTGCAGAATGACATGCCAGTTGCTTTTGCAAGCAAAACCCTATCTGGACCGGAGATACGATATTCAAATATTGAAAGGGAGATGCTTGCTGTCATGTTTGGCCTAGAAAGGTTCCATCATTATGTATGGGGTCACAGGGTAACGATTAAGACTGACCGCAAGCCATTAGAATCAATCACACTCAAGAACCTCGCACAAGCACCTCCAAGACTGGCAAGGATGCTGCTAAAGATTCAAGGGTATGATTTTGTAATGAAATACAGCCTAGGCAGAGCAGTTCCCATAGCTGACGGTTTGTCAAGAGTGTCAACCAGACCAGGATATCACATTGAAGGCATCGACCTCAACATCCACATAATGAACACTCAGCTAAGTGCATCACCAACTCGCCTACAAGACATTAAGCTGGAAACCATGAAGGATTCAACTCTAAGAGAGCCCATCAACACTATGATGACCGGATGGCCATCAGATCGCTCCGGTTGCCGCAGTTGCTTACTCCCATACTGGAATTTTAGGGATGAAGTTGGGATCCAAGATGGTGTCCTACTGAAAGGCAACAAAATTGTCATACCCGCTCCACTCCAACCAGATGTTCTGCAACAACTGCACTAATCACATCAGGGAGTAGAAAAAACCCGGCTGCGGGCCAGAACTTCTTTTTACTGGGTAGGAATAAATAAGGACATTGAGGATATGGTTGCAAGATGCCGCACATGTCAAAAGTATCAACCAAGTCTCCCGTCAGAAACATTGCTTCAACATGAAACTCCTTATTACCCATGGCAGTATATCAGCACAGATCTCTTCACAATGGAAGGAAATAAGTACCTTTTAGTGGCAGACCAATATAGCCGCAGTCCATTTGTACGATGCCTGCAATCAACAACATCTACTGCAGGGATCAAGCAAATGAAACAAATATTTGAGGAACAAGGTGTTCCTGAAGTGGTCTATAGTGACAATTGTTAGATAATGGCCCTATGGGAATGGCCGTATCTGTTAGAAATCGTTGGTTTGACTTGCGCGAATTAACGCGGGTGCAGAATAGGGCTTGTTCTCACAGTCAGAGTTAACAGACGTGACAAGGTTACCGTGTGACGAGACCCCAGATCAAGGGTCAGTCTGCACTTAAGAGAAGCTCTATGACGTCACTCGTTCTCGTGAGAAGCGAGTTTTCGTCAGTCTGGGTTTTTGGAAGCAAACCGATGAGACGTGATTGTAAAAATGTAATTTACAACAGATAAGGGAAATATTTCCCTTAAGGGAATACAAGCGAGATAAATCCTTTCCCCCACTCTCTATGAATGGTTAAGAAAATAATTGTTAACTAACTATGATAAAGTAGTGATTTGCTTTCTCCCTCTCTCTCGATGTAGTGAATGACTCCCAGTTGAAATAACCCCGCTTGTAATAAAATGAATTAAATATAAAAGAAGAGTTGGTCTTCAGAGTGCGTCATGAGGCTTTTGTTGCAGACAATGGACGGCGTAGTTCGCGGCAAATATAAAAGAAGAAAGAATTCATCCATTAGACGACACGACCACTCTCTACACGGCGAGGGAGAAATCTAAGGTATGCAACACAATGACAAGTACGGAATTAGCCAACTTTGCAGAGAAGTTCAACTTTAAGCACACAACATCATCCCCACATTGCCCTCAATCCAATGGGTTTGCAGAAAGAATGGTTGGCGTATGCAAGAAGCTACTTATGAAGGCCCGAGAGACTGGCAATGATTGCTATTTGGCGATGATTTCATATAGAGCTACACCGCTTTCAACCAACCTTAAATCTCCAGCCGAACTCCTCAACTAGTCTCTAAGCAACAGCTCGGAGATGAGAAAACCAGAGACATAATGCAATGGAACAAAGACAAGACAAAGAACCGATATGACCAATGAAATAGCCACCGCCATCCACCATTGCAGGCAGGTCAGCAAGTCCACATCCAAGATGAGAAAACCAAGTTGTGGAAACTTGAAACAGTCACACAAACCACTGAAGAGACAAGGTCATACCTTGTAGAATCCGCAGATGGCAGCATTCATCAAAGAAACAGACTGTTCATTAGGCCCACAAGAGCGGAGTTAACTGAAAGTCTATATAACAATAGACACAACCACTAACATTTGATACCAATGCACCACCCATTAGTGATGGGATGCGTGTATACCCGTGCGACTGTGGTGTGATCTCTCCATCTAGCCAACATTGTACGAGCAGCCAATCAGAACCAACATACGCTACACCAGTACATAATGCACAAACTCTGCAAGGCCATATGCCGAGCCACGTTGCTCTGGACGTCCCCGAATGATACCACAAAGATTGGACTTGTAATACTTAAAAAAAAATAATAAAATAAATAAATTAAAAAAAATCTAATAAAAAAATCCCACCCTCCTTGTTTAACTTAAAGAAGAGAGATGTATCAGTATGTCATAGCTGATTTGTTGTCCTTTTAAACTTCCGGTAATTATCTGCCCTTAGTCTGTCTCACCTTCCTGTCCCCACTTCTAATGGCGTCCTATGTAAATAAAGTTTGTGTTCATTTACTCTCCGTCTCTGTTTGTTCTTAATCCAGGCCATCCTCGACCAGCGATAACACTACAGCTACTTTGTTTGTTTTTGTTGATATCATTTCTACTGATCTTATGTTATGCATTTATTCCCCCTTCAAATATTACTCTTAAATCACCCTCATAAATTCCTCTGTCTCTGTATCTCTCACAATAAATAAATAATTTAATCTATAAACATTATATGAATTTAAAAACCACATTGGCAACAAATATTATGGGTAAAATAATTTTTATTTCATTTATCGCAATATTTTAATGGGGAAACAAAAATTACAGACACCTTCTATATTGGATTGATATTATCGGGGTAAAAACTGATGTAGATTGAACCGTGACCTTCTTTTACAAAGGTCACTGTTCTACCCGTCGCATGGGTGCAATCGAGACATGCTTAAAAGTCAGACTGTCTATAATCAATGATAGCGTTTTTTTTCAGTATTAGAAAACTTGGCACTTTTTAAGTTTAGCTGTGAATCAGAATTTATTTGTTTTCAATTTTGAAAACACGGGCAGACAATCAACCGGAAGTAATATAGAATTAGAAGTTTTGGCACTCCAGTAGATGTGCTGATTTCCGGTTTACCCTGAAGTAAATGTAGCTTCATTATCAAGTACGGATGATCAAAAATGATAAAACAAACCGTCGCCTTTCATGTATGGGCGCATCTTGACGACCTCGCCTTGTGTCAGTGCCGGTATGTTGTGTGTACGACAATTGTAGTACTCTGCCTGAAAGCATTGCTTACGCTCGTGGAGCATTTTATCCTTTTCCCCCTGGTTTGTAAACCTGGGTTTCAGCAGGTTGCTGCACATGGGCAGAAGTGAGCGTGTGCGGCGATTCAGCAGGCACTGATAGGAGCTGCTTCCCATATGTTGTATAGGGGTATTCCTGGAGTCGAGTAGTGCCAGGAACTGGTCGGTGCCAGTGTCTTTGTTCTTCCGCATGAGGCGTTTTGCACTTTTCACAGCGGATTCCGCCTTTCATTTAGCTAGCTGATTTCAGGGGCTTGCCACGAGATGTTCGAAGTCCCATTTCTTCGAGAAGTGTTTAAAAGCTGATGAGGTGAGCTGGGTTCCAGCATCGGAGATCACCTGGCAGGGGATCTTATATCTCGCAAAGTGTGCCTTCAAGTTGCGGATGATGGTGGAGGTTGGTGTGTCTTCTAATCGATCTATCTCCCAAACGTTTGAGAAATAATCGACAATTATGACGTAATCCACAGTCTCACTTTCAAACAAATCAATACCAACTTTCTGCCATGGCCGATCAGGTATATCATGTGGCATTAAGGTTTCTTTCGGTTGCTCTGTGGCGAACTTGCAGCAGGTTTCGCAAATGGAGATGTATTCACGTATCTCCAATGACATTCCTGACCAGAAAACACAGCGCAGCGTAGGCATCCATCTATGCCAATGTGTGAGAAGTGAATTGATCGTTTGATGTCATTCCAAAGACTAAGTAGAATAAGTACTCGGTCGCCTTTGAAGATAAGTCGATCTTGAACTGACATCTCATCGTGAGTGTGAAAATATGGGTGCAGCACAGCGGGAAGGTCTATTTTCTCGGTAGGCCAACCCTGTATTATTGTCAGCGGACAATTTCAAAGTATTAAGGGCTCGTCTCGCAAAACGATGCAGAGTTAAGAAGACGTGCAATAAGCAAACTTGAAACCGAGACAAATTTAATATTGCAACAACTGGCCGAAAGCTGTCAACGACATATTTCCGAGAAAAAGGAAGCAGCAAATTCTAATATTAAAAATGTTCGTCGTTTTTCAAAAAAATCATACTCTTCGACGGAAAAATTCAGGAAGGATTTGCCTCAAAGGTCGGATGAAAAATTGCCAAACCACCCTTGTTGGGGTTGCGGGGACCTACATTGGTACCAGAAGTGTCCTTTTAAACGAAAAAATTGTGACAAATGCCATAAAATGGGACACAAAGCCTCACATTGCAGAAGTAACACTAGAAAAAAAAGTTATATAAAAACAACCAGAATAAATGGTGGCAACCTAAACATACGAAAGTATGTTACGGTAAAAATGAACAATCAAGATGTTAAACTACAGCTTGATTATGGGTCTGACCTATCAATTATAAATATTAATACCTGGAAAAGATCGGCAGACCGACTATGCTACGCACAGATAAAGTGGCTCGATCGGTAACCGGAGAGAAAGTACACTTTGAAGGGGAAGTCATTTCAAAAGTGACACTAAAAAATAATACATTAAAATTATGCATGTTCGTAATGAAAGATACAGGAAATTTGTTCGGTTCAGATTGGATTCAGCACTTCCATCTCTGGGATTCGCTGATAAGCGCCTATTGTCAACGAATAGAGCCCCTTTCTGCTGAAGAAGAAAAATTGAAGAAGGATTTGAAAGAGTCATTCTCCAAGGTGTTTTCTAATGAATTGGGACGCTGTACTAAAATGAAGACGAGTTTTGAACTAATTGAAAATAAGAATCCCGTTTTAAGAGAAAACGAAGTGTACCATTTGCCTCTCTTGAAAAAATTATTGCAGAAATAGACCGGTTGGTGGATTTTAACACCAGTTGACTACTCGGAATAGGCGGCCCCAACCGTCTACGTGAAGAAAAAATCTGGAGAGATCAGAGTGTTTGCTTATTTCTCAACCGGTTTGAACGATGCGCTGAAAGATTATCACTATCCTCTGTCGACTCCAGAAGAGGTTTTCACAAAATTAAACGGTGGAAAACTGTTCTAAAAAATTGACTTGAGTGAAGCCTATCTTCCTGTGGAGGAAGATAGCTCTAAGCTTCTCTGTATTTCGACACACAGGGGACTACTAAAGTTCAATCGTCTCCCTTATGGAATTAAAGTGGCCCCGTCGATTTTTCAGCAGGTAATCGACACGATGTTGAGCGGGCTCGATTTTCCGATCGGCTACCTTGACGATATCTTAATGAAAAGTACGAACGTCGGGGAGCACCGTGAGCACGTACACAAAGTACTCGAAAGGATAAACGATTTTGGTTTTACACTCAAGGAGTCAAAGTGTGAATTCTTTCTAGAAGAGATCAAATACTTGGGACATGTCATTGATAAGAGTGGAAGACGTCCCGACCCAGAAAGATCTATAGCCATCAAGAATATGCCCGAACCGAACAACGTTACCCAACTACAAAGCTTCCTTGGTCTCGCAAACAATTACGAAAAATTCATTCCCAGTATGCACAAATTGCGAGCCCCCTTAAATGAGTTACTTAAGAAAGATAGTAAATGGGAATGGTCCGCCGACTGTCAATCTGCATTTGACAACCTAAAAACGAAGTTAACTTCAGAATTATTTCTTACTCATTTTAATCCAGAGCTAAAAACTATTGTTGCATGTGACGCCAGCTCCTATGGCATTGGGACGTGCATTTTGCATAAAATGCCGGATTGCTCGATGAAACCCATTGCGCACGCTTCAAGAACTTTACTTCCTGCAGAGAAAAATTACTCTCAGATTGAAAAAGAAGCGTTGGGTATTGTGTTCGCAATGACCAAATCTAACAGGTATCTACACTACCGTCATTTTATCCTACAAACAAACCATAAGCCACTTATCACCATCTTTGGATCAAAAAAAGGCTTGCCAACCTACACAGCAAACCGCCTACAGAGATGGGGTATAATTCTGTTAAATTATGACTTTGAGATGGAATTTTTACCGTCAAAAAGACTAGGACACGCAGATAGTTTATCGCGGCTAATCCCAATGTACACGGAAACGCTCGAGGATACAGTTATAGCATCCCTTCGGTCTGAATATGACAATAGTAAAGTACTGTGTAACACATTAAAAGAGCTGCCAGTCACACTTGGCGATATACAACAAGAGGCAAGAGAAGATAATTTTATTATCGAAATTAAAAATAAATAACAAACAGACGATGAGCAAACGGCAGAAGCTTTTTCAGTCTGTTACGACACATTATACCGGGAGCGAGTAGTAATCCCAGCTACGCTAAAAAAAAATCCTGAAGGATTTCCATGAGGGGCATTCCGGAGCGACATGCATGAAGAGCCTAATGAGATCTTATGTGTATTGGAAAAACATGAACAGGGACATAGAGACGAAGGTGAGGGCCTGTGCGGGCTGCGCGTCGGCAGCGAAAGCACCACCTATTCAGTACTGTCCATGGCCAAAGGCAGAGCAACCATGGTCCCGGATTCACATAGATTTTGCGGGGCCATTGGAAGGCTTCTACTATTTAATTTAAGTCGACAGCTACTCAAAATGGCCAGAAGTTGTTAGATGTAAAAACCCAACAACGGATGTCACAATATGCGCATTGCATGAACTGTTTGCCCGATTCGGAGTGGTGGACATTGTTGTATTGGACAACGGTAAACAATTTACTTCACGAGAGTTCAAAGAATTTTGTGAAGACTTTCAAATTAAACATATCACCACTCAGACTTGCCATTCGAGGTCAAACGGACAGGCAGAAAAATTTGTTGATACTATGAAGAGAGCGTTGAAAAAATCGACGGGCATGCCGAGAGAAAAGGCACTCCAGCAGTTCCTTCAAGTGTATAGAATTACACCCAACGAGAACACACCAGCCCAGGTACCACCGGCGGAAGTAATGTTTGGAAGAAAAATAAAGTCGGTATTCGACAAACGTTTACCAAAACAGGTGAAACCGATCAATATTACGGCACCAAAGAAGAGTTACGAGGATGGAGAGAAGGTGTTCTTCCAGGAACACCATGGAAACAAAAACGTGTGGGAAAGGTACAAAAAAGATTGGGGCGGATGGTGTACATTGTAGAGGGTCCTAGAGGCACCTGTAAAAAACACTTTAACCAAATGCATCGTCGCATGTCGGACGACCCAGGGGAAGGCCTATTGGATCAGAGTGAAACCATCATGGAAGATCTATACGACGTATTTGAGCTGCCAACACCACAAACGCCTCCGGAACAGAGACGTTCATCAAGAAAACGTAAATTAACAGGGAGTTTCGAGGTGAATCCTAGGAAAAAGATATACCTTGGGATTCCGGGGGAATGAGTTTCGGAAGGGGAGTGTTGTGGGTGACCTACCTACCCTTTAATAATAACTAAATAGTACCAACCGGCTACCATAAATACCGGTTTTGCCGGGAGAACTGGAGGCACATTTAGGCACTAGCACTGCCAACCCTGACTTGTGTATGATTTCTCTGTTCAATACAATTCATTATTATTATCTCTAAACCTGTTGTTCTTTTATTTCATTGTTGTCTATTGAAAATGTGTATAAGAGAGTTGTCAAATGATGTGTGTGTATGTTGAGAGAGAAATGTTATATATCGAGTAGTTCGTTTATAGGTGTTCACATCATGTGTGGTGTATTATGTTCAGACCCGGATGAAAAGTTGCAAATGAGGGGGTCTAGTGAGGTAACAGTACTTGGAGAATAGTGCACCATTCCTCATATAAGCCAGTGTACAGCTGTGTTGAAGAAATCTTATTTGGGCTTTGAATATCATGTTTTTATATTTGGTCAGGGTTTATTTGTGGAGTGCTAACACTTGATCTCTATATGAGATACATAGATATTTGAATTGTCTATCAAAGTTGTTTTTTATCTCTCAAACGTTGAGTTAGTATCCAGCTACATGTTATTACTTGAGGTAACATTACTTAGAGAAGGTTCCCTATTCCTTGTATGAGCCAATGTCGAGTAAATCTTATTTGGGATTTGAATATTATGTTATTTTGAATATTAAGTCATGGTAAATTTGTAGGGTTAAGTATACTCATGTCAGGTTGTCCTGACAAACTCTTGTACAGAAGGCGAAGACACTGAAACATGGTGTCTAGTAGGTAATTCAAACTCTCCGCATGAGAATATTTCGATTGTAGTTATCTAAAAATAAAGCCCCACAAGTTACCCAAGAATATGGCTAATCTCCTGTGTGTGTTCGTATGTGCTTTTTTAGAGAAGAATTCTCTGAAAATACAGTTCCACAAACTTTACAAGAATATGGTTTCTCTCCTGTGTGTGTTCGCATGTGCTTTTTTAGAGAAGAATTCACTGAAAATGCGGATCCACAAACTTGACAAGAATATGGTTTCTCTCCAGTGTGTGTGCGCATGTGATTTTTTAGATGCGCATTTTGTAAAAAAGAAGATTGACAAATGTGACAAGAATATGGCTTCTCTCCTGTGTGTATTCTCATGTGCTTTTTTAGATTAGAATTCTGCGAAAATGCAGATCGACAAACGAGACAAGAATATGGTTTCTCTCTAGTGTGTGTGCACATGTGACTTTTTAGGCTATAATTCTCCGAAAATGCAGATCCACAAATCTGACAAGAATATGGTTTCTCTCTCGTGTGTGTGCACATATGCTTTTTTAGTTGAGAATTCTTCGAAAATGCAGATCGACAAACGAGACAAGAATATGGTTTCTCTCCAGTGTGTGTACGCATGTGACTTTTTAGACTAGAATTTTCCGAAAATGCAGACCCACAAATCTGACAAGAATATGGCTTCTCTCCTGTGTGTATTCGTATGTGACTTTTCAGATTAGAACTCTTCGAAAATGCAGATCGACAAACGTGACAAGAATATGGTTTCTCTCCAGTGTGTGTGCGCATATGACTTTTTAGAGAAGAATTCACCGAAAATGCAGATCCGCACACTTGACAAGAATATGGTTTCTCTCCTGTGTGTCTGCGCATGTGTTCTTTTAGATGAGAATTCTGTAAAAATGCAGATAGACAAATTTGACAAGAATATGGTTTCTCTCCGGTGTGTGTTCGCATGTGCCTTTTGAGAGAAGAATTATCCGAAAATGCAGATTAACAAACTTGACAAGAATATGGTTTCTCTCCTGTGTGTGTTCGCATGTGCTTTTTTAGAGAAGAATTCTCCGAAAATTCAGTACCACAAACTTGACAAGAATATGGCTTCTCTCCAGTGTGCGTGCACATGTGACTTTTTAGACCAGAATTCTCCGAAAATACAGATCCACAAACTTGACAAGAATATGGTTTCTCTCCTGTGTGTATTCGCATGTGCTTTTTTAAATTAGAATTCTGTGAAAATGTAGATCGACAAATGTGACAAGAATATAGTTTGTTTCCTGTATGTGTGTGCATGTCGGCTTTTACATATGATTAATCTTAAAATGAAGATCTACAAACTTTACTAAAATATAGTTTCTAATTTGTATGTGTTTGTACGTGCTTTTGTAGGTTCTGTGAAAATGAAGATCCACAAAAGTCACGAATATGGTTTATCTTGCATGTTAATGTAAGAAAACTATTTGCTTTTCTATTCAGTAGATGTTTAGATTTGCAGGAATGCACCTTCTTCTTTCTGTACATGCATTGAGTATTTTAAATGTAAATTCACTAAAATGCAAATCGCTTACCATTATTAATATACTAGTTGTTTCTAATGTGGATTTCTGTTTTTTTTTAGAAATATCTCGACACTTTCTTCTTCTCTAAAAGAATGAATTGAGTTGTTTTACACAAATATGGCTGAACTTATCTAAAACAGATACCAGATTTGTCCTCATTTTTTGCTGAGTAAGAAATCATCATTTTCGATGAGAGTAGAAATCTGTAAATAAAAAAGAGATAAGTTCAACAGAAACACAAGGATTTTCCAATATTTGGCCACGTAATATGTTTTAATAAAAAAAGTTTACTTTTGCTTTTACACTATTATTTTATTTCTGAATGAATTGTAAACAATATCATATGTTAACAATTTAGTCAAGAGAGATTCTACACTTATGATATTTATGAAAAAATGACACGTGTTTATATAAAAATATGTTATTAAGATACAACATGTGAGTTTTTTAGTTTTCTTCATACTGATAGTTTCAGTGAAAATACTCTATGAACCACTGTACAGTTTACTCTCAGGTAGGGTGTTATTTGCCATTGCAATCGGTGGTTGAAGCGGTTTCTTGTAGTTATTGAAGGAAAGGAGCCTTGTCTTTGCGGTATTAAAAGTTATCATCCATTTTTTACCCATATCCTCTACAGACTAGAGGTCATTTTTTAAGGATTCAGCCATTGCCTCAGATATGTGTGCCTCGGTTTTGCCTAGATTACAAGAGTAGAGCATGGTGTCGTCAGCAAATATTCCTATCTCGTCTCAATGACATCAGGGAGGTCATTTATTAAACTCAGAAACAGTAGAGGTCTAAATAGATTCCTGGCGTACACCAGCATTTATATCATGATGCTTAGATTAACAGCCATCGAGGACAACCTGGATTTTTCTTTTTGCTAGGAAAGATTTAATTACATTAAATATTTGTCTAGTAATACCATATGAGTGCAGTTTTAAAAGAAGCCCTTCATGCCAGACTTTGTCAAAGGCCTTGGATATATTGTGCGCTACCGCCCTAGCTTCACATGCCTTGTCTAGTGTATAATATATGCGTTCAGAGATGACCGTTAGGATATCTGCGGTAGATTGTGCTTGTCTAAATCCGTATTGATGATCTGAAAGAAGTTTAGCATTAACTAGGTGCCAGACTATCACTAGATAGATTAAAGATTCAAAGATTTTAGCAGAGATCAGAGGTAGACTAACTGGGCGGTAGTTTAGAGGATCAATTCTTGAAGACTGGTACCACAGAGGCAATTTCCCAACTATCAGGGAAACAAGATTCAGTAAGGCATTTGTCAAGAAGACAGGGGCCAGCTCAGCAGAGCATTTCTTTATTACTATTACTGGTATAAGATCAGGCTTACAGGCTTTGGAGGTGTCAAGGTTTTTTATGATGTCTCTGACTTGAGATGGGGTGATGACCAGGTTCTCAAGTGTGTCTTCACTCCGCAATAAGAATTTAGGGAAGAGGTGGTTTGCTAAGTGTAAAGTGGAGTTTAAGGGGAAACACTACGCAAATAGTTAAGCCTTATCAGTTGCCGTGCAAACAACATTGTTGTGATTTGATAGTGGGGGAATTGTCGATTGTCCATGGTTCATCACACTATTGTAAATTTTCCAGAAATCATGAGTACCTAGTTTCTGTTACTGAATGCGTTTTTTTCTTATCTCTGTATATTTTCTCTCTGCTTTATCTATTACTACTTTTCAATCATTTCTTGCCTCTATAAATTTCTGTCTGTTCGCAGTTTACTTATGGGGGCCAAATTTTTGGAATGCCTTCTGCCTCTCAGCAATAGCAGCTGCACATTCTGAGGTAGACCATTGAGGAGAGTGGGGTTTGTTGAAAAATTCTTGTGTGGGGACATAAGCATCAATGCCTGCTTTGACCCATTCGGTTAGCTCATTTGCACACTGATCAGCACAGAGTGAGAAAGTTCCACTCCATAGAGCGTCGCTGATGTGATCCCTGAGGATTCAAAATCAGCCTGCTCATAATTTCTCGTCGTTTTGAGCAACGGCTCTTCAGCTTTTGGAAGAGTTTGCAAGGTGATAAGTATCATTACCACAACATTATCAGAGTTTTCGAGCGGGCTGTCGGCATTTGCCACACAAGCCTCGGGTAGTGAGGTCAAGAACAGGTCCAGAAGTCAGGCTTGCTGGTCCGCATGATCAGGAAGGCGGGTTGGAAGAGTGACAGTCTGTGAGAGGTCGTGAGCCAAGGAGAAATTAAATGTAGAGTTCCCAGCTGTATCAGTAACGCTGGAGAATCCCTACCAATCATGCTTGTGTTCATTAAAATTCCCAAATACATGTATTTTGGCATTCGAGTCGAGTGAGAGTGCTCTATCTAAGTTTTTGGAAACAGAGTCAAGACGGGTACAGTCTTGGGTTGAAAATGAACTGTACAAGAAATATAAGAAACTAACGCTGTGATGTAAGGTCAATCTAAAACACATGTAGGCTTGGTCATATGATTCTAACCTATGTTCTCTAGTCAAGGGGAGGGTGTTCCAAACATAAACTTCTAGCCTGTGCATATGTTTGTCAAAGTTCTTACGGTAGAGTGGAAGGTAATTAGTCATGTCAAATTGGTGAGAGGAGATTGAGGATTGAAGGTTCGTTTCACTTAGTGTTAGGATATCCGGGGAGTTTGTCAGGAGAAAAGTTTATACGTCGTTAATGTTGGTGCTAAGTCCCAGGATATTTATGAATGCAAGCCTCAAGGGTGGAGGTGAAGATGTTTTTTGTTGTGTGTCTAGTTTAGGTTTGGTTTTCTTATTTTGTAAATTCATGTTTGTTTTGAGATAGAGTGGGGAGGGAAAAGTAGGTGCTTGTTTGTTGCCAATAAGCTTACACAACCAGTCCATTAGTCGTGACTTGGTCTATAGGGGTTGTGGCCTCAGGAAAGCTCACCGGGGATAACTGTAGGGTCCCTTTCCATGCGCAACATGGCACATACAGTTACCCAGGATATTATGCAACTGCTGATGGAGTAGCCGTTCTTAGCGCTACCTATAAGGTAAGGGCTCCTAAATACGTCTGCATGTTCGGTGATCCAAGGTCGCATTACTTCCATGTCGTCTGTCAATTGACAGTTGTCCAAGCGATTCAAAATCTTTCAGATGTTTACATAATATGCCTGAATGCTGCAGATGCAAAGTTCCTGGAAGCTGATTCATATTCGATATTTATACCGAAAATGTAACAACGATTTTACATCAATCCCAATATTTTTCTAAAGAATAACATAAGAGAAACAAAGGATTTTAATTTTAATTAAATATATGGTCGCACAATTAGTTTTCTTGTGTTACAGCTATGCAAAATGTGTTTTCCTGTCTTATTTTTTTATAACATTATGAGAAACAAAATATCAGTTTATATCTGGAAATCACGATTTGTATTAATTCAATTCATATTATTAAATAACTTTTAATTTTATGTTTCATAAATAATAAGGTTCGCAGTCGGCTTCATGTTTTCCGTGATAATTATGAAAAAAACGCTTACTTAGATACAATTTTACTGTTAA
The DNA here is from genome assembly GCA_963556195.1 of Sepiola atlantica. Taxonomy (NCBI): domain Eukaryota; kingdom Metazoa; phylum Mollusca; class Cephalopoda; order Sepiida; family Sepiolidae; genus Sepiola; species Sepiola atlantica. The sequence continues at coordinate 228,269,129 of OY744517.1, forward strand.
AATTAAAGTAACATTAATAAATACAATTCAGAATAAATCTTTACTTGTTTACGATATATATTCAAGAATTTTTTATTTGATGTTAAAATTACTTAACATTAAAATGTTACTTGTTTTTCATCTACGATACTTTTTTCGGTTTTAGAAACAAAACTATGACAGACATTCAATGTTCGTAGGTGCTTTTTTAGCATAAATATGGACTTCTGCATAAAACTATTGTTCATAAAAAAGAAATGTTTTTACTAATTGGTGAAAAACGAATACATTAACACCATACTTTTCTTTAATAAAAACTGAAATAAAATTCTGATATTTAAAAGGAATCAATATCAATATTACCCACAGTTATTTTCGTTATTATAAAGAAAAAGGAATTAAACTGCTTATTATTTTAAATTCATAGTTATTGATGGATAGAATTAAAGTTTGGTGTGCAAGTACCATGGACCATTTGTGTGCATAGCGAAATATTAAGTAAACATTTAATATGAGAAAAACCAATAATACGATAAGACCAACTCAACTTCTTTAGTAACTCAATTCATAAATATCATGTCGATAGTTAATTATATTTCATCTGCCAATCTCTCTTGATCCAAGACTGTACACTGATTAGTGTAGGGAAACGCGGGACTTATCTAACTAGCATTGTGCATAGTTCAATGGGTCGGTCGTGGAAGTAAATGAATGAAGAAGAAAGAAACAAAAATGGCTGCCTTGTCTCTTTATATGCCTGCAATGTGACCACCTGATATGTAAATGAGATGCTCCTGGTTGAAGATAAAAGAGGGTTGATTTGTTGTTTTGGTGTGACGTTCACTTTGAAGTTGGATTTCAAAGAGATAAGTGAGATATACAGAGGTTGGAAGTTATAAGCTATTTCGGCTCTTGGTGTGCGGTGACTCGAAAGGCAGAAAATGGACAAATTCGATTTTCGCTTGATACCTGAGTTTGATGGATCTACCGCTGGACCGTCTGTTGTTGAATGGGTTGAAAACGCTGAGAAGATCTGTACACTGTGCAGAATTAAAGAACCAGCCACAGTCATTCCTCTGAGGTTAATCGGAGGGGCCTATGCAGTCTACCAGCAACTCGGGGATGAACCAGACTGGGATACAATCAAACATGGCCTGTATACAGCATTTGGTACAGATCCGTTTGTTGCATGGCAACAGTTTACGAGCCGGCGACTTCAGGCCAAGGAAACAGTTGACGTGTACCTAGCTGACCTACGAAAGTTGTCGGTACCATTTGGTGGAGTCAGCGATAAGATATTAAGATGTGCATTTTTAGTAGGCTTACCTGAGGAGGTCAGCAGACTGTTGCGGACATCGTCATGAATTGATGAATTGACAACGGACGAGTTATTAGCCCGAGCTCGAAACATCTGCAAGGAACATGAGCCAATTGCAGCAGCAACTAGTATTCAACATGCAGCAGTCGAACCACATGGAGGCAAGGTAGATTCTCTCCCAGATAGTAATAAGCGTGTAGGCCCAGTGTGCTATAAATGTGGGGAAATCAATCATTTTGCTAAGGAGTGCCGAAGTGATAGGAGGTGTGTATATCCACGAGCACAGAGAACGGTACAGTGCTATCGCTGCAATAAGTTTGGGCACATATCTCGCAACTGTTCGGGAAACGAGGTTGGGGGCAAGGTACTATCGCCACCCTTGCCTCTTGCCAACCAATAAACACAGGATTACCGGTCATTGGCGTTAAAATCGACGATGTGAAGTGTTCAGCACTCATAGACACGGGGTGTTCCCGGTCTATAGTTAGTGCACATTACTGTCGGATGTGGCGGGAGAAACCAGTCGGTATTATGACAATCAATGGTTTATCCCGAGCATGTTGTGGTGAAGGGACAGTCACGATTTGTACTGAGTAGGGTGACACAGCCAAAGTTGATGTTCTGGTGATGCAAGAAAAACCCCTTGGCTATGACATGTTGCTTGGAATTGATGCGATACAAGCACTAGGAGGCGTCATAATCACAGCGACTGGAGGTGTAATGCTTGGAGAAGGAAAAGAAGTCTGTGCAGCCATGTCTATTGAAGAAAAGGACTTCTGTGCTACGTTTGACGACAACGAAAAGGCGTGGACTGCAAAGTGGAAATGGACTATGAGCCAGGCACCAGATCGACTGTGCAACACCATTCCAGAGTATGAAGTTTCCACAAAGAATAGGGCCGCATATGAAGAAGAACTTCAGATATGGATTGAAAACGGATGGTTAATACCGTACCCACAGGAACGTCTGGGACCACCCAAAGGATTAATTCCGCTCATGGCTGTTGAACAACCTACTAAAGACAAAATTCGACCCGTAATGGATCACCGAGAATTGAATCACCATGTTGATGCTTTCACTGGAAATGCAGATGTGTGCGCTGCTAGACTACGAGAGTGGCGTCAGAAAGGGAGTAATGTAGCACTGTTGGATTTGAAGAGAGCCTACCTGCAGATACGTGTCCATGAGTCATTATGGCCATTTCAGACGGTGATAATCAAGGGAAAACGATATTGTTTGACACGTTTAGGTTTTGGCCTGAATGTAGCACCCTTAATAATGACAGCTATTATTAAAACTGTTTTGATGCAGGATGAGACCACAGTAAAAGCTGCTTCAGCTTATATTGATGACATTTACATTGATGAGGATATAATGTCTGCAGATGTGGTTCGAACAAAACTGGAATCGTTTGGGTTAATAAGCAAAGACCCTAAGCGCCTAAAGGATGGGGCGCCCGTGTTAGGGCTAGAGGTCTATGAGAAGGGCAATACTTTGCGATGGAAGCGAGGGAGCGCAATTCCAGAGTTACCCAGTGTATTGACAAGACGCATTGTGTTTTCTATTTGCGGTAAATTAGTAGGACATCTACCTGTTTGTGGATGGCTCCGATCGGCAACAGGAGTGTTAAAACGACGAGTAACTGCAATAACCACAGGATGGGATGACACGGTGGATGATAATGCTCTCCGGCAAATGATGGCTGAAACGTTGTCCAGAGTACATAGGAACGATCCTGCCCAGGGTGAGTGGCAAGTATCTGGAAACGAAGTGAATGCATGGGTTGACGCAAGTTCACTGGCTACAGGTGTCATGTTGGAACAATTAGGAGCTGTCGTGGAAGATGCGTGCTGGCTTCGTCCGAAAAATGATGCCCAGCATATAAATTTGGCAGAACTCGATGCCACGTTAAAAGGGCTTAATCTTGCATTGCAATGGCAGGCCAAGGTTGTGCATCTTCACACTGACTCATTGTGTGTTTACCACTGGTTGACCGACACCTTAACTGGGAAGGCCCGGGTTAAGACTAGAGCGGCAAGTGAGATGTTAGTACGTAGGAGACTGGAAATAATAAATCGTCTAGTTGACGAATACAGCTTGCAGGTGGACATCACTTTAGTTTTGACAATGCAGAATTTGGCTGATAGCCTGACGAGAGTACCAAAGAGGTGGATTGATGTAATGAGGCAGGGATCTGATCCTCCACAACAGACATGCGCGACCGTAACAGATCAATTGACACCTGACCAGATCCGTACGATACATCAGCAGAGTGGACATCCCGGAATTCAGAGGACAACATATTTTGTCCGAAGAGTGTGTCCTTCAACTACAAGAGCATCAATCAAGGCAGCTATACGCTCGTGTGAAGAGTGTCAGCGAATTGATCCGGCACCATCCCAATGGCAAAAAGGAAAGCTTGAGGTGGAGGACAACTGGTATCGAGTAGGAATGGACATAACGCATTATGAGGGCAAGCACTTTTTGACCATGACATATTGTGGACAACACGTTTCACAATATGGCGCCTGTTGACACGACAGGATGCATTTAGCATTATACGACAGTTGAGAGCTGTCTTTTTTGAACGTGGTGCCCCGCTTGAAATTCTGACTGATAACGCCACTACATTTCGATGTCAAGAATTTCAGAAATTCACGCAGGAATGGGGGATTAGAATGCGTTACCGATGCGCATATTTTCCCGAAGGTAACGGTATAGCAGAGCGGTGTCACCGCACCATTAAAAGAATTGCGGCCAGGACACAGTGTTCTATTCCAGAAGCGGTGTACTGGTATAATGTGACACCAAAGGACGATGCAACACCAGAAACTGCCCCAGCTAATGGGATTTACCGCTATGAACAGCATATAAAAGGTATTGATGTCACGCCATCAGAGGTTGGCGTTGTCAATACACCATATCAAGTGGGAGACAGTGTTTGGGTGAAACCCCCAAATGCTAGGTGCACTGAAAAATTTTGCAGAGGAAAAATAGATAAAATCCTAAGTCCTCAGACCATGTTGATTGATGGTGTACCACGGCATGTAAAAGATATCCGCCCCTGTTATACCTCTCCTGATTCTGAGGATAACGAGGAAGATCACATACAGTTCAGGGATGATCCTGACTGCCTACTACCCCTACCGGTGAGCATAGAAACACTACCTACAGAACACGATGAGGGAATGATGGAACATACTGAGGAAGTTGGGACCGAGGAAGTGATGCCTCCGGTTCTTCGAAGGAGTACCCGACAAAGAGGGATACTGCCCCCATGCCCTGATTGTGAAACACCGCATAGGGAACCACGAGAGGAGATAATGGAACAGATTGGTGGCAATAACGGTGGTAATGAGGAAGATGGCAATGAGGAAGTGCTGCCCCCGATTCTTCGAAGAAGTACTCGACAACGACGGCCACCCCCCTGCCCTGTGTGTGATCATGAGATCAGGGGGGGAGTGTAGGGAAACGCGGGACTTACCTAACTAGCATTGTGCATAGTTCAATGGGTCGGTCGTGGAAGTAAATGAATGAAGAAGAAAGAAACAAAAATGGCTGCCTTGTCTCTTTATATGCCTGCAATGTGACCACCTGATATGTAAATGAGATGCTCCTGGTTGGAGATAAAAGAGGGTTGATTTGTTGTTTTGGTGTGACGTTCACTTTGAAGTTGGATTTCAAAGAGATAAGTGAGATATACAGAGGTTGGAAGTTATACTTAGATATGTTAGTGATTGTAAAGATGCAAGACTCCCTTTATAACCGAGCTCGCAATTACATATATTTAGGGATTTTTATCTTCACTACAGAAATGAGTTAGGTTTCCTGAGCTAAAGAGACAATTAAGAGCCGTTACTAAACATTACGATTGGGAATCTATCAGAGATCACATCAGAGACAACCCATATGAGAAAACATTTTCACTCATCATGAAAAACAGTGAAGAAATAAGAGATTTAAGCAGGAAGTGAAACAATTAAAAAAGCAGTATGACAAAAGAAACAAACGCTGCAATCATCAATAAAAACATTTCATAAAAATACATTTAATTGCTTACAGTATATACTTAAAAATGAGTCACAGAAATTTGGAACTGGCAATTTAATGCAAATCTATGATAGTGTAGTGAATAATGGGAAATCAACAATTCCATTTCTACCATACAACCATAATGTGGCTTGCACGGATGCTGATGAGGCTGAACTGCTTGCACAGTGATTTCCCTTAAACTGCACCTTGGACTCTACCAAAAATTCCCTCCGAAATTGCTCACTATAGGGAGAAACAACACTCTATTATCTGATCATCACCTCTTCCCATGTCCAGGATATTATTGAAAAACCTTGAAACCTCAACATGTAAGCTTGATCTTTTCTTTCTTAAAGTAATAAATTAAATGTTCTGCTTACCTTGACCCTGTCCTCTCTGAACTCTATAACAAATGCTATGCCGAATATTGCTTTATTGGTGGCTGGAAAGTTGCCTCTGTGATACGAGTCTTCAAGAATTCTAGCAAAAAAAAGACCTGCAAAATTATCGCTTAAATCAGTCTCCTGCTGCTCTTCACAAAAATCTTTGAAGCATTACTCGATTTAGCAATCTTCTACGACCTTAAAAATTCTAAACTTATTTCATGATCAACAGTATGGATTTAGGCAAGCCCGTTCTACTGCATATATCCTAATAGTCATGGCCTGACGAATATACCATACATTGGACAAGTCAGGGCAAGCTAGGGCAGTACGACTTCATATATACAATGCTCTTGACAAGATCTGCCACACAAGTCTGCACATGAAAATTAATTTGTACGATATTACTGGATGAATATTTAATATAATCAGATCCTTCTTAACCAAACAAAAGATCCAAAGTTGTACATTTCCTAATGAGCCCACACTCTATTCTCGACATGGGAGCAAAACGAATCCACAAATACCCAAGGCAATGACTTAATCCTTAGGAAATTATGGGGCCATAAATAGATGGTAACATTTAATGCTACTAAGAGAAAGCTGCTTTTCTTTCAGAATAAAAAAAACCTTTCCAACCACCGATTGCCATGGCTAAAAGCACCCTACCTTAGGGATCAACATTCAAACTCCTAAGCCTAACATTCCCATTGCTTGCACCACATTAAAGTACTCTGCCTATGCCGATGATGTAACAGTGCTTGTAACAATCAGTACTGAGATTTGTGTCATCGACAGAGAAATCAGAATGGATGAAACTGTAACAGGGGCCAAAATTAACTGCGACAAGTCGGTGGGTTTGCACATCAGTGCCTGGAAGGGTGTATCCCTACAGGGACCCTTCAGATGGAGTGACGGGCCTTACAAGCTACTCAGCTTTTGGTTTGGTCCAGATCTTCAGTTGGAGAAAAATTGGTCAGAAGTACTGAAAGCAATTCGGGTTGCAGCTGGTCTGTGGACCCGTAGAAATCTTTTGTTAAATGGGAGAGCGGAAGTGTGTTTTTCTCACATCTATCCTCTTATCGTATATCGTCTATCAGTGCTTCCACTCCCGTCGGATATGCTGCTTGAATTGCAGCGGGCCCTCTTCATGTTTTTATGGCTTGGCCGGGTCCCTAAGGTTTTTCGTGATATCTGTTACCTGCATCCTTCTGAGGGCAGTATGCGTATGCCTAGCGTTAGGATTCGTCAACAAATGCTACAGCTATATTATACCTGGACCGTATGTTTACACAATGTGAGGGAAACGGTGGCTTCTGGAAGGGAGACACTAAGAAAGCCTTTCCGGCTTTGAAAAGTGTGCACTTGGATGAGGGGGAGGGACACAGGTTGCCCCGAGGCGAGTGCTCCCTTTATCGCGAGTGTTGACGTGCCTTGAACTTCCTTTTACGAGTGAAAGAAAGCCTCTCTGACACCCAGCTGTTGTCCCAAAAAGCATTATATCAGGTTATAATGAGGGGATCTGTTCAAGATGATAGGATTGAGGGGCTCGGTTTGATAGGAGGGAGCTATGCTCAATCTAGCCTTGGGCGCCTGGGCTAAGATGCTTTTATAACGACGAGGCATCTCTGGCCTGGCTGATGATAAGAAATGCTCTCTGTATCGGCAATAGACTTCATGCAGCTGACTTTGCAAATTCGCCTACTTGTGTCCGAGGCGGTGATGAAGACGAGACTTTGAGTCACGCCTTCTTTTATTGTCGCATCATTGTGCCACTCATAAAGTTTCTTGAAGGTCTCATGATCCGCATACTGAATGTAACGTCTTTCGACCTAGAGCCGATTAATGTTTTTAGCAATTGGGCTCCGACAACGGATAGGCAAAGACGTTTTGTATTTTATAGCTTGCTAGCTATTGCGAGAGACGTTATATGGTCAACACGCCTGAAAGTAGTCTACGACGATGAGACCTTCACCTCTCTCAGCCTTATTCGAATTTTCAAATATCGCCTGAAGATTCGCATTAGGGCTGAGAAGATGAAACTCCCGCCAGCAGAGTTTGGTGAAAGATGGGAGAGAATGGCGCATGTTTGTCGGGTGACAGCAAGCTGGCATTGAGTGGTATTTGGACATGCCTTAGGCAAGAATATTGGGTTGCAGAAACGACCGTTAATAATGACCCATTTAATGCTAGTCTAGATTTCTCCTTATAGTTCATAACTTGGCTAGTGTATGAATGATTTCATTAGGGGCCCATTTTATTTTTGTTGTCCCCCCTCCTCCCGTTTTTTTTCTCCAATTTAGTTTTGATAATCCCCTACCCTATCCCCAATATAGGTGACAGATAGCTTGATTTACCAGAGATGCAGGTCACCCTTCGACATTTTCGAAAGAGGTGTTGTGAATAAAGCGTTGGAACCTGCATCAACTTTTTTTCGTTTTCGACTGGTAAATCTGCATATCTGCCACAGCTTAGACATGGGGGGGGGGGTCCTTATACAAACACGGTTTTCATTGTAAATATTTCTCATTTTTTTTCTGTACATAAAATTTATATCTCCCAAACACACCATTGCATATTATTTATATGGGTTTTAAGTAGAATAGTCATGGTATGAATTCTTTTGGTGCATGGTGCATGAATGTGGTATTTTGGTAAATGATGGTCACAAAAGAAACTAGCTAAGTTAGATCAGTTAGTAAATGTTAGAGAAGACCGATCTTTCCTTGCCCCTTTTTGGCATTGTGCCGCATTTTGTATATATATTTTTTGTATATATAAATAAATATATGTATGCTGAATAAAGCTTTCTCAAGTTAAGTCTTTTCTCATTTGTCATTACAAAAAATAAATAACAATAATAATAATAATAACAATAATAATAACAATAATAATTATAATCCTGAGAAATGTCCTTGAATGTGGAAACCAACCCACATAAGCAACGAATGGAGAACAAACACATGGAAGCACAAAACAACAGAACCGGGGAAAATACAACCGCACGAGAGAGGCGCAAGCATAGGCTGACGCCACAAAAATTATGGACAGAGGGTTGAGGAGGGAAAGCGCAAACCAGACCTCCACTGGAAGAGCGCGGACAGCTCTGGGACCTTGGGAAGGCTTGTTGCCACTCGGGTCCCAGAGGGGACCGATGGTCCTTATCAGCGGGAAATCGTTGGTAGGTGGCTGTTGCGATTACCGCAAGGTCATCAGCGGTGATGAACGAAAAGAGGTGGAGCATACTGGAGGCCTGAGGAGACTTGTTGTCACTCGGACTTAAGGGACTACCACAGGTTGTCGGCAGTGGGCGACCACTGACGATGACCAGTGTGATAACTCCTAGTGAGTAAATAATAATAATAATAATAATAATAATAATAATAACAATAACAACACGATTACATTTTCAAATTAAAAAATACGATATAGGTTTTCTTGAGTTGGGGTGAAAATTCAAAATGGTGTCCAAAAAAGCATTGAATTGATATTAATGTAAAGAAGGCGACAAAAAACGGCATCTTGAATTGATCAAAACTGGTAAACTTATACTTATTTATTTTTATATTAAAATTCTGTTTTAATAAAAATTAATAAAAATACCTCTTTCAGTGAAAACATTGTTCAAACCGTATTTATATTAATCAATATTTACTGCGATTTCTCTAAATAAAATGGTATTCTTAGACTTATTTAAAAAAAGGTGGAGAGTTGAATTACTTTATTTTACGAGTTTTATGGCTAGCTAGAGTATATTGTAATATTGTGGGAAAGATTACAAGGAAATTCTGATAAAATAAATATTATACTTACTTGTAAAAGATTATTGATATTTTTACGTGAGTTGAGGTTAAAATTCAAGATGGTGACCAGAAAAGCAGCTTCGCAGAAAGCTACAAATTAAAACTATATATTATGACAACAAGACAAATCACTTTTATAATTAAGTTCAATTTAATTTAATTGTATTTATTTCGTTGACAATGTTCAAGTACGACTAACTGTAAGAGCAGTTTCTGCGGCGCTGCTACGGTGTTACGCCGCCATCCGTACCCGATAATAAACTTCGTACTTAACAACTTCCGTTATTCTTTAGTTTAATTTTCTCTAGTTTCTGGTAGTCAGTTTTCTGGTTTTATTTCTTTTGTATTTTATGATAATGAATTATATCGTACAAGACGTACTAACCGCAGATGAATGTCGGTTGCGCACTATCTCTTTACAAGTGTTACTAATGGACACAAATGGAGAAAAGAAAACGTTGGAATGGTTGGCAGGACCTACAATGCCCTACCTAACCATGATGTGGTAAACCACACGTATAATTTTGTGGAGCCCGTAGACAATACGATCCACACTAATCGTATTGAAGGCCCATGGAGTCATGCTAAAGACAAATTCAGGTCCATGCGAGGTACAAGTGCAGCACATTTCAACAGCTACCCGCAGGAGTTTCTCTGGCGTCGACAAGTAAAAGTAAATTACTTCGGCCATATAATAACAGTACTATGATTTCTGAAACAACCTATTTTATTATTTTCCCTCTGTGATTATTTATTTTCAGTAACTGTAATTATTTATTTTAAGTAACTGTGATTATTTATTTTAGTCAAATAAATTATTTAAAATAAAATTTTAACAGTTATTATTTATTTTTGTCTAATAAATTATCTCTTATATAAAGGGCAGTTGTCTATATGTATGTATGTATGTATGTATGTATGTTTGTATGTGAAGCTTCTCCTCCGAGAGTACCCAACAAACAGTCACACGGTTGACATCATTATGACTGGCCAGCCCTGGGACGTGTAATATCTCAGAACCGGAGAAAAAAAATGGACTCTTCGAGAGTCGACTGAGCACTTTTCTCCATTTTCAACGTTGTTTAGTACTAATTTGAGAAAAAAAACAATGCTATCATGTATAATTTTAGAAATATGCAAAGTCACGCTTTTAACAGGAAATGACGTCAGAGAGTGGCAGGAAGAAATTCACTCACACTACAACCATTTTTTTCTTTCTTTTTTCCCTCTCACTCCCACACTTTCTTTCTTAATTATTAATAGACGCTAATATTACCCCCCCTCCCTTCCTATGGCCGTTCTGTTATCATGATTCGCATTACCTCCTCCTTTCAGGCCAAATTAGGGTGGGGGTGTCGGCATTCGCCGGTGTGAGCGCTTCACGCGAAATTTGGGGGAGGGGGGGGGGGTATCGGCATTCGGCGGTGGGGCGCCTCAGGCGAAATTTGGGGGAGGGTCGGCATTTGGCTGTGGGGCACCTCAGGCCAAATCTGGGGAGGGGGAATGTCAGCAGTCAGCGGTGGGGCCCCTCAGGCCGAATCTGGGGAGGGGGAGTATCGGTATTCGCCGGTGGGGCGCCTCAGGCCAAATTTGGGGATGGGGGTGTTGGCATACGCCGGTGGGACGCCTAAGGGGAAATTTGGGGGAGGGGGAGTGTCGGCATTCGCTGGTGTGAGCGCCTCAGGCCAAATCTGGCAAGGGGGAATGTCGGCATTCGGCGGCTCAGGCCAATTTGGGGAGGGTGAATGTCGGCATTCGGCGGTATGAGCGCCTCAGGCGAAATTTGGGGGAGGCGTGAGTATCGGTATTCACCGGTGGGGCGCCTCAGGCGAAATTTGGGGGTGGGGGGTGTTGGCATACGCCGGTGAGGCGCCTCAGGCGAAATTTGGGGAAGGGGGAGTATCGGTATTTGCCGGTGTGAGCGCCTCAGGTGAAATTTGGGAGAGGGGGAGTGTCTGCATTCGCCGGTGTGGGCGCCTCAGGCGAAATTTGGGGAGGGGGGAAATTATGAGTATTCGTCGGTGAGACAGATCCCGACCTTGGGCGCATATCAGCCGGTACTTTAGGGGAGAGGAAGTGAGCCAAAGGAAAAAGGATTAAAAATAAAATGATAATCTGATTTTTGATTCGACAGTGTAAGATCGACACCTACCGGATAAGACTAGATATACACTTGATCTCAAGGCAATAATGCCGAGAACAGATACTACACTTTGATCTTAGCCAAAAGGCCGATTTATTTAGGCCGGTGAGTTTCTTCGGACAACTTTCATCTTTATCTACAGATGAAGATTTTACAAACCTTGGGAACTCACCAGACCTTAGGCATAGTGTCCGTTATGTAGGGGGAGGGGGGTCGGGGATAAGTGAGACAAGCTGTTCAATGTTTGTTATTTCACAAAATTTTACAAACAACAGAAAAAGAACTCTAAACTAGATTCTTGCACAAAAATATCGCATTCACTCTGTGGGTTGATGCCTACTTAAAATATCCCCAAAAAACATCGATGTAAAAAAGGAATTATCGTGGGAGTGGGAAAAAATATTAAAAACACCCAAAAAGAAAGAAAAATAAAGAACAAAATAAAATGGTAAAAAAGTTAGTATGGCCCGGCTTTCCCTCATAGCTAAGTGTTAGACCGCCCACTGTTTTCCGGCACGAGACCGAAAACAAGCGGGTCGGTCACTAAGTGGGAGTGGGAACTTAAGAGAGGAGTGTTCAAAAAATAAATTCATCGGGAATGGGATCATGGGGTGGATGGCGTCTTCCAAGATAGTAATGCCAAGGGTTTCAAAAGACCTGGGACAAAATAAAACAGTGGAAGTGAGAATCTTTGAAAGCTCTCTAGTGCCGGCAAAAATAAAATAGGGACAGGATAACTTTCATTCCTACTAGTTTAAGAGGTTACCAGTTTTTGAAATAAATCAAAAAACTCTACAGGGGTGGGTTCCGTAGAACCCAGTACCGCGTGTGCCATAACTATGGAGGGAACACGAACTCAAACTTGGCGCGTCGTCGGATGCACAAACTAGTGTCATGCACCCATCTCCTATTGAAATCCATGCGATGTAATCGTTTCCAATCGCATCTGATCTTCACTTTAAGTTGGTGTTTAAAGTAAACTACCAGATCCCGATCCGAAACAGATCCAACCCCATGAACCTCATCAAACCGTGTAACCCACGTCACTAGTCTTGCTACGGCTAGGATGGCTAGAAACACCATTCGTTTCTCCCCAGACCACGGCGGTGCTGCGTTGTTGATGACAGGTACTACATCCAGGACCATCGGCTGCTCGGCGTCGATGCGGGCCGTCACCTCCCTGACGTATCCCCAGAGATGTCGAAGTTTGCTGCAGGTGAAGAAGGCGTGCTCGGCCGTTTTTTCTTCGTCGTCTTACCAGCGCGGGCATAAGGGGACGTCCCTTAAACCATCTCTGCATAATCTGCCATAGAGGGGCAGTGCGTTCCGAACCAGTCGCCAGGTCAGAGAATACTCAGAATTGTTGAGATAACTCTGGCCCGGCGCCCAATTCCACTGGGAGCGGGCCTCCTCCCTCGACAATCCAAGCCGCTCCTCAAGTGGGTCCGAAGCGGTATCCTCCACTAGATCCCGATATAGTCTCTTCCTAGACCGGGCAAGGTTACTGGACCACGGCAACGCTCTAAGCGCGGCCCTGCATTCGGCGAAGAACAAGGGCTCCCCTCTCGGCATACGTCGACCTTCGACCGAGAGGTCGGGTATGAGGTTGGGAAAGGCGCTCCCGACCGCAGGGACCCACGGAATGTCTTCCATCAAAGTCCGACTCAGGAAAGCCAGTCTCTCGGCATGTCGATGACTTGCCAAGTCAGGCATCCCCAAGCCTCCCACACTCGGAACTTGAGTACAGACCTGTCTGCGGATGTACACTTTCCTGCCCTTCCAAAAAAGCGAGAAGAGTAAGCGTGTGAAAGCGATAAGGTGGGCCGCAGGCAGTGGTAGTACAGACAGCCGGTAAAGGATGAGAGGAAAGACGTAAGTGGTGCACGCCTCCGCTCTGCCTTTTAAGGAAAGCTTCCTTCGAATCCAAGCCCGGACCGACGATTCGACCTTTGTCTGTACTTCCGACCAGTTCTTTTCCAGCTGGAGGCCCGGCCCGAACCACACACCGAGGATTCGAACTGGGCCATCCGACCAGCTGAAGTCACCTGGAAGAGCGGTCTCTCCGCTCCAGGCACCCAACCACAGGCCGTTCGACTTGCTGCGGTTGAATATGGCCCCTGTCACTTCTTCGTACAGAGCGAGCGCCTTAATCACCATTTGAATGTCAGTACGGCTCGACACGAAAACGGTGACATCATTGGTAAACGCGGAAACCCTGACTCGTTCCTTGCGAGGAGGGATAGCGATCCCGTGCAGGACTGGTGTTGTCGCATGATCCCTTAATTTGCAAAGGAAGGGTTCCAACGCCAGAGGCCTCCTGGATTTTCAAATTACTCGGCGATGTTTGGGAGAAAAGTGCTCAATATCCTAGATAGAGCTACTGTAGTGATAGGTTTGGAAAATATTTTAACGCCATCTTCGTTCCCCTTTGGACTATTTTTCAGATGAAAAGGAGGGAGAATTCCTAAGTTATTTCAGTAGTGCTCAGGAGTCCTCCTTGATTTTCAAAGTACTCGGCGTTGTCCGGGAGAAAATTGCTCAATGTCCTAGATAGAGCTACTGTAGTGATAGGTTTGGATAATATTTTAACAGCATTTACGCTGAAAACCTATTTAGCATTCGCACCGCGGCAGCAATAGGTACGTATTTGCATTATAGCATGTGCACATGGGCGGCAATAAATACGTATATAGCATGCGCATCGGGAGTGTAAAAAAAATTGGGGGGGAGGCTAAACATTTTTTTTTTCTTATATGTTTTTCATTGAAAATATTTGTATGTATGGGGGAGGATGAAAAAAAAAAAATTTTCGGGGGGGGGAGCTAAAAAAAATTTTTTTTTCTTTTTTAAAATAAAAATATTTCTATGTATGGGGGGAACACAAAATTTTGGAGGGGTAGGGGGGTCAAAAATTTTTCTTTTTTTTTCCCTTTAAATTAAAAATATTTATAAGTATGTGGGAGGATAGAAAAAAAAATTTTCTTGTGGGGAGGCAAAAAAATGTATTTTTTTCTGTTTTTAACTAAAAATATTTATATTTATGATAGTGACAATACATGAATGAACACTATTTTGTTTTTCTAACACGACAGGGGCAAATTAATATGAGTTCTTACGTATGCGAACTGGGCTGGAGATTGGTACATATATAGTATGTGTACTCTTGCAGAGATAGGTAAGTATGTAGTATGCGAACCAGAGCCGCGATAGGTACAAATATAGTATGCACACTGGGCCGGCGATAGGTTTATATATAGTATGTGCACTGGGGTGGCAATAGGTACGTATATAGTAGTGCATAGGGGTGGCGATAGGTACGTATTTAACATTCGCACCTGGGTTGTGATAGGTACGTATTCAGCAATCGCAGCGGCGATATGTACATATTTAGTATTCGCACTTGGGCAGTGATAGGTACATATGGTGTAAGCACACCGGGGCGGCAATATGTACATATTTAGCATTCACCCCTGGGCGGAGATAGTAACTTATTTAGCATTCAGCGGTGGCGATGGGTACGTATATTGCATGTGAACATGGGCGGCAATAAGTACGTGATAGGTATGTATTATGCATGCGCACTGGGGCAGCAATCGGTTCATATATAGCACGTGCACCAGGGTGGCGATAGGTATGTATATAGCACGCGCATCGGGGCGGCGAAAGGTACGTATTTAGCATTCACACCGGGGCGGCGATAGGTACGTATTTAGCATTTACACCCGGGCGGCGATAGGTATGTATTTAGCATTCACACCAAGGCGGCGATAGGTATGTATTTAGCATTCACACCAGGGCGGCGATTGGTATGTATTTAGCATTCGCACCGGGGCGGCAATAGGTATGTATTTAGCATTCGCACCGGGGTGGCAATATGTACGTATTTAGCTTCCGCACCGGGGCGGCGATAGGTACGTATTTAGAATTCACACCGGGGCGGCGATAGGTACGTATTTAGAATTCACACCGGGGCGGCGATAGGTATGTATTTCGCATTCGCACCGGGGCAGCGATATGTACGTATTTAGCTTCCACACCAGGGCGGAGATAGGTACGTATTCAGAATTCAGGGGTGGTGATAGCTATGTATATAGCATGTACACATAGGCAGCAATAAGTACGTACATAGCATGCGCTCCGCGGCGGCGATCAGTACATATATAGCACGCGCACTGGGGCGGCGATAGGTTCGTATATAGCACGTGCACTGGAACGGCGAAAGGTATGTATTTCGCATTCGCACCGGGGTGTTGATAGGTACGTATTTAGCATTCGCACCAGTGCGGCTATAGGTACGTATTTAGCATTTGCACCGGGGCGGCTATTGGTACGTATTTAGCATTCGCAACAGGGCGGCTATAGGTACATATTTAGCATTCGCACCGGGGCGGCTATAGGTACGTATTTAGCATTCGCACGAGGGCGGCTATAGGTATGTATTTAGCATTCGCACCGGGCCGGCGATAGGTACATATTTAGCATTCGCACCAAAGCGGCGATAGGTACGTATATAGCATTCGCACCAAAGCGGCAATATGTACATATTAATTATTCCCACTGGGGCAATGATAGGTACTTATGTAGCATGCACACCGGGGCGCAATAGGTACGTATTTAGCATTCACACCGGGGCGGTGATATGTACTATTTAGCATTCGCACCGGGGCGGCGATAGGTACTTAAATAGTATCTGAACTGGGGCGGCAATAGGTACGTATATAGTATGTGCACTGGGGCGGCGATAAGTACGTATATAGTATGCGCACCGGGGCAGCGATATGTACGTATTTAGCTTCCACACCAGGGCGGAGATAGGTACGTATTCAGAATTCAGGGGTGGTGATAGCTATGTATATAGCATGTACACATAGGCAGCAATAAGTACGTACATAGCATGCGCTCCGCGGCGGCGATCAGTACATATATAGCACGCGCACTGGGGTGGCGATAGGTTCGTATATAGCACGTGCACTGGAACGGCGAAAGGTATGTATTTCGCATTCGCACCGGGGTGTTGATAGGTACGTATTTAGCATTCGCACCAGTGCGGCTATAGGTACGTATTTAGCATTTGCACCGGGGCGGCTATTGGTACGTATTTAGCATTCGCAACAGGGCGGCTATAGGTACATATTTAGCATTCGCACCGGGGCGGCTATAGGTACGTATTTAGCATTCGCACGAGGGCGGCTATAGGTATGTATTTAGCATTCGCACCGGGCCGGCGATAGGTACATATTTAGCATTCGCACCAAAGCGGCGATAGGTACGTATATAGCATTCGCACCAAAGCGGCAATATGTACATATTAATTATTCCCACTGGGGCAATGATAGGTACTTATGTAGCATGCACACCGGGGCGCAATAGGTACGTATTTAGCATTCACACCGGGGCGGTGATATGTACTATTTAGCATTCGCACCGGGGCGGCGATAGGTACTTAAATAGTATCTGAACTGGGGCGGCAATAGGTACGTATATAGTATGTGCACTGGGGCGGCGATAAGTACGTATATAGTATGCGCACCGGGGTGGCGATAGATACGTATATAGTATGAACACCGGGGCGGGGATAAGTAACTATATAGAAGGCGCAGATAGAGGTGTTACTTTTTATAGAAATATGTCATACTATTGCCCTGGGCAACGTAGGAGAAATGATGGGGAAGAAACAGCTTTCGCAAAAGGCAAAATTAGAAAGTAGCGGTGAAATGGGGCAACCATAGAAGAGAAAGGTAGAAAGATAAAGAGAAGGCTATAGAGAAAGGTGGGGGGGGGGGGGAGAAATAGAAGTTTGTATATAAAAATGTTACACACACGATTTTTCTTCAATTATATGTTTTTATAACCCCGAGCAACGCTGGGTAGCCCAGCTAGTCTCTTATATAAAGGGCAGTTGTCTATATGTATGTATGTATGTATGTATGTATGTATGTATGTATGTATGTATGTATGTATGTATGTCTGTTTGTATGTGAAGCTTCTCCTCAAAAACTACGCGGCGACATGTCAAAAAGTTGATATCTTTAGCACCGTACATATCCCGGAATCATAATATCTAAAAATCGTGAAAAACGATTCACTCGCTGACGGTCAACCGGACCATTTTCCAACAAAAGGTAGCAGTTTTTTCGTATTTTACACCATTTTTCAACGTTAATTAGTACTAAATTCGAAATAATCTAATGCATTTATGTACTAATCCGATAAAAATGCTGAGTAACTGAAAACATCCCATAATCCCTTGCCGGATGTATCCGGTCTTGCACTAAATGGTGTCCGGTTGTATCATGTCATCCCATAACTTCTGTCCGGATAAATCAATAACATCATAAGAAGGCTACGTTAAGAGTGTGTAGTGAAACAAGGGTTGCTCAATAACATCCGCACCTGGCCAACAGTAGGCGTCATTTCAGTAGTGCTCCGGAGGCCTCTTTGATTTTCAAAGTACTCGGCGTTGTCCGGGAGAAAAGTGCTCAATATTCTAGATAGAGCTACTTTAGTGATAGGTTTTGAAAATATTTTAACGCCATCTTCGTTCCCCTTTGGACTATTTCGCAGATCAGAAGGAGAGAGGATACCTAAGTTATTTCAGTAGTCCTCAGGAGGTCTCCTTGATTATCTAAGTACTCGGCGTTGTCCGAGAGAAAAGTGCTCAATGTCCTAGATAGAGCTACCGTAGTGATAGGTTTGGAAAATATTTTAACGCCATCTTCGTTCCCCTTTGGACTATTTTGGAGATCACAAAGAGAGAGGATACCTAAGTGATTTCAGTAGTGCTCAGGAGGCCTCTTTGATTTTCAAAATTGAGAAAATTGCTCAATGTCTTTAGAGCTACTGTAGTGATAGGTTTAGATAATATTTTAAAAACATCTACGCTGAAAAGGATGAGGGAATCTATGAGAGTGATTTCAGTAGTGCTCATGAGGCCTCCTAGATTTCCAAAGTACTCGGCGTTGTCCGGGAGAAAAGTGCTCAATATCCTAGAAAGAGCTGCTGTAGTAATAGGTTTGGATAATATTTTAACAGCATCTACGCTAAAAATGAGTACGGAATCGACAGGCGTGATTTCAGTAGTGCTCAGGAGGCCTCTTGGAGTATAACAGTACTCGGCGTTGTCCGGGATAAAAGTGCTTAATGTCCTATATATAGCTACTGTAGTGAAAGGTTAGGAAAATATTTTAACGCCATCTTCGTTCCCTTTTGGACTATTTGGCAGATCAGAAGGAGGAAGGATATCTGAGTAATTTCAGTAGTACTCATGAGGCTTCTTTGATTTTAAAAGTACTCGGCATTGTCCGGGAGAAAATTGCTCAATGTCCTAGATAGAGCTACTGCAGTGACAGGTTTGGACTATATTTTAACAGCATCTGCGCTAAAAATGGTGGGATCATCGATAAGAGTGATTTCAGTAGTGCTCTGGAGGCCTCCTTGATTTTCGAAGTACTCAGCGGTGTCCGGGAGAAAAGTGCTCAATATCCTAGATAGAGCTACTGTAGTGATAGGTTTGGAAAATATTTTAACGCCATCTTCGTTCCCCTTTGGATTATTTTTCAGATGAAAAGAAGGGTGCATACTTAAGTGATTTCAGTAGTGCTCAGGAGGCCTCCTTGATTTTCAAAGTACTCGACGTTGTCCGGGAGAAAAGTGCTCAATATCCTAGATAGAGCTACTATAGTGATAGGTTTGGAAAATATGTTAACGCCATCTTCGTTCCCCTTTGGACTACTTGGCAGCTCAGAAAGAGAGAGTATACCTAAGTGTGTCAGTAGTGTTCATGAGGCCTCCTGGATTTTTTAATTACTCGGCGTTGTCCGGGAGAAAACTGCTCAATATCCTAGATAGAGCTACTGTAGTGATAGGTTTGGATAATATTTAAACAGCATCTACGCTGAAAATGATGGGGAAACTGATAAAAGTTATTTCAGTAGTGCTCATGAGGCCTACCTAATTTTCAAATTACTCAGTGTCGTCTGAGAGAAAAGTGCTCAATATCCTAGATAGAGCAACTGTAGTGATAGGTTAGGATAATATTTAAACAGCATCTACGCTGAAAAGGATGGGGGAATCGATAAGAGTTTGTTCAGTAGTGCTAATGAGGCCTCCTTTATTTTTAAAATACTTGGCGTTGTCAGGGAGAAAATTTCTCAATGTCCTAGATAGAGCTACTCTAGTGATAGGTTTGGATAATATTTAAACAGGTTCTACGCTGAAAAGGATGAGGAAATCGATAAGAGTTATTTCAGTAGTCTCATGAGGCCTCCTTGATTTTCAAAGTACTCGGCGTTGTCCGCGAGAAGAGTGCTAAATATCCTAGATAGAGCTACTGTAGTGATAGGTTTGAAAATAGTTTACCGCCATCTTCGTTCCCCTTTAGACTATTTCGCAGATTAAAAGGAAGGAGGATACTTAAGTGATTTCAGTAGTGCTCAGAAGGCCTTCTTTATTTTCACAGTACTCGGCGTTGTCTGGGAGAAAAGTGCTCAATGTCCTAGATAGAGCTACTGTAGTGATAGGTTTGGATAATATTTTAACAGCATCTACGCTGAACCTGATGGGGGAATCGATAGGAGTGATTTAAGTCGTGCTCAGGAGGTCTCTTGGAGTTTAAAGTACTCGGCATTGTCTGGGAGAAAATTGCTCAATGTCCTAGATAGAGCTACTGTAGTGATAGGTTTGGAAAATATTTTAACGCCATCTTCGTTCCCCTTTGGACTATTTGGCAGCTCATAAAGAAAGAGTATACCTAAGTGTGTCAGTAGTGATCATGAGGCCTCCTGGATTTTCAAATTACTCGGCGTTGTCCGGGAGAAAAGTGCTCAATATCCTAGATAGAGCTACTGAAGTGATAGGTTTGGAAAATATTTTAACGCCATCTTCGTTCCCCTTTGGATAAGTTTGCAGATGAAAAGAAGGATGCATACCTAAGTGATTTCAGTAGTGCTCAGGAGGCCTCCTTTATTTTCAAAGTACTCGGCGTTGTCCTGGAGAAAAGTGCTCATTATCCTCGATAGAGCTCTGTAGTGATAGGTTTGGAAAATATTTTAACGCCATCTTCGTTCCCCTTTGGACTATTTGGCAGTGCAGAAGGAGAGAGGATACCTAAGTGATGTCAGTAGTTCTCAGGAGGCCTTATTTGATTTTCAAAGTACTCGGCATTGTAAGGGTGAAAAGTGCTCAATATCCTAGAGCGAGCTACTATAGTGATAGTTTTGGAAAATATTTGAACGCCATCTTCGTTCCCCTTTGGACTATTTGGCAGATCAGAAGGAGAGAGGATACCTAAGTGATTTCAGTAGTGCTCATTAGGCCTCTTGGATTTTCAAAGTACTCTGCATTGTCCGGCAGAAAATTGCTCAATGTCCTAGATAGAGCTACTGTAGTGACAGGTTTGGATAATATTTAACAGCATCTACGCTGAAAAGGATGGGGGGGATTGATAAAAGTGATTTCAGTAGTGCTCAGGAGGCTTCCTTGATTTTCAAAGTATTCGGCATTGTAAGGGAGAAAAGTGCTCAATATCCTAGATAGAGCTACTGTAGTGATAGGTTTGGAAAATATTGTAACGCTATCTTCGTTCCCTTTTGGACTATTTTGCAGATGAAAAGGAGGGAGGATACCTAAGTGATTTCAGTAGTGCTCAGGAGGCCTCCTTGATTTTCAAAGTAATCGGCTTTGTCCGGGAGAAAAGTGCTCAATGTCCTAGATAGAGCTACTGTAGTGATAGGTTTGGATAATATTTTAACAACATCTATGCTTAAAAGGATGGGGGAATCGATAAGAGTGATTTCAGTAGTGCTCATGAGGCCTCCTTGATTTTCAAAGTAGTCGGCGTTGTCCGGGAGAAAAGTGCTCAATATCCTAGATAGTGCTACTGTAGTGATAGGTTTGGAAAATATTTTAACGCCATCTTTGTTCCCCTTTGGACTATTTTGAAGATCAGAAGAAGCGAGGATATGTAATAGTTATTACAGTAGTGCCCAGGAGGCCTCCTTGATTTTCAAAGTACTCGGCGTTGTCTGGCAGAAAAGTGCTTAATTACTTAGATAAAGCTACTGTAGTGATAGGTTTGGATAATACAGGGTGTTTCAAAAGTCTTGGGAACATAACGATTTTTAATAACTCAAAAACTATTAGGAGTTGAAAAATGAAATTGGTACCGTTGGAAAGGTTAAAGTTTCAAGTTTTGTGGGGAATCTTCAAAGTTGCTCAATATGAGCACCATTCGTCACACGGCAGACAACTAGTCGATAGTCCATTCTCTGCCAAACGCGTTCCAGCATCTTGACGTCAATGGTTCCTACAACTGCTGTTACTCGAGCCTTTAGTTCGTCAATATCTCTTGGAAGGGGCGGCACATAGACTTGTTGCTTGACAAAGCCCCAAAGGAAAAAGTCACACGGGGTAAGATCTGGAGACCTAGGAGGCCAGGGCATGAGAACGTCATCACCTCGCCCAGATCTCCCAATCCATCTACCAGGCAGCCTTGTGTTAAGAAACTGCCTTACTCTAAGACTCCAGTGTGGTAGTGCACCATCTTGTTGAAAAATGAAGTCATCAGATTCTGCTTGTTCCAACTGAGCCATTAACCAGTCTTCCAGCATGTTGAGATAGGATTCACCAGTGATAGTTGCCTCTTCAAAGAAGAACGGTCCATAGACACCTTTCTTGGAAATTGCACAAAACACGTTCACTTTTGGTGAATCTCGCTTGTGCTCAAGAAGTTCATGAGGATTCTCAGTACCCCATATGCGAGTGTTATGCTTGTTAACTTTGCCATTCAGATGGAAAGTCGCCTCATCGCTAAAAACAAGCCGGTCATCAAAGCCGTTATCTTCCAACTTCTCTTGCATTGAAATGCAAAAGTCACGGCGAAGTGGCTTATCAGTGTCCTTCAACTTTTGGACCAACTTGAGCTTGTAAGGTACCATTTGCAGTCGTTTCCTTAAGACACGCCAGACAGTTGCTGGAGCAAGCTGAAGTTCCCTGCTGGCTCTTCTCACTGATTTACGGGGGTTCCGCTGAAAGGCTGTCCGAACTTGCTCAACTGCATCTTCTGAAGTTGAAGGGCGACCTGTTCGCTTACTTGGGCACAAACACCCATCTTTCACAAATTTAGCATGCCATCTGACAATGGATTTCCTTTCAGGGGCTTCTATTTTAAATTTCCTGCGAAATGCACGCTGAACACATGTCCACGATTCAGTCTTTGCAAATTGGAGGACGCAAAATGCCTTGTCTTGTTTAGAGAACGCCATTACTGCACCTGGAAAGATAACACGAAAATCATTAGTATGACCAAAAACTTGATTAAGCAAGCTTTAAAATGGCACCAGTTTCATTTTTCTACCTGGAATAGTTCATGAGATATACGCATTTGTAATGTTCCCAAGACTTTTGAAACACCCTGTATTTTAACAGCATCTACGCTGAAAAGGATGGGGGAGTCGATAAGAGTGATTTAAGTAGTGGTCAGGAGGCCTCCTTGATTTTCAAACTACTCAGCGTTGTCCGAGAGAAAAGTGCCTAATATCCTAGATAGAGCTACTGTAGTGATAGGTTTAGAAAATATTTTAACGCCATCTTTGTTTCCCTTTGGACTGTTTTGTTCTTCTGCGGTATAGGACCATGAGGCTTCTGCGGTATAGCAACCTGGGAGGGGCGCTCCTGTAATATAGGACCACAAGGCTTCTGCGGTATAGCAACCAGGGTTTCTTCTGCGGTATAGCCACCGGCGGGTTCGTCTGTGGTATAGGACCATGATGCTTCTGCAGTATAGCAACCGGGGGTGCTTCTACGGTATAGGACCACAAGACTTCTGCGGTATTGCAACCAGGGGTGGGGCCTTCTGCAGTATGGCCCCTGGGGGGTGTTTCTGCGGTATAGGGGGTGCTTCTATGGTATGGCACCCGGGTGGTTCTTCTGCGGTATAGGAACCTGAGGCTTCTGCGGTATGGCACCCGGGCGGTGCTTCTGCGGTATGGTCCCCAGGGGGGGGGGGGTTCTTCTGTGGTATAGCAACCAGGGCGGGGTGCTTCTGCGGTATATGACCACAAGACTTCTGGGGTATAGCAACCGGGGAGGGGTGCTTCTGCGGTATAGGACCACAGGGTTTCTACGGTATAGCAACCGGTGGGTGGTGCTTCTGCAGTATAGGACCATGAGGCTTCTGCAGTATAGCAACCGGGGGGGGGGGGGGAAGGGGTGCTTCTTCGGTATAGCAACAAGGGGAGGGAGTGCTTCTGTTGTATCGCACTCGGGGGGGTGTTTTTGCAGTATAGGAACCTGAGGCCTCTGCGGTATAGTAACCAGGGCTGTGATGCTCTTGTGGTATAGGACCACGAGGCTTCTGCAGCATAGTATTTGCACTGGGCCGGTGATAAGTAAGTATTTTGCATTCGCACAGGGGCTGCGATAGGTACATATGTAGCATTGCACTTGGCAGAGATAGGTACGTATGTAGCATGCACACCCTGCCAGTGATAGTTACGTATATAGCATGCATACCGGGGCGGCAATAGGTACTTTTATAGTATATGCACTGGGGCGACGATAGGTACGTATATAGTCTGCGCACCACGGTGGCGATGCATACGTATATAGTATGAATACCGGAGTGGAGATAAATACCTATATAGAAAGCGCAGATAGAGGTGGTACTTTTTATAGAAATATGTCATACTATTGCCCTGGCCAACGTAGGAGAAATAGTGGGGAAGAAGCAGCTTTCACAAAAGGCAAAATTAGAAAGTAGCGGTGAAATGGGGCGACCAGGGAAGAGAAATGTAGAAAGATAAAGAGACGGCTATAGAGGAGGGGGGAAATAGAAGTTTTAATATAAAGATGTTACACACGCGATTTCTCTTCAATTATATGTTTTTATGACCCCGAGCAACGCCGGGTAGCTCCGCTAGTTTAAAATAAAATTCAGTACAAAACTAACCAAAACAGGAAGTTTTTATTATCGGAACCAATTTCGAACGGACACCGTTTCCGGTTGTAAACAACTTTGCTTAGAGTTAGTCGTACTTGAACATTGCCATGTATAGTATAGTACAAGAATTCCCAGCCAACAGTCCGCAGCAAACGGTGTCCCGTCAGATTTATCCACAATATAACTTCTGGCGAGAGTTTCAAATTCCCTGAATTCGATAGTTTCATTTTCCTTACACTTAACCGCTAGCAAGTTATGAATCTATATTTAACTAGTAGCAAGTAATACATTATGCATAGTATAGTACAATAGGGACCTCCAATTGGTTGTGAACTATTTACCCCCCCCTATATATAACACGATGTAACTTTAATTTAGATTAAGATTATCAACAAAACTTTTTTACCATTCAAAAGAGGATACATTAAATAAACTGCTGATGATTTTTTAGAATTTTTTCCAGCATACGAAACTCATGAAAATGTGAAGTTAAAATGTTGTGTACTTTTTTTTACGTGATAAACTAACGTTCTTATGTATAAGCATTTATGTGCGCTGTGATAGGCACATTTTTAATAAATCTCGCATAAATCAAGTTATGGCCAGATCTTCACGAAATTTTCAATACTTATTCATTATAGGACTAATTTATCTTTAAAATGCTGTTTTCCTAAAATATATTAGGGAAAATATTTTTTTTACGTGATTCCCCCCCCCCCCCTGTTTCATTTTATGAAATATTGAACGAAATATATTGTCATCCGGCGATTTTTTTTTCTTATATAAAACTAAACTCTTTTAAAAAACACATTGGATTAATTTTATTAAATTTTACGTAAACTGTTTTAGTAAACTGGTCCGTGAATGCACAAATAAAAAGTGGAAATAAAAGCAATATTATTATGTTTTGAATTTTTTTTTACCTTTTCTCAATAAAATATACTGTGATTTATTGAAATGCAAAAAAAAAAAAAGTTTTACGAAATAATTTTTATTTTCAGAGACATTTATTCATTTGATCGTATTGATCGAGTTTATCGGTTTTAAACATCATTTTTGAACATATTCGTGTTCGAAATTTTTCAAAATATTTTAATATAATATAGCCCGAAGTATTATGAATCGTAAAAGACAAAAGTTGTGGCGGATGTCATATTATGTACTTGGAAAAAACTACTTCATTTGCTAGAAGTAAGAAAAATTTTTTGCACTAACTGATTTTGCCGCAACTATGGAACGCAATACTAGCCATAATTAACACGTCAATTTTTAAAGTGAAATTGTCCCACGCGCATGCGCATACATTTTTAGAGTAAAATTGGTGCACGCCGCACGCTAATTTGTAAACACTACACCATAGTAGTAAAGTAATTTGTTTCACTTCTGTTCATCCGTACATAGATAATATCTTGCCATGTCTCACGCGATGTTTAGTAAACACTACCCCGTGTGTCGTAAAACAAGAAAATTTCGTAGTTTCATCGGACAATGAAGAAGGGTTTCTTTCAGAATTTGATAATGTAACCTTAAACTAAACTATTTTACTTTAAAACAAGTATAACTTTATTTGAGAGAGTTTTTTTTTGCAATCGGTAAAGCAAAACGAATGTATGACTTCTTAACGTACACATGAAATAGTGACGTCACCGTTCTTCACATGCAATTGGAGGTCCCTATAGTACAAGATGTACTAACCACAGATGGAGTTCGTTTCGAAAAAAATTGATACCTCCCCCCCAAATCAAATCACATATTTTATTTTCTAAAATAATTTAGGCTCTCCAGAAGGGTTCGCGATCCCGCTGACTTCCGGGTTATCCTGCAGTAAATTTCAAGTATGGATGATCATAAATGATAAAAGAAACTCTTTTTTTTACGGAAAATTTGAATTGTATTTTTAGTATAATAAAATAAGTTGTGAGAAAAACAAATTATCAAATATATGTTTGTTTATATTTTTATGAAAATATAACAAATCTGTTTTTTTAATTGATATAAATAAAGTGTTGAAATGTCTAGCGCTGACAACTTCAACAGCTACCTTCAAGAATTTCTCTGGCGGCGCCGAATAAAACAAAATTAATTTCGGCAATATTCTTTATTCTATTCGCTTTTATTATTCATTTTAAATACTTTAAATTATGTTGCAGTTTCACAAAATACAAAAGACATTCGCTTTAAAAATGACTATTAAAATACTAAGCGATTTTATATTTTCATAACAAATCAAAACATATGTTGCTGTTTCACAAAATACAAGACATTTCAAAACCTTATTCATATCAATAAATTTCAACATATTTGATTCATAAAAAATATTTTTTATTAAAGATTTGTGATATTTAAAAGAAACAAACAAACACAAGACATTTCAACATAAATATGTTGAAATGTCTTGTTGATTCATAACAACTTATTTTATTATACTAAAAATACAATTCTAAATTTTCCGTTAAAAAAAGTTTCTTTTATCATTTATGGTCATCCGTACTTGAAATTTACTGCAGTATAACCCGGAAATCAGCGTTATCGCGAACCCTTCTAGATAGATAGCCATAATTTATTAAAAAAAAAAAAATTTTTTTATTATATTTTCAACAAAACAATTAAACCATGTATTTGCTTACTTATTTTTGTAAAGGAAATTATTGAAAATAAAAATGGTACTCATTTCTATGTTGGTGCTTCTGCATTATTGTGTACATATGAAATATTTTCGTCTTTAATTTAGAAAAGTGAGTTAGAATATGGAGATAATAGTAAAAGTTTTTGTAGATAATTCAATTTTAACTTCATTTCATTTCAATTACGTATTTTTAATTTCAATTACCTATTTTTTTTAACATAAAATAAATGTTTAATTTATTTCAATAATTTTATTTAATTTTAACGTATCCTCTGAAGGTTTATTTGATTTCGTATTGAAGAGTATTGATTTACTCCTCTCCAGGAGTTAGGCACAAGGCCAGTTTTATCTTACTCCCACAAGATGTGACCCAAGGTCGGGTCAGGAAAGTGTGGTTTAAAAATTGCCTGGGCAGTCCCATCGGCATTCCCGGTAGGGGCGCCTCAGGCATTAAGCAATAAACTTACTCCTCCCCAAAGAGGGGAGGCGAAGTCTGGGAGGGTTGACCTCCTAGGACTGCACAGGACAGACCCATAGACCGGCGTAAATCAAGTCCCGAAGGCCAAGACAATACCAGTCTATGGGGTGCAGTATCCATCGGAACAGATACTACACTTTGATCTTAGCCAAAAGGCCAAGTATCAAAGTGTAGTATCTGTTCCGATTGAAGAGTAGCAACGAGCGTTTTATGTGTGCAAGTTGTGTGCTAAAATTGATAAATAATCCTTCTACGTACATTTTGTAATTAATTTTTTTGGAATCTTTTACTTTACTCCGCAGAGTCGTGAACGGGGTCAAAAAAAAAAAAACGAACGAGAAAGTGTTTAAAAACATAAATATGCAACAAGTAAAGGCGACCTACGTAGAGAATAGATATTTTCCTACGTAGCTATGACATTTGTTTATATTTTTATGTAGTGTACATGGATTAGATGTTAAAAAAAAATTCTTGTTTGTTTGTACAAAAAGAAAATGGCGGTCGGTCCTGATTTTCTTACATACCCCCCCCCCCCACGACAGCCATCTTGAATTTTGCGATTTTGGCGTGACGAACAATTTAATTTCTAATAAATAGCACTTCGAACGGGTTAAAAATACAAACAAATGCCACAGGTAAGTTTGAAAATAACTTGTATCGCCTGCAGTTACTTTTATTTGTTGTATATTTGTTTTTTGAGCGTTTTTAGTCTGCTGAGTAAAGTAAAAGAAACCCAATTTTTTTTACTAATTCTCTGGATTTTTTTTAATGGCTTATGGTTACAAAGTTACAAAATAAAAAACAATTAATTTGGCCTTATCACTAATAAAAAAAAGAGCTCTTTACGTCCATTTTTATAGTTTACCTCCATTGTTGGAGGAATCAGATTTGACAAAAAAGTTTGAATTATCTACAAAAAGTTTGAATTATCTCCCCTTTCAACTCACTCTTCTAAATTAAAGACAAAAACATTTGATATGTACACAATAATGCAGAAGCATCAACACGTATACTGATTTTCTTTAACACCTATTTGATTACTTATTTAAAAACAAAAAAGGGTGCTATTTTACTTATAGGCCGATCAAGTTAATTGTGTTCATGTAAAAGCATTATTTTGTACTTACTCAGTCACATTTTATCTCTCACGCCCCGAAAAAGAATTTTAAAATATCAAGCAGAACTTTTATTAGAACGATTTTTCCATTTCGATGTTCAACCTGTATTTGTGCCCGAGCCGACATTTTGGGCTGTGAGCGGTCGGTAGAATAGACAAGGGCATTAACTCCGTTTTTATTGTTAGGGTTATAAAAAGAAAGAAACACATAAGCAATAATAATAAAATATATATTTATTAAATTAAAAAATAGAAAATTAAATAATTATTTTTACTTTGTTCACCGGGATACTTTCCACGATATAATTTTCTTGGGTTTTTTCTTTTTTCATATTTACATGGTAACTTTTCGCGACACTTATCTGCCCTTAGTTAGCTAACCGGCCACTCCGAAAATCGCAGACTCGCCATTTCATATAACCCTTATGGAAATGGAAAAATCGTTCTAATTAAAGTTCTGCTTGATATTTTAAAATTCTTTTTCGGGGCGTGAGAGATAAAATATGACTGAGTAAGTACAAAATAATGCTTTTACATGAACACAATTAACTTGATCGGCCTATAAGTAAAATAGCACCCAAAAAAGAAAGTATTTTATATCAGGAACGAAATCTGACCGGACATCGTTTGGTGCGAACTTTGAGTCGTGGATTCTTATAGTTTGCCCATAAAGCTGATAAAAGAATTCTAAAACCAAAAAAGAAAAACTTCAAGAAACATTATACTTACTAGTGATATTATACTGATAGAACTTCCTAAGGGAAAAATTCAAGATGGTGACCAGAAAAGCAGGTTCGCATAAATGAAGAGGGTAAGAAAAAAAATAAAGAAATAAAGAAAACTACTTCGACAACAGTCACTTTCAGAAATAAAGGTTTATTTAGTTTATTTTTATTTATTTAAATATTTGACTATTTTAATGGTGCCTAATGAAGGACATCATCTTAAATTCATTTAATAATTTGTTAAAAATGAACTTGAAATTTAATTAAATTTAACTGATAAAAAACTGAAA
Organism: Sepiola atlantica; assembly: GCA_963556195.1. NCBI lineage: Eukaryota > Metazoa > Mollusca > Cephalopoda > Sepiida > Sepiolidae > Sepiola > Sepiola atlantica. The sequence continues at coordinate 228,298,960 of OY744517.1, forward strand.
TGTTTAACTTTCGTGTGAAGTAAAAAAAATATAAAAAATAGATTTAAGAATAAGCGAACTATTTTGGACGAAATCATCGTTTTCTACTAAAATATAGTAATTTTCACTTTTTTCAATCTTTCTTGGTAATATATCGTGACTGACGATGTTTACTCATTCGCTGTCGGAAGTCCAAGTGCCCAAAAGCATTTCTGCGCACACGGCTCGACGCGCGTTTTCACAAAATTAACACAATTAATAAAAAACAAATAAATCTTATTTTGGACCAATCAGAGGAGTTTCTGAGTTTGTCCGTAATTCGGTGTCTGTGGGAGCCGATAAAAACCTTTAAAATAGATCTGCATTTCTTCAACAAACGAGTGGATATTTAAAATTCTGAGATAGTGTTTACTAATCTTTTGTCACTGCTTGCTGCAACTCAATTCAATAAGAATACACTAACAAAAATAGCAGTCAGCATATCTACCAAGGTAGGCGAACACACAGACAGACATAATAACAAACTGTTGCATTCCCTTATCGTCTGCGTCATTGTGGCACTGAACAATCCTTTTTTGTTATCAAAAGACTTTCTAACTTAATAACAATGCCTTTATCTAAAATCTCCACTGCTATCAGATTCGAAAAAAGCCCCGCATGGGGGAAAAAGGCGCGCAAAAGAAGGTTCACTCCAGACTTAACGGCACCAATGTTTACGGTCAATGCCGAGGTCACTTTTCCTTCCTTCTGAAGGAGTCGTCAGCAAGTGCGAATGCCGGCACTGTGATTTCTAAAACTTAATAACAATGCCTTTGTCTATAATCTTCAAAGAAATATTTCCTTTCAAACAAAAGAAATATATCTCAATTGTGAATTGAAACTTTGTCATCGTTACTGTATCAGTATGTCATAGCTGATTTGTTTATCGTTTAAACCTCCGGTAATTATCTACCCTTAGCCTGTCCCTACTTTTAATGGCGTCCTATGTAAATAAAGTGTGTGTTCATTTACTCTCCGTCTCTGTTTGTTCTTAATCCAAGCCATCCTCGACCGGAGACAACACAACATGGTGTCAGAAGTGGTATCCAAGGACACAAGAATGTTTTCAGTGAAAATCACACTTTATAGTGATATTTGTCAGGTTTAGGTGACATTACACTCGTCCCCGGAAAATACGCATGTGCGCACAGCTATACGCCGAGGTAAGAGGAATTTGACTCTACTGTTTTGTTAATTTCTCATTATGGAAACCCCCCATACATTAGCACCAATGATAGACTGGTCCAGTCCCAACTTGGGAAAAGAAATGGACATTTTTTTTATGTCGGGGCACATTATATTTTGGTGTACCACTTCGTGACGTGGACGACGACGTGAAAGTAAATTACCTCCTTTTATGGACTGGTGTCGAAGGGCAGGAGATTAGCGACCACTTCATTTTTCAAACAGATGAAAGTAAAAATGTGGACAACTACATGAGACATTTCAAGAATTATGTCAGTCCTCAGTCAAATTTCCGGGTGTCTCGACATTAACTTTTACAGACTCGCCAAGAGGAGAATGAGCCAGCCCACTCATTTCTAACGAGGCAGAGGCAAATAATAAAAAAAATGCGAATATGACCCCGTAGTCGACGAGACAAACTTGGTGAACTTATTTATATTTGGACTAAACCTCAAGTAAACCCAAAAGACACTGTTAAAAGAAGGTAGGGGTTTATCAATAACGACAGTCTTACAGTACAGCAGAATCTGAAGAGGCAACAATAAAACAGGTGGAGGCAATCCGGACTCCACTTGAAAAGCTCAGTGCACATGTGGTCCAGTCAAATCGTGCCCCCATGTGGCTTTTGTGGTAGAGATCACCATGAAGGAGAATGCCCAGCCATGGGTAAGACCTGCCTGAAATGCAGGAAGACAGGTCACTTTGCCATAGTTTGTCGCTCGGCAAAGAGAAACAGAGGCAAAGAACAGGGTATTAGGATGAGAAGACCTGAAAGATACTCTAATAATACAAGTTGAGACAGTAAAATCCACACAGCCACTCAAAACGACAGTGAAGATGAGCCTGAAAATGGAGGACTCTATTTTCGTTCTGTAGAATGCGAAGTTCTCTTGGGCGCAACAGAAGCCTTTGCAAACTTAAGAATAGGCAACAAACTAGCCCAGATAGATGTTAAAGCAAAGATTGACACAGGAGCTATAAGCAACCTGATATCCCGGAGTGTGTTCCAGCAATTAGTTAAGGTACCACTGCACAAAACACCAGTGAGACTATTTGCATTTGGAAGCTCTGCGATAGAGCAAGCAGGATCATGCATTCTGGGAGTGAAATACCAGGAAAGATTCACTAGTGCGACATTCCATGTGGTTAAAACCTAGGGGCCGATTCTGTTTGGACTACAAACCTCCAGAAAGTTGGGCCTGGTGATTTTCAATTTGGCAATTAACACGGACGATCCACTTAAGACCAAAAGGAATGCCAGTCTGAAATGAGCACGAAAGGAAATCCTGTCCCAAGAGGGAACCCCAAAGTACGGGAACAGATTCTCCACAGATTTTTAGATGTATTTGACGGCATTGGATGTTGTCGGGAGAATATACATTAGTCCAACAATAGCCCCAGTTGTACACCTACCCCGGGACAAATTTAAAATTGAGCTTGATTCACTGGTAAATCAGGGTATCATAACTCCAGTGACCAAACCAACCTCATGGGTCAACTCATTTGTCTGTGTCACAAAGGCCAATGGATCAGTCAGGCTATGTCTAGACCCCAAAGACCGGAACAAGGCCATACAGCGACCACATTTTGTGACCCCCACATTCGAACACGTGGTCTCAAGGCTACACGGTGCAAAATGGTTCACCACGATAGATGTCAAATCTTGTTACTGGCAAATGTAACTGAATGAGAAATCAAAGGAATTGACAACATGTATCGCCCCATTTGGTAGATACATGTTCAATTGGAGTGAAGAGCGCCCAGAATGAATTCCAGCGAGCCATGTTTGAGAACTGGTGAGACATTAAGAATGTTCTCTCTATTTCCGATGACACAATCGTGTACGGCTTTGAAGAAGATAGTAGCGACCATGACCAAGCACTCAATCAGCTCCTTCACAGAGCTAAGGAAAGCAACTGCAAATTCAACCCAGACAAGTCGGTGGTACGCACATCAGAAATACCACTCTTTGGCCACATCATATCCAGAGATGGTATAAAACCAGACTGCAAAAAGTTGGAGACGATTGCCCAGATGCACCCCCCAAGGATGAGCAACAACTATCCAGCTTCCATTGGACTAGTTAATTACCTCAACAAGTTTTCGCCCCATCTCTCAATACTGACAAAGCCATTACGAGACCTGTTGTCTAAGGACAATAATTTTGTCTGGTTATCTTAGCAACAAGCACATTTTACAGCATCAAAGAAGAAATCCAAAGATCTGCCGTACTGAGGTATTTTGACCCAAATACATCAATCATGATACAAGTGGATGCTTCTGCTGCTGGACTCGGTGCAGCCCTCTTGCAGAATGACATGCAAGTTGCTTTTGCAAGCAAAACCCTATCTGAACCGGATACACGATATTCAAATATTGAAAGGGAGATGCTTGCTGTCATGTTTGGCCTAGAAAGGTTCCATCATTATGTATGGGGTCACAGGGTAACGATTCCGACTGACCACAAGCCATTAGAATAAATTGCACTCAAGAACCTGGCACAAGCACCTCCAAGACTGGCAAGGATGCTGCTAAAGATTCAAGGGTATGATTTTGTAAGGAAATACAGCCTAGGCAGAGCAGTTCCCATAGTTGACGGTTTGTCAAGAGTGTCAGCCAGACCAGGCAATCACATTGAAGGCATCGACCTCAACATCCACATAATGAACACTCATCTAAGTGCATCACCAACTCGCCTCCAAGACATTAAGCTGGAAACCATGAAGGATTCAACTCTAAGAGAGCTCATCGACACTATGATGACCGGATGGCCATCAGATCGCTCCGGTTGCCGCAGTTGCTTACTCCCATACTGGAATTTTAGGGATGAAGTTGGGATCCAAGATGGTGTCCTACTGAAAGGCAACAAAATTGTCATACCCGCTCCACTCCAACCAGATGTTCTGCAACAACTGCACTTATCACATCAGGGAGTAGAAAAACCCGGCAGCGGGCCAGAACTGCTGTTTACTGGGTAGGAATAAATAAGGACATTGAGGATATTGTTGCAAGATGCCGCACATGTCAAAAGTATCAACCAAGTCTCCCGTCAGAAACATTGCTTCAACATGAAACCCCTTATTACCCATGGCAGTATATCAGCACATATCTCTTCACAATGGAAGGAAATGAGTACCTTTTAGTGGCAGACCAATATAGCCGCAGTCCATTTGTACGACGCCTGCAATCAACAACAACTGCTGCAGGGATCAAGCAAATGAAACAAATATTTGAGGAACAAGGTGTTCCTGAAGTGGTCTATAGTGACAATTGTTGAATAATGGCCCTATGGGAATGGCCGTATCTGTTAGAAATCGTTGGTTTGACTTGCGCGAATTAACGCGGGTGCAGTCGAGTGCAGAATAGGGCTTGTTCTCACAGTCAGAGCTAAAAGACGTGACAAGGTTACCGTGTGACGAGAATCCAGATCAAGGGTCAGTCTGCACCTGAGAGAGGCTATGTGACGTCACTCGTTCTCGTGAGAAGCGAGTCTTCGTCAGTCTTGGTTGTTGGAAGCAAACCGATGAGACGTGATTGTTAAGGGAATACAAGCGAGATAAATCTTTTCCACCACTCTCTATGAATGGTTAAGAAAATAATTGTTAACTAACTACGATAAAGTAGTGATTTTTCTTTCTCCCTCTCTCTCGACGTAGTGAATGACTCCCAGTTGAAATAACAACGCTTGTAATAAAATGAATTAAATATAAAAGAAGAGTTTGTCTTCGGAGTGCGTCATGAAGACGGCGTGGTTCGCGGCAAATATAAAAGAAGAAAGAATTCATCCACTAGACGACACGACCACTCTCTACACGGCGAGGGAGAAATCTAAGGTATGCAACACAATGACAAGTACGGAATTTGCCAACTTTTCAGAGAAGTTCAACTTTAAGCACACAACATCATCACCACATTGCAATAGGTTTGCAGAAAGAATGGTTGGCGTATGCAAGAAGCTACTTATGAAGGCCCGAGAGACTGGCAATGATTGCTATTTGGCGATGATGTCATATAGAGCTACACCGCTTTCAACCAACCTTAAATCTCCAGCCGAACTCCTCAACTTGTCTCTAAGCAACAGCTCGGAGATGAGAAAACCAGAGACAAAATGCAATGGAACAAAGACAAGACAAAGAACCGGTATGACCAACGGAATAGCCACCGCCATCTACCATTGCAGGCAGGTCAGCAAGTCCACATCCAAGATGAGAAAACCAAGTTGTGGAAACCTGGAACAGTCACACTGCAGAGCAAAGGTCATACCTTGTAGAATCCGCAGATGGCAGCATTCATCGAAGAAACAGACAGTTCATTAGGCTCACAAGAGCGGAGTTGACTGAAAGTCTATATAACAATAGACACAACCACCCACTAACAGTTGATACCAATGCACCCCCATTAGTGATGGGATGCGTGTATACCCGAGCGACCGTGGTGTGATCCCTCCATCTAGCCAACATTGTACGAGCAGCCAACCAGAACGCTACACCAGTACATAATGCATAAACTCTGCTCACAACTGCAAGGCCATATATATGCCGAGCCATATCTGGAGCCACGTTGCTCTGGATCCCCGAAATATACCACAAAGATTGGACTTTTAATGCTTAAAAAAAATAATAAAATAAATAAATTTTAAAAAATCAAATAAAAAAATCACACCCTCCTTGTTTAACTTAAAGAAGAGAGATGTATCAGTATGTCATAGCTGATTTATTTACCTTTTAAACTTCCGGTAATTATCTGCCCGTAGTCTGTCTCACCTTCCTGTCCCCACTTCTAATGGCGTCCTATGTAAATAAAGTTTGTGTTCATTTACTCTCCGTCTCTGTTTGTTCTTAATCCAAGCCATCCTTGACCAGCGACAACACAACAGTTACTTTGTTTGTTTTTCTTGATATCATTTCTACTGATCATGCATTTATTCCCCCTTCAAATATTACCCTTAAATGACCCTCATAAATTCCTCTCTCTCTCTATCTCTCTCTCTTTCTCTCTCTTTCTCTTTCTCTCTCTCTCTTTCTCTGTCTATCTATCTCTCACAATAAATAAATAATTTAATCTATAAACATTATATGAATTTAAAAACCACATTGGCCAAAAATATTATGGGTAAAATAATTTTTATTTTATTTATCGCAATATTTTAATGGGGAAACAAAAATTACAGACACCTTCTACATTGGATTGATATTATCGGGGTAAAAACTGATGTAGATTCAACCGGGACCTTCTTTTACAAAGGTCACGGTTCTACCCGTCGCATGGGTGCAATCGAGACATGCTTAAAAGTCAGACTGTCTATAATCAATGATAGCGTTTTTTCAGTATTAGAAAACTTGGAACTTCTTTAGTTTAGCTGGGAATCAGAATTTATTTGTTTTCAATTTTGAAAACACGGGCAGACAATCAACCGGAAGTAATATAGAATTAGAAGTTTTGGCACTCCAGAAGATGTGCTGATTTCCGGTTTACCCTGCAGTAAATGTAGCTTCGTTATCAAGTACGGATGATCAAAAATGATAAAACAAACTTTTTTTTATTCATATATGAAAATATAAATTCTACGTTCCCATTTCACAAAATACAAAATACATTTCAAATGCTCGTCTAAAACAATGTTTTCTTATGCTATTTGTTACTAAATTGTTATAAAATATTTGTTTTGTTATAATTATTATTACTACACACCCCCTCCGGCAACACTCATTAAGGCCACACAGCCTTTTGAAAAAACTTAACTTGGATTTTACCCTCTAAAACAAAAAATAAATACATGCTCACAATAATAGACGAGTACTCAGGATTTCCGTTCGTCATCCCATGCCCAGACTTAATGGCTGCAACAGCCTCTGCTCCATTGTTGCCGTTTTTGGAGTGGCTGCATATATACATTCAGATCGTGGATCTGCTTTTATGTCGGACGAACTCAAGCAGTTTCTGCATGAACGAAGAGTAGTTGTAAGTCGAACAACTCATCACAATACTCAAGGAAACGGACAGTGCGAAAGATATAATGGCATAATATGGAAGACAGTACAGTTGGCGGCCGCAAATCGCAATAGTCCGATCTCCGATTTGGAAAGTCTCATCCCCATGGCCTTATACGCTATTAGGACTCTATTATATACAGCGACAAACGCTACTCCACATGAGAGATTCTTCTCGTTCCCACTTCCCTTGTGGCTTGCACAACCTGGCACAGTTTTACTAAAACGTTATGTTCGTCACAGTAAACATGACCCATTGGTGAGCGAGGTAGAATTAATCGAAGCGAATCCTTAGTATGCACTGGTCAGAAATTCGGAAGGAAGGCAATCTACTGTCTCCTTAAGGGATCTAGCCCCGACAGGGAATGTATATGAACGTAGAACTGCTTCAGATGGGTATACAGCTCCGGTTCGTGGAACAAGTTCGACCCACTTAGGTGATCGTGCGCCATATACGTCAAGTCCAGAATCCCAACAAAACGAATCTGAATATTCTAACAGAGTCTAATCTGATTCTAGTTCTGACGACAGATGGGTACCACGAAAGCGGCTTCACCCAATATCTAAGACAGATACTCAATCTTCAAACACCAAGCGACCGAAGCGCCGAAGAAAACGAGAGCGTTTTGGAGCAAGATATTTTAGCCCTAAGCCAACCACACAAGACAGTCCTGAAACGTCGTCAGGTCCCGAGGAGCCTATGTTAGAGATGGGTGCCGGGCATGAACAACCAAGACGCCCTCAACGAACCTGCAGGAGGCCAGGTAGATGGGATAATTTTGTTCCCTACGAATAAGAAGTTAGATGGGGGAGAATGTAGTATCAAAGGTAATTGATGCCCGTCTCACCCCTTTTGATTAATGATTCATGTAATAGATTAAGAGTGAATATTGAATACTGTAGGGAAACGCCGTACTTACCTAACTAGCATTGTGAATAGTTCAATGGGTCGGTCGTGGAAGTAAATGAATGGCTGCATTGTCTCTTTATATGCCTGCAATGTGACCACCTGATATGTAAATGAGATGCTCCTGGTTGGAGATAAAAGAGGGTTGATTTGTTGTTTTGGGAGACGTTCACTTTGAAGTTGGATTTCAAAGAGACAAGTGAGATATACAGAGGTTGGAAGTTATAAGCTATCTCGGCTCTTGGTGTGCGGTGACTCGAAAGGCAGAAAATGGACAAATTCGATTTTCGCTTGATACCTGAGTTTGATGGATCTACCGCTGGACCGTCTGTTGTTGAATGGGTTGAAAAGGCTGAGTAGATCTGTACACTGTGCAGAATTAAAGAACCAGCCACAGTCATTCCTCTGAGGTTAATCGGAGGGGCCTATGCAGTCTACCAGCAACTCGGGGATGAACCAGACTGGGATACAATCAAACATGGCCTGTATACAGCATTTGGTACAGATCCGTTTGTTGCATGGCAACAGTTTACGAGCCGGCGACTTCAGGCCAAGGAAACGGTTGACGTGTACCTAGCTGACCTACGAAAGTTCTCGGTACCATTTGGTGGAGTCAGCGATAAGATATTAAGATGTGCATTTTTAGTAGGCTTACCTGAGGAGGTCAGCAGACTGTTGCGGACATCGTCACGAATTGATGAATTAACAACGGACGAGTTATTAGCCCGAGCTCGAAACATCTGCAAGGAACATGAGCCAATTGCAGCAGCAACTAGTATTCAACATGCAGCAGTCGAACCACATGGAGGCAAGGTAGATTCTCTCCCAGATAGTAATAAGCGTGTAGGCCCAGTGTGCTATAAATGTGGGGAAATCAATCATTTTGCTAAGGAGTGCCGAAGTGATAGGAGGTGTGTATATCCACGAGCACAGAGAACGGTACAGTGCTATCGCTGCAATAAGTTTGGGCACATATCTCGCAACTGTGTCGGGAAACGAGGTTGGGGGCAAGGTACTATCGCCACCCTTGCCCCTTGCCAACCAATAAACACAGGATTACCGGTCATTGGCGTTAAAATCGACGATGTGAAGTGTTCAGCACTCATAGACACGGGGTGTTCCCGGTCTATAGTTAGTGCACATTACTGTCGGATGTGGCGGGAGAAACCAGTCGGTATTATGACAATCAATGGTTTATCCCGAGCATGTTGTGGTAAAGGGACAGTCACGATTTGTACTGAGAAGGGTGACACAGCCAAAGTTGATGTTCTGGTGATGCAAGAAAAACCCCTTGGCTATGACATGTTGCTTGGAATTGATGCGATACAAGCACTAGGAGGCGTCATAATCACAGCGACTGGAGGTGTAATGCTTGGAGAAGGGAAAGAAGTCTGTGCAGCCGTGTCTATTGAAGAAAAGGACTTCTGTGCTACGTTTGACGACAACGAAAAGGCGTGGACTGCAAAGTGGAAATGGACTATGAGCCAGGCACCAGATCGACTGTGCAACACCATTCCAGAGTATGAAGTTTCCACAAAGAATAGGGCCGCATATGAAGAACTTCAGATATGGATTGAAAACGGATGGTTAATACCGTACCCACAGGAACGTCTGGGACCACCCAAAGGATTAATTCCGCTCATGGCTGTTGAACAACCTACTAAAGACAAAATTCGACCCGTAATGGATTACCGAGAATTGAATCACCATGTTGACGCTTTCACTGGAAATGCAGATGTGTGCGCTGCTAGACTACGAGAGTGGCGTCAGAAAGGGAGTAATGTAGCACTGTTGGATTTGAAGAGAGCCTACCTGCAGATACGTGTCCATGAGTCATTATGGCCATTTCAGACGGTGATAATCAAGGGAAAACGATATTGTTTGACACGTTTAGGTTTTGGCCTGAATGTAGCACCCTTAATAATGACAGCTATTATTAAAACTGTTTTGATGCAGGATGAGACCACAGTAAAAGCTGCTTCAGCTTATATTGATGACATTTACATTGATGAGGATATAATGTCTGCAGATGTGGTTCGAACAAAACTGGAATCGTTTGGGTTAATAAGCAAAGACCCTAAGCGCCTAAAGGATGGGGCGCCCGTGTTAGGGCTAGAGGTCTATGAGAAGGGCAATACTTTGCGATGGAAGCGAGGGAGCGCAATTCCAGAGTTACCCAGTGTATTGACAAGACGCATTGTGTTTTCTATTTGCGGTAAATTAGTAGGACATCTACCTGTTTGTGGATGGCTCCGATCGGCAACAGGAGTGTTAAAACGACGAGTAACTGCAGTAACCACAGGATGGGATGACATGGTGGATGATAATGCTCTCCGGCAAATGATGGCTGAAACGTTGTCCAGAGTACATAGGAACGATCCTGCCCAGGGTGAGTGGCAAGTATCTGGAAACGAAGTGAATGCATGGGTTGACGCAAGTTCACTGGCTACAGGTGTCGTGTTGGAACAATTAGGAGCTGTCGTGGAAGATGCGTGCTGGCTTCGTCCGAAAAATGATGCCCAGCATATAAATTTGGCAGAACTCGATGCCACGTTAAAAGGGCTTAATCTTGCATTGCAATGGCAGGCCAAGGTTGTGCATCTTCACACTGACTCATTGTGTGTTTACCACTGGTTGACCGACACCTTAACTGGGAAGGCCCGGGTTAAGACTAGAGCGGCAAGTGAGATGTTAGTACGTAGGAGACTGGAAATAATAAATCGTCTAGTTGACGAATACAGCTTGCAGGTGGACATCACTTTAGTTTTGTCAATGCAGAATTTGGCTGATAGCCTGACGAGAGTACCAAAGAGGTGGATTGATGTAATGAGGCAGGGATCTGATCCTCCACAACAGACATGCGCGACCGTAACAGATCAATTGACACCTGACCAGATCCGTACGATACATCAGCAGAGTGGACATCCCGGAATTCGGAGGACAACATATTTTGTCCGAAGAGTGTGTCCTTCAACTACAAGAGCATCAATCAAGGCAGCTATATGCTCGTGTGAAGAGTGTCAGCGAATTGATCCGGCACCATCCCAATGGCAAAAAGGAAAGCTTGAGGTGGAGGACAACTGGTATCGAGTAGGAATGGACATAACGCATTATGAGGGCAAGCACTTTTTGACCATGACAGATTGTGGACCAACACGTTTCACAATATGGCGCCTGTTGACACGACAGGATGCATTTAGCATTATACGACAGTTGAGAGCTGTCTTTTTTGAACGTGGTGCCCCGCTTGAAATTCTGACTGATAACGCCACTACATTTCGATGTCAAGAATTTCAGAAATTCACGCAGGAATGGGGGATTAGAATGCGTTACCGATGCGCATATTTTCCCGAAGGTAACGGTATAGCGGAGCGGTGTCACCGCACCATTAAAAGAATTGCGGCCAGGACACAGTGTTCTATTCCAGAAGCGGTGTACTGGTATAATATGACACCAAAGGACGATGCAACACCAGAAACTGCCCCAGCTAATGGGATTTACCGCTATGAACAGCGTATAAAAGGTATTGATGTCACGCCATCAGAGGTTGGCGTTGTCAATACACCATATCAAGTGGGAGACAGTGTTTGGGTGAAACCCCCAAATGCTAGGTGCACTGAAAAATTTTGCAGAGGAAAAATAGATAAAATCCTAAGTCCTCAGACCATGTTGATTGATGGTGTACCACGGCATGTAAAAGATATCCGCCCCTGTTATACCTCTCCTGATTCTGAGGATAACGAGGAAGATCACATACAGTTCAGGGATGATCCTGACTGCCTACTACCCCTACCGGTGAGCGTAGAAACACTACCTACAGAACCAGATGAGGGAATGATGGAACATACTGAGGAAGATGGGACCGAGGAAGTGATGCCTCCGGTTCTTCGAAGGAGTACCCGACAAAGACGGATACTGCCCCCATGCCCTGATTGTGAAACACCGCATAGGGAACCACGAGAGGAGATAATGGAACAGATTGGTGGCAATAACGGTGGTAATGAGGAAGATGGCAATGAGGAAGTGCTGCCCCCGATTCTTCGAAGGGGTACCCGACAAAGACGGATACTGCCCTCATGCCCTGATTGTGAAACACCGCATAGGGAACCACGAGAGGAGATAATGGAACAGATTGGTGGCAATAACGGTGGTAATGAGGAAGATGGCAATGTGGAAGTGCTGCCCCCGATTCTTCGAAGAAGTACTCGACAACGACGGCCACCCCCTGCCCTGTGTGTGATCATGAGATCAGGGGGGAGTGTAGGGAAACGCGGGACTTACCTAACTAGCATGTGTGCATAGTTCAATGGGTCGGTCGTGGAAGTAAATGAATGAAGAAGAAAGAAACAAAAATGGCTGCATTGTCTCTTTATATGCCTGCAATGTGACCACCTGATATGTAAATGAGATGCTCCTGGTTGGAGATAAAAGAGGGTTGATTTGTTGTTTTGGGAGACGTTCACTTTGAAGTTGGATTTCAAAGAGATAAGTGAGATATACAGTAAGCCACGAATAGTTAAATAAAAATTATCCGTAAGTTATTTTCGGCTTCCAGTTTTTATTACAATTCGTTTACTTAAAAACCTATGTTAACCTGTTCTTCCAATCGTGGCTTTTTTCGCCTGCCAAAGACACGACTACTCCCCTAAAATGTATTTGTTTACTTGAAAACCACTGTTAACCTGCTTTATGCTATTGTGAATTTATACCCTTGCAAGGCATACGGTTACCTCAACGAATTCTTCTACTCGGAAACCACGGGCATTTATATCGACAGGTAACTGTTACATTACGATGTATTTAAGAAGTTAAGAGAACACACGTGTAGGAGTGAAATAAGACATAGTGGCCGAAGCCAGGCTTTATTCCGAGAGAGACAAGAAACGGATGCTCATGCATGTCGGGAGTAGGCAGGAAAAAGAGGGGGTATAGTCCAACGTAAGTGGGTCGCGAGCATAATGTAACATCCTTCCTTTTATGAATGAGGAGTGCCCTTTCTCTATGGAGTTACATTGTTTAGCCAGAACTGCTACTAGTTCGTGTAGTCTTTGAGGTATGTTGGCCTTCGTATTCCTCTGTCAGTGCGTGTGGGTCCTGACAGGGGATTCGCCTTGAAAAGATTCGTTAGCGTTGGTTGCTTGGTGTGGTGAGCAAGTGTATTGGGTCCTGTCGGTGGGGGTGGAGGGGGAATGAATATTTGGTGTGTACCCCATCGCTGTCTGTGGTTGTTCTAGCTGACGAGTGGGTGTGCGTTCTGTCATTTATGGTTGCTCCGGGGATCTTCGCAGGTGACGCCTGTTGCGTCGATTGCTTCTGCTGGATGTCGCGACCATGTAGGAACGTTCATCTAGGCGTTGGTTCACAACGCCCTTTTCCCATACTCTGTCGCCTTTCATGTATGGGCGCATCTTGACGACCTCGCCTTGGGTTAGAGCCGGTATGTTGTGTGTACGACAATTGTAGTACTCTGCCTGAAAGCATTGCTTACGCTCGAGGAGCATTTTATCCTTTTCCCCCTGGTTTGTAGACCTGGGTTTCAGCAGGTTGCTGCACATGGGCAGAAGTGAGCGTGTGCGGCGATTCAGCAGGCACTGATAGGAGCGGCTTCCCATATGTTGTATAGGGGTATTCCTGAAGTCGAGTAGTGCCAGGAACTGGTCGGTGCCAGTGTCTTTGTTCTTCCGCATGAGGCGTTTTGCACTTTTCACAGCGGATTCCGCCTTTCATTTAGCTAGCTGATTTCCGGGGCTTGTCACGAGATGTTCGAAGTCCCATTTCTTCAAGAAGTGTTTAAAAGCTGATGAGGTGAGCTGGGTTCCAGCATCGGAGATCACCTGGCAGGGGATCCTATATCTCGCAAAGTGTGCCTTCAAGTTGCGGATGATGGTGGAGGTTGGTGTGTCTTCTAATCGATCTATCTCCCAAACGTTTGAGAAATAATCGACAATTATGACGTAATCCACAGTCTCACTTTCAAACAAATCAATGCCAACTTTCTGCCATGGCCGATCAGGTATATCATGTGGCATTAAGGTTTCTTTCGGTTTCTCTGTGGCGAACTTGCAGCAGGTTTCGCAAATGGAGATGTATTCACGTATCTCCAATGACATTCCTGACCAGAAAACAGAGCGCGGCGTAGGCATCCATCTATGCCAATGTGTGAGAAGTGAATTGATCGTTTGATGTCATTCCAAAGACTAAGTAGAATAAGTACTCGGTCGCCTTTGAAGATAAGTCGATCTTGAACTGACATCTCATCGTGAGTGTGAAAATATGGGTGCAGCACAGCGGGAAGGTCTATTTTCTCGGTTGGCCAACCCTGTCTTCCTGAGCTGGTTTCATACCTCGTCTTGATTCGTTGCTTTTCGGATCTGAGTCAGTCTTTCATCCCGGATAGGTAGGAAGCTAACCATGTTGACAAGCTCGAATTCGGTTTGATGGTTCTTTTCGGTTGTCATGTATGATCGCAATAGCATGTCAGCGATATACATTTATTTTTCTTTGAGGTACACGACGTCGATGTCATACTTCTGAGTCCGCAATAACATTCCCTGTAATCGTTTTGGAGCTTTTGCAAGTTTTGTTTTCACTATGACTTTCAATGGTTTATGATCTGTGTGTATCACTGTTCGTCTACCACAAGTGTATTGGTGGGATTTCTCCAGTGAAAACACAATCGTGAGGATTTCCTTTTCGATTTGGGTGTATCTCTGCTCGGTATCAGTCAGCGCTCTGCTTGCATATGCAACTGGCTTGCCTCCTTGTAGTAATGCTGCGCCAAGTTCTTCTGGGCTGGCGTCACACTGTATTTTCGGATCGTAGTAAGCTAGCACGGGTGCTTCAGCCACTGCTCGCTTCATTGCTGCTAATGCAGTATCTCATGCTTGCGTTCATATCCATGGGACATTCTTGCATAATAGTTGCCGTATTAGCTCCATGATGATTGACTATCTTGGTATGAACCTTGCTAGGTAGTTGGCAGTCTCACAAACTCTCTCTATCTCTTTAATCGATGTGGGCCGCTTTAGTTTGGTGATCGCGTCAATTTTAGAATGATCTGGGAGTAGCCTATCACTGGTAATGAGGTGACCCATGAAGCTTATGCCAGTCTGTTTTACTTCTGCCTTTTCTCGGTTCAGCTTCATTCCTCTTTCTCGACACCGTTGTAGGAGTGCTTTCAGGTTTGCATCGTGGTTTACTGAGGCTTTTTCTAGGTCATCGCCTGAACCGAATGCAATTATATCGTTGGCGACGCATGCAACTCCATCTAGACCGTCTATGGCTTGATGGAGACGTTTTTGAAATATTTCAGAGCTCACACAAATTCCGAAGGAGAACCTCAGCAACTGGTATCGACCACACCCCATTTGGAAAGTTGTGAGGAGGCTTGACTCTTCGTCTAGCACTACATTCCAGTATGCTGACGCAACGTCTACCTTAGGGAAGTATTTTGCATTTGTTAACTTAGGTAGTACTTCCTCTATGCTAGGTAGTTGTTATCGCTCGCACTTCAGCGCTTTGTTTAGCGGTCTTGGATCGATGCAGATTCGGATATCCCCTGACTTCTTTGTAGCAATAATCATTCGACTATTCCAGTCTCTTGGTTCGTCGACAAGGGTGATAACTCCGAGGTTTTCTAACCTTTTCAATTCGTCATTGACTCGAGGAATCATTGATACTTGTATACGTCCGACTGAGGCAGTATGGGTTGTTATGGTGGGGTCCACTTGTAGGGGCACTTGACCGGCCAGTGACCCCAGTTCGCCGTTAAAAACGTCCGAGTACTCTGTAATCAGTGGCTCACAGACTGGGTCTGAGTGAACATTAGCGATGTTGTCATAATGTACCGTTATTAAGTTCATCTGTGCACTCGCCCGTTTCTCAAGCAATGGGGTTAGGTGTTCTTTAACTACCGTGAACTCAACAGAATACTTATTTTCGTTTTTTGGGTTGCGCAAAGTAATCCTGCATCTGCCGAGCGGTACGAGTTTGGTCGTATTCCACATCTGTAAGCCACAGTCGACTTGGAATTTTACCTGTTTATGGTCTAGCGTCATTCTAGCATAAATGGTTCTGTCGTTTATTTTTCCTCTCTCAGAGTTGATGCTTAGTACGTAGTCTGTATCGCTAGAAGAGTAAGAGTCGGACACTATTTGATTCACCTTGTAGCGGTCGGACATAGGACCTATTTCTTCTTGTCCCCTGTGAGCAAATTGGTCATACACTGACCAATCGGCTTGCAGGGCGTATGCTTTTCTAGCTGTCCTCAAACGGACTACTTTGACAGTTCAGTCTGGGAACGACATCGGCAGAGAGAATCGAGACGCGATTAAGGAAACAACTTTCTCCTGCTTGACCATCGTTTCAACAGCAGCCACGATGTTGACTGTGGTTAAGTGCCATTTCAGTTATACCCCCTTTGCAAATTGGCTGTTTGGAGTCTCTAACCACTAGATGGCTCTGGTGGGGAGTCAATTTCATAGGGGTGTGGTTTAGTGCTATTTGAGTTATCCCCCTTTGCAGATTGGCTGTTTTGAGTCTCTAACCGCTGGATGGCTCTGGTGGGGAGTCAATTTGCATAGAGGTGGATTTAACAGTATAAAAACTGTACTCTTTTATGAAGAGTGTCAATGCTCAGTGAGCAAAGTGAAATAGAGAGAGAAAGAGGTGCAGAAGGCAGAATTCATAGATTTTTATTTTTCAAGAACTTTCCTTTTACGGATAGACCAGAAGTTATTTCGGCGTCTCTGCGTCATGTCGTTTTCATTCCGTGAACATGTATTTTGAGGATTTTACAGAGAGGGAGTTTTGTCTCTCACTGAGACTCATACACATTTTTCTCATGAAAACAATTCCGGGTCGTTCATTCTTCATTCGGATGTCTATTTGGTTCGTGTGGATATTTTAGAGTATCTCGGGAGCAGCGTATCCCCCGGTTTTCGTGTGCCTCGCGCTACATTATAATATAATTTCAAAAGCCACTGCCTCTCTTGCGCGGTTGTGGTTACTGCCTTTTCTCAACGCCCGTTATTCTCCCCTTCCTCACGGGCGGCTAACCTCCTTTTCTTCTACCTCTTCTTCTCCTTCTTTTTCTTGGTCGTGGTGGCTAAAAATAAACATGATCACACTGGGCCTTGTTGCTAGTTCATGAATGGAAATGATGAAATCGCTCCTCGACGAAATAAATGTATACACATGTGATAAAAAACCAACCCGGCTCGAATATATATATATATATATATCCTATCGATGCTTTCCGCGGTTTCTTACTTTTACCCTCGATCGATCTACCTTTGTTTGTAACACCTCCTTCCCTAAAAGACGAAAAAGACTCGCGTCGTTTTCTGCTAAGCTTGTTTGCAGTCGTCTTTTGGATTACAGGAAAATACTTCACTATCCTGCCGGACATATGTCTCATCTAGGTTCTTATTACAAACGGGATCTTATTTATGGATATCAGACGCAAGATAAGATGTCGGCACACACGTTGTCAGTGCCTCGAATATGTTGGATGTCGATGCTATATTCCTGAAGGAACAGACTCCGACTTTATACTCTCTTATTCTTACTCTTCATTCGGTGTAAGAAAGTAAGAGGGTTTTGGTCTGTATAGATAATGGTAGGTTGGCTCGACGATGAAACATATACGTCGAAGTGTTGTAGACTGACGACTAGGGCTAAGGTTTCCTTCTCTACTGTGGATTAGTTCTTCTAGCCGGCGTTGAATTTACAAGAGAAGTAACTGATAGGGTGATCATGACCAGTCACGTCGGCTTAAAGTTGGGCCGAGCCGATGCCATTGCCACTGGCGTCCACAGATAAGCGGAAAGGATGTTGAAAGTCAGGAGCTCTCAGCAGAGAATCAGAGCATAACAGCGATCTGATCTGTGCAAACGATGTTTGGCAGGAATAGGTCCAAATGTATTTGGACTTTTTAGACAACAGCCGGGTGAGGGGGGACGCAACGTCGGAGAAGTTCCGGCCAAACTTTCGATAATAGCCGTGGAATGCCGTGGAATTGTCTCAGGCTTATAACATTGGTTGGGGCGGGAAAGTCCAAGATGCTTTGGATTTTGGCATTGATGGAGATGTCTTCCTATATCCAATAGTATGCCCCAGATGAGAAAGTTTGGCTATCCCGGACTCACTTTTCGATAGTTGGACAGTGAGATTGGCCCGTAAGAGCCGTTCAAACACCTTCCTCAACGACGCGATATGGTCGGTCCAATTGTCGTTGTATATGACAATGTCATCGATGTTGATTTCAACGTTTGGTAAATCCCTTCAGCAATAGTTCATCATCCTTTGAAACGTGACGTGGGAGGTTTTTATACCGAACGGCATGAACCTGTGGGGTGACGAATGCTGACATCTCCCTGACACGCTCGGTGAGGGGGACACACCAGTAACCCTTTAGCAGGTCTAGCTTGGTGATGTAAGTCGCCCTGCACACTCTTTCGACGCAATCATCCATTCTGGGAAAGGGGATGGGAGTCCGTCCTGGTGACGGAATTCACTTTGCGGTAATCCGTACAAAACCGAATTGAGCCATCGGGCTTCTTGACCATGACACATGGGGCGACCAGCTGCTCTGACTAGGTTCAATAATTCCATGTTCGAGCATGCATTCTACCTCTTGGCGTATTACATCTGCTTTCTTCGGGTTGACGCGATAGGGGTCTTGTTTGACGGGGGTGGCATTCCCAACGTCTACGTCATGTCGGGTGATGGCTGTCATCTTAGGCATATCCGGAAACAACTCGCAAAAGTCCCGACTGAGGTTTGGCATCTCTTTTTTCTCATTGGGATCAAATTAACGACCACGGACGTGGGATGATTTCTAAGTTGTACAATCTCATAGGGTGGTCAGTTTTTCCTATACATTCCTCAGGTCAGATCTAGTGGCAGGTAAGACAGGATTCACAATTTCCCTGTCGTGATGAGGCTTGATCACTTTTATGTAACACATCTTTTATAATTGTATTTTATATTAATATTTTATATTCATATTTTGA
This sequence comes from Sepiola atlantica, assembly GCA_963556195.1. Lineage (NCBI taxonomy): Eukaryota > Metazoa > Mollusca > Cephalopoda > Sepiida > Sepiolidae > Sepiola > Sepiola atlantica. Next base: position 228,318,075 of record OY744517.1, read on the forward strand.
ATTTATATCGTATATAAATATTTTCAATTAATATTGTATATTTATATTTTATATTCATTTTTACTAGTAATATTTTATATTCATATGTTATATTAATATTTTATATTAATATTTTATGTGCATATTTTAGATTAAAAATGTTATATGCACATTCTATATTCATATTTTATATTCATATTTTATATTTATATCGTGTATTAATATTTTATATTCTGATTTTATATTTATTTTTATAAGTATATTCTATATTTATATTTTATATCCATATGTTATATTTATATTGTATATTAATATGTTATATTCTTATTTAATATTTATTTTTAACATGTATATTCTATATTTATATTGTATAGTCATATTTTATATTCATGTTGTATATTAATGTTTTATATTCTTATTTTTTTATTTTTTATATCTGTATTCTATATTTATATTTTACATTCATACGCTATATTTGTATTTATATTTATATTCCTATTTTATAGTTATAGTGTATATTTGTATTTCATATTTATATTTTATGATGAATTTGTAGAGATACAGGATAGTGTCAGGATAATGTAGAGTTACCGACTGCGTCAGTAAAGATGGAGAATCCCAACCAGTAACAGTGGTGTGCCTTAAAGTCCCCAAATACATGTTTCTGGGCATTCGAGTCGACTGAGAGCTCTATCTATGCTTTTCGAGTTTCGTAGGTTACAGTCCTGGGTAGAAAGTGAACGGTATAAGAAATACAAGTAACTAACGCTGTGATGTAAAGTGAATCTAAAGCACACATCTGTGTCATCTGATTCTAATTTATGTTCTCTAGTCACGGGGAAGGTATACCAAACATAAACTCCTAGCCCGGGCACATGTTTGTCAGAGTCTTTACTGTAGAGTGGGAGGTAGTCAGTCATGTGAAAGTCGTGAGAATGGGTTTAGGATTAAAGGTTCGTTTCACTTATTGCTAGGATATCCGAAGTGTTAGCAAGGAGAACCAATTCTACGTCACTGATGTTGGTATTAAGTCCCTGGATATTTGTTAATGCGAGCCTCAAGGGTGGAGGCGAAGATGTTTTTTGTTGGGTGGCTGGTTTAGTTTTGATTTTTTGTTGTTGCAATTACATGTTTGTGTTTATATAGAGTGGGGTGAGCAAGGAAATTGTTTGCCTGGTTCCAATAAGCTCACATAACCAGTCCATTAGTCTCGACCTGGTCCGTGGGGGTTTTTGTCTCGGAAAAGCCCACCGAGGATAACTATAAGGTCACTGTACATACACGACATAGCATATACAACTACCCACTGTATTATACAACTGATGATGGAGAAATTGTTCTTAGGACTACCATAGAGTTTTGGCTCCTGTCCTATCTAGACATAATAATCGTCCATACAGAGCAGTAGAAATTTTCAATTAGTTCCACAAAAATCAGAAAGCGCAGGAAGAGATATTCTCATTCGTAGAACACAAAACTGTGGACTATTTTCTAAACGGAAATTTAATACTAGCCGGAATCAATTCGGCTCATAAATATCAGATTGTGCAACTTATTTCCAGGTCGACTCAGGTTACGATAGAATAGAAGAAAAGAACAGATTTCCCTGTGAATATTAATGGCTATCATTTTTTCCAAAAATCGCCTGCCGGATAAAGCCATTATGCATTTCTGACGAGACAGACGTTATGTAGATAGACAACCGATGACTTAAAGCGTTTATTTCAGTCAAGCTTTTATTTATACGAATAGAACTTTTTCAACAAATCTTGTCTTCTCGTGCTTTCTCTCTCTCTTTCTTTCTCTCTCTCTCTCTCTCTCTCTCTCTCTCTATATATATATATATATATAATATACTTCTTATAAAATTTCTTATATATTTCTTATAAAAAGTATAAATGTTCTCAATAAAACCGACAAATTCAAATGTGTATAGGTGGGCCGTAACATATTACACAGATCAGTACGAAACACGTCCTTTAAATATATACACTAGCATCTGCATTTAACGTTGACCTGTAGGTTACTAACATATCAGAAAACGCAAGCAAGACATGAAGTTTTAAATAGGTAAATTTTAAATGCTGACATCATTCTTAGCTTCATTCTTTCTTAACACTAAAGAACTCCGTTATTGTCGTAGAAGATTTTCCTAGAAGCATTGGAATTAGATAAAGATGACTATAATTTGATTTCATGTTAAACAATTACTTTACAATTGTGTCCTAATGTTGTTACAAAGAATAACCATATTATAAAGCTGACTTCGTTTTTTAATGTATGTCTGGCGGTGAGACTATTAGGACAACATTCTTATACAACATTGGATTACGCGCAAAATATTACTTGACAGGGGATTCGCTTTAAAGATAGTTACACGGACCGAGATCTAAGTACAGTGCATATCGTATAGGTATATTTATATCATTTAAACACATACGTAAAAGCGTACGTGATAATTTGTTAATTTTAAATGAGCAATTTGTTTGATTTCATTTACAGTTCAGAAATAAAAAGTGCCAGATACACACAGAAAAACTTGGAAATATAACTTCAAATGATATATATATATATATATATATATATATATATATATATATATATATATATATATATATATATATATAAGCAGAGTTTCCTGCTGTTGCTCGGTTTATACTGTGTGATAACATCATATGTATATATATATATATATATATATATATATATATATATATATATATATATATATATATTAATGAGTGTGTAATTTCACAGCAACCTTTATGTTGTAAGCTAGATATCTTACCGACTGATCAATCAAAATATGGATATATACTTTTAACCTGTTGCTTAAAAATTAGTTAATTTCATTGTGTAACATTTTAGTAAAGTGTAAGTTGATCTTTAAAGGGTAGTTAGACAGGTAAACCTTCTTCCATGGTGTTTATATGCAAATTGTAAATGTGAATACATTTATAGTAAAATCACACTCTTCGTTTTACCGGTCAGACATGCTTAAGGTTAAAGAGGTGTTTTCAGTTATCATATATATATATATATATATATATATATATATATATATATACATTGATATATATATATATATATATATATATATATATATATATATATATATATATATATATATATATATCAATGTATATATAGGTCAATTTTCATCACATAGTGTGCTGCAATCACTGTATTGACGCACCAATATTGTTAGATCACATTTTACTCAATTGTAAAAGAAAAGCTATAACGCCGGTAGGGTTATGTGGCAGAAACAAAATATATATTAATATATTACCTTGGTGAAGTGTATCATATAATGTAAATGAAATGCTTGCATCTACGTTATTAATACGTCTCTGGAAGTGAAAAAAGTTTTCAGGTAATACATGTTATTACACATAGATCATTTTTATTTATATATGAGTTGCTCTTAATTGCCTGCCTGTTTCCTACAATTTTACAGAAGAGATGTTGCTAGTCGCTCTCCACTTTATCCTATTTAATCAAACGCACTTCATGCTTGTTATCAATGTTATACACTCACAGTCTTCCTGATCTTTACTCCAATAACAAAAAGAAATATCACCGAGTATCCAACCCTATTTTTCAGAACCTTATATTCCACACAGGTTCTTCAATAACGATAGATTTCAACAACCGGCTATCTATATAATGTCCAACGATATGTTGTTAATCATATTTAAGTGAGTTTCTGTCTTAGATTAAATTTTTCTATCTTGACTAGTTTTAGTTTCTCTTACTTTGCTTTTAAACATGTCATTACAAAAAAATAAAAGCTAACCATAACCAGACATCCAACAAAAAACATCTTCGCCTCCGCCCTTGGGGCTCACATTCACAAATATCCTCGCACATTGTTATTTTTACTTTGCTAAACTGTATCGTGTATGGAAAGTATTCATATTTAATTTCGAATTTCAAGTAGGAAGACAATTAACATGAAATACATTGTTATATATATATATACAAATAATTTATTTGAAAACTATATGTTACATATTTCATCCATATATATATATATATATATATATGTATATAATAAAGAAAGGTAGTGTGTGTAGTACGTATATAGAGGAGTATTAGAAGGCTATCATAATTCAAGAAATGTATATATGTCGGTGTTGAGATGTATACCAAAAGCAAGTCATATTTCATATGTAATTAAAAAAATATAATTGTTTTATAGCAAATCCGACTTGATTAGGTACGACTTCAACACTGTGATGTAATGTGTGTGACCGTAGTCCATTATATGTTTCGAAGAAGACCTCATCATACCAATAGTGGGTATTTCAAATCTCAAAAATACGTGCAGAATTCTATATATACTATATATACTATCTGGTGTGTCTGGCTCGTATATATTAGATAAACAATGAAACCATGGTTGATTAAGTGTTGATAATGTTATAAGGCATCATTATTTGTCAAGATGTCCAATATTCTTTCCGTGTGCAATTTAACAACGCTGTATAAAGTCCTGAATTTATCAGTTACCGTGTGGATGTCTTTAAACGGATATTGTTTAAAGATTCCACCAACAAAGTGTTGAAGAATGCCATGTCTGAAAACTCTCACCTCTATAATTGAAAGTTTATGTAACAGTAAATTTAAAACGAAAAAATCAGTCTATTGAGATCTACATGCTTCAGGTGAATATTTGATAGATTCAATTGTCAGAAATATCGATTATGAGTCACAGAAAAAAGTGTATTTGTTTGTATAGACTTTTGCCCAATTTTGTGGCAATATCCGTTTATAACTTCTCATTTTTTCATTCGTGTTGTGGTAAAATATGTTAGACTAAAGTTAAATCACCTGCTTTCGTTGGGTACCCTGTAATATAAAAATAATCGCACAATTCTTTTCAATGAACCATATACGATCGTTGAAATATGGTGTGATTTAGATATATTGACGCGATGAGACCATCTGACGAACAGGCTGAAACAACAATTCATTACTCCTTACATTGCATGTAAATCGGCTGAATTTAAATGTCGTAAGATCAATTGTGTTGTTTACTTATACATCTTTATCTCTGGGAAAACTACTTCTTTTAATCTATGTGTAAAATATGCGTTCATATTCCAAAGAATATATGTTAGTAAATGTTAGATGCTACGTGTTATATTTCGACATTAAATCATTGTAAATTGTTGTTAAAAAATAAAATAAACGAAATGAAATATTGCAACTTTCGTCAAATAGAATAAATTCCGGAAAGGTTAAAATGAAAATGTTGCCCTTACATGTTATGTTCATTTCTATTTTCCTTTTACTTGTAAACATCAAACTGATTGTTTTGGCAAGATTTGGCATTTGTAATTCATTTTCGACGCTGAAATCTGTCAGAGAGAAAATGCAAAAATAATAGCATTTTACAACAGGGCAAGAAAGAAATACATAACCGAATACAGCATGAAAGGAATACATGTATATAGAAAAATCGATCGCGGTAAGATTGAAAGAAAGAAAAAAATGTAAATTGAGATTGTTATTATCATTATTATTATTATTATTATTATTATTATTATTATTATTATTATTATTATTATTATTATTATTATTATTATTATTATTAATAATATTATTTCTATTAATAATATTATTATTTCTATTAATAATATTATTATTATTATGAATATTATTATTATTATTATTAATATTACTATTATCATTAATATTATTATTATCATTATTATTATTATTATTATTATTATTATTATTATTAACATTATAAATATTATTATTATTTACTCACTAGGAGTTATCACACTGGTCATCGTCAGTGATCATCCCACTGGCAACAACCTGTGGTATTCCCTGGAGTCTGAGTGGCAAGAAGTCTTCTCAGACTTCCAGTATGCTCCAGTTCTTTTCGTTCATCACCGCTGATGACCTTGCGGTATCGGACCAGCCACCTACCATCGATTTCCTGTTGATAAGGGCCATTGGTCCCCTCTGGGGCCAGAGTGGCAACACGCCTCCCCAATGTCCCAGAGCTGTCCGCGCTCTTCCAGTGGAGGTCTGGTTTGCGCTTTCCATTCTCGACCCTCTGTCCATAATTTTCGTGGTAGGTTGGTTTCCGCATTCGAGGACATTTCTCAGGATGACAGCTGTTTTGATCATTACTGTCCTTTGTATGGTCTCAGTTATCCCTTTGATTCCTATTTCTCCTAGTCTTTTCTCCATGTTTTTGGGGACTGTTCCCTGTGCTCCTATGATAATTGGTGTTATACTTACTTTCTTCATGTTCCATATTCCTTTCTATTCTCTGGCAAGTTCAGTATATTTGCTTCTTTTTCCCGTCTCTTTGATCTTCACTCTGTGGTCCCCTGGAACGGCAAAGTCTACGATTTTGAAGCATTTTTCTTTCTTGTTGTTATGGGTTTGTCTGTTTGTACATTCATATCCCATAGGATTTTGTGTTTTTCATTTTCTTGTACAGTTTCTGGTTTGTGTTTGTATCGTTTTTTTGCATATTCGAAATTCAGTTGTTTGCACATTTCCCGGTGTACTTCTTTCCCCACGCCGTCATGTCTGTTCTTGTATTCCTTTTGGGCTAGCTTGCTGCATTCATTTATTATACGATTTATCGTTTCGTCTCTTTGTCCACATAATCGGCATTTGCTGTTTTCCTGGGTTTTATCTATCTTTGCTTTACTAAAGTTTGTCCTAATCGCATTGTTCTGTGCGGCCGTCAGCAGATATTCTGTTTCTCTGTTCAAGTGACCTTTTCTTAGCCATGCCCAACTGTTTTCATTGGTTTCATCGTTTGTGAGTCTTATAAAGCGTCCATGTAGTTGTTTTTCGTCCCACTTTTCCTTTCTTGTCTTTTTGTTTCTGGTTTCAGTGCTTCCGGAGTTGTTTGTTGGTCTGGTGTCTCTTGCTGTGGTTATCAGTCTTTCCGTGTTCTGGGTTACATATTTCTCCAGCTCTTTGTTGGTGTCTTCCATACAGTCTTCTATACTTACCAGTCCTCTACCTCCTTCATTTCTTTTCATGTAGAGTATGTCCGTATCGTCTTTTGGATGCAATGCATTGTGCACAGTCATTAGTTTTCTTGTCCTCTGGTCAAGGTGCCTGAGTTCTTCTTTGGTCCAGCCTATGAATGGTCAAGAGTATCTTATTAGTGATACAGCCCATGTGTTTATCCCTTTTACTAGGTTTCTGCTATATAGTTTAGTTTCTAATAGTTTCATTGTTCTTCGTAGATATTATTTTCCAATCTTCTCTTTCATTTCTGTATATTTGATTGTGTCTGCTTTCAGAACTCCCAGGTATTTATAACTATATTGTTCTCCTAGCGCCCTCATCTCCTCTTGGTTGGGGAGTTCTATACCTTCTGTCGTCTCCAGTTTTCCTCTTTTTATCTCTAGCAGTGCACATTTTTCTATTCCAAACTTCATTTGGATATCCTGGCTGAATATCCTGGTTGTATTTATCAGCTTTTCCAGTTTTTTTTTTTTTTTTTGAAAACAGTTTAAGGTACTCCATGTACATCAGGTGGTTTATACTTTGTTCTGTATCCGTAAACCTGTATCCGGCATCACACTTGCTGAGTATGTAGTTTAGTGGCATCATGGCTATTATAAACAATAGTGGTGATAGAGAGTCTCTTTGAAAAATGCCTCTCTGTATTTTTATCTCAGACAGGTGTTGTCCTCCGGATGTCAGTTTTAGTCTCCATGTTTCCATTGCTTTCTGGATGAGATTAATAATCCTGTCTGGTATCTTGTATAGATTTAAGCATTCAATTATCCATTTTTGGGGGATTCTGTCGTAGGCTTTCTTGTAGTCAATCCATGCCATGGTTATGTTCTTTTGTCTGTTCTTCACCTCCTTCAGGGTATTTTGATCAATGTATAGTAGATCATGTGCCCCTCTTTTTCCTTTCCGGCATCCATTTTGTTCCTCATGGAGCAGTCCAAGTTTGTCCAGGGATTGGTAGATTTGTTCTCTCAGTTGTGCTGTGAGAAATTTCGACATTATTAGTAGACATGTTATCGATCTGTAGTTGCTGGGGGTCGGTCATTTTTTTTGGTCTTTTTGTATTAATGTTGTTCTTCCTTCCGTCATCCATTCTGGTACGTCTGTTTTGCGGATACATCCACTAAGTTACTGCGCTAGTCTTTAATGCAGGGTCTGGAATTTTTTAAACCAGTATGCATGTATTCCATCGTGGCCTGGTGCTCACCAGTTTGCCATTTTTCGTAGGGTTTTCTTGATCGTTTCTTTGTTTATTTCTGTTTTGGTTCCTTGTTCGATTTCCTGCAGTTCATTTTTCATGTTTTTCAACCATTGGGCATTCTTGTTGTGCTTTTTTGGTGCTTCCCATATCTTGCCCCAAAATTGTTTTATTTCTGTTGGGTTCGGTTGCTCTGTTGTTGTTTTTTCTCCATTTACGTTTTTGTAAAACTGGCTTTCATTGTTTTCAAAGGTCCTGTTCTGTTTGCTCTGTTCTGATTTGTGCCTGTATCGTCTCAGTCTTCCTTCTATTGCTGCTATCTTTTGTTTTATTTTCTTAATGTTTCTCATTTAGTTTTTCCTTGCGTTTCTGATTTTTCTTCTTATTCGTTTTATGTCCTCCTTCCTTCTGTTCACGGTTTAAGCTTCTTTCCGAAGTTTGGTGATCTGGGTTTCCAGTCTTATTTGCCATCCAGGTTTTGTCGGTCCTCTCTTTTGTCCATTCTCTTCGTTTCTTAGTTTCATACTTACCGATGTTGCCCCTGCATATATCAAGTTGTTTAGGTCCGTAATAGTTTCTGTTGGGATGAGTGTGAGGAGTCTGTTTACTCTTTCTGTTTCTGCTTTTAACTTCTTCGCTTCTTCATTTCTGAGAGATGGGAGTTTGGTTTTGTTTTCTAACATGTATCGTCTAATGTTCTCCACTTCACTTGCTTCTTTTTCGTTGAGTTCTATCTCATCTGGTTCTGTGATTCCGTAGTCTTCAATCTCTTCAATTTCAGTATGTATGTTTTGCCCGTCCTCTTCCTGTGGTTTCTCCTTCGGTGTTTTTTCTTGCTCCGTTTCGCCATTAATCTTCTGTCTGATTTCCGTCAGTTTCATCTCCGTGAACCATCCTCGCTTGAGGATCTGTCTTGCTTGATCTGCTATCCTTTGTTCCGTTGTATGGTAGTCACTAGCAATGCCCCAGAGATGTTTCATTCGTTTTCGGTAGCCTCTTTCTGTAGGGTAGCGGCTTTTATAATAGCACTCCATCCCCAGTCTGTTCTCTTTCGTTGTCCATTTCTTTCTATATCTTTTCAGTTTGAGTTTTCGCTCTGGTTTTCCTGTTTTTTGTCTGTGTCCTTGTCATACCTGGAATAAGAGAAGTTTCTTACCTGGGTCTTGTCCGTTGTCTTGTTTCTGAAATGAGACGGGCCAACATTCGCAGGATACGGACCGGGTTTCCCATGTTGGCTAACAGAAGGAGACCTGCCCATCATGACACTCAGGTCTTTCTCCTGAGTCCCACGGCTTGTATTGATATTATTGTGCATTATTCATATTTTAGTGTGTGTGACCACACCATGCCCAGGTTTATTCTGCATGTGGTCCTGTCACAGGGATAGTGATTGTCTCATTCATTTTAATAAGTGATATTGTGCACTACCACACAAATATATATATATATATATATATATATATATATATATACATATATATATATATGTAAATTATAACTAAAAGGTAAACTTTTAGAGAGTTGGACCTATTGTGAAATAAGGAAACATTTTTTAAAGAAGTTTTTTGAATTTCTTTAATTTCTAATTTTTAAAAGAAAACTTTTTTCAAATTTGGAACTTTGACAGTCCTACCCTGTCAACTTATCAATCATAATTTTTCCTCTGATGATAAGATTTTAATCTTTGAAAAGCCTGGTTTAAGGAAAGAAAGAGATGAAAAATAAATGTTTTTATTAACTAAACTACTCCTTGTTTTGAACAACTGAAAATACCGATTTGCTTCCATTTGCAGGTCTTACTAATTTTCATTGACGTACCATATATATATATATATATATATATATATATATATATATATATATATGTGTGTGTGTTATATAAGGACATAGTAAGTTTTCCTGGCTACTCCATGATAGCAGATGTAGGGAGACGATAGGTTCCCCTCCACTTTTCTACTTTGTGTATTACCGATGTATTCTTGATTGTAGTGCTAGGGGATGGGGGGTCGATTTCCGCTTCTACGAATTCTTGTTTTTGTTAATTAGGGGCCCATTTTTATCCAGAAGTTTGGGCATCAAATTTCTCCTAAAAGTGATACGCACATATGAAAACCACTTTTTTTACTTTTTTTTTGGTAAACAAAATGTACATAAAAAAGAAGAATTAAAAATATACGTCTACTTATCTCTTGGGTTTCTCGTGTGATTAAGTGCCAGTATGGCATTATGGGATGTGTGAGAAGGTCGATTACGCTTCTACGAATTTTCATTAATTAAAACTTAATTTTTTTAATGAGGGCCCCATTTTTATCCAGAGGTTTGGGCATCAAATTTCTTCTAAAAGTGATACGCACATATCAAAACCACTTTTTTTCAACTTTTTTTTTGTTAAACAAAATGCACATAAAAAAGAAGAATTAAAAATATAGGTGTACTTATCTCTTGGGTTCCTCGTGTGATTAAGTGCCAGTATGGCATTATGGGATATGTGAGAGGGTCGATTTCCGCTTCTACGAATTCTTCATTAATTAAAACTAATTTTGTTACTTAGGGGCCCATTTTTATCCAGAAGTTTGGGCATCAAAATTCTTCTTAATGTGATACGCACATATCAACACCACTTTTTAAAACTTTTTTGTTGTTGTTATACAAAATGCACATACAAAAGAAGAAGTAAAAATATACGTCTACTTATCTCTTGGGTTCCTCGTGTGATTAAGTGCCAATATGGCATTATGGGATGTGTGAGAGGGTCGATTTCCGCTTCTACGAATTCTTCATTAATTAAAACTTAATTTTGTTAATTAGGGGCCTATTTTTATCCAGAAGTTTGGGCATCACATTTCTTCTAAAAGTGATACGCACATATCAAAACCACTTTTTTTGTTAAACAAAATGCACATAAAAAAGAAGAATTAAAAATATACGTCTACTTATCTCTTGGGTTCCTCGTGTGATTAAGTGCCAATATGGCATTATGGGATGTGTGAGAGGGTCGATTTCCGCTTCTACGAATTCTTCATTAATTAAAACTTAATTTTGATAATTAGGGGCCTATTTTTATCCAGAAGTTTGGGCATCAAATTTCTTCTAAAAGTGATACGCACATATCACAACCCCCTTTTATTTACTTTTTTTGTTAAACAAAATGCACATAAAAAAGAAGAATTAAAAATATACGTCTACTTATCTCTTGGGTTGATATTATTATTATTAATAGTTTTATTACTATTATTATTATTATTATTATTATTATTATTATTATTATTATTATTATTATTATTATTATTATATGGAAGAAGGTAAAGAACATGTTATGAAAGGAGGGCTAATCTGAGAAAAAAATGTGTGCATATTTAGAACACCATGCATTCTGGACAGTATTTATTTAGCGCTTGAAAATTATGTACTTTTAAAAATGTTATACTCTTTTATATCGGTTAAGAAGCTAGTGCTTCAAACCAGTAACGAGAGGATGTTTTTATAACGTAGATAGTATACCCTTACTTTTTTTATAACGTAGGTATTATACCCTTATTTTGAATACAAAACCTGTGGAGGCATGTTCGAGTCAGATATTCGGGACTGTTTTCTTCTGTGTTTTTCTCTTGTGTGGCCTCGTAGGTTTCATCGGTACAACAGTAGAATATTTTGAAAAAATATCAATGTGACTCTGAGAATTTCGGAATGAGCTGTTAGCATAAGAACTTATCACGTCATATATGAGAATATGATGGTCAGAATATGATACAGTAGAACATAGATTTTGTGCAGCGAAAACCACCAGAAAGACAGATATCATGATAACACAGTAGACTGTTGGCAACACAGATGTTAGACGAAGAACATTTTAGATGGAACCATTTCAAAGCTCTGAACAGATGAAACCTACAACGCTACACAAGGAAAAACATTCCCGCTTGGTAAATTGCTACTGGAATAAAATGTAGATATGAGTTCCCTGTGTGCAGTTATTAATATGGCATGATTTACGGAGTACGTCTTGTAGTCAGAGTTCAATATGAGACATACATATATCTAATTGATGAGCTTACACATTGTATAGGAATTATTTTAAATTAAATCAGCTGTCTCTCGAGAATTGTGGATTCTCTAAAACGTTATATAAGATGTGAGTATTTTATTTTCTACTTAATGAGTCACTGCTAAAGGCATCTATGAAAGTAGCTAAGAAATGCCTCCTGCTTGACTAAAGAAAATTATAACATTCTTATTAGTTAAATTTGCTCCATTATCATAAGTAACACACATCGTAATCGTCGTGAGTTTTTAATTCATGAGCATAGCATCCTCCCGAGAAGAAGATCATAATAGCATCTTAATCACTGGACGCACAAACTTGAATTACTTACAAACTATCCAACCGCGTACAATTCTGTTTTTTTTACTACACAGTCATGCTTCTAAAACTACATATTTATGTAGTGTTTATGGTTTAGTTTGGTTTGTTTTACGGCATATGACCCATATGTGGGTTATTTAATACCGAATAACGTTGTGAAATATAATTGTATAGGTAGGACAGTTATTCAAATTCATCGAATACATTAGTCATTGAAGACATTATTATTTGAAGACATTACTCTTTGAATATATTACTCTTTGGAAATAACCACACCCAAGCTTCAAATGTACTGCGACAATCCTATTAGCGACAGACTTATACCACTATTTCTGTTGTGTTTGAAATATAGATGTCAAATATACTTCCATAAGTAATGTGATTATTCATATTCCCAGGCTAAATTAATCTTATATAACCAGAATGCATTACCCTAAGACACCAAGCATATATTGTTCTTATATAACCATAATGCATTGCTCTAACATAATCAAGTATACATTGACCTTACATGATACAGTATACCTGGCACTTCGATCACTAAAGGATATTGCTCTGAGATAACCAGAACGCATTGCTCTTAAATAAGCAGAAATCATTGCTTTTAGATAACCAGAATGCATTGCTCTTAGATAACTGGAATAAATGCGCTTAGATAACCGGAATACATTGCTCTTAGATAAGCATACTACATTGCTCTTAGATGACCTGAATGTGTTGCTCTTAGATAACTAGAGAGCATTATCTCAGAATGCATTAATCTCAGAATACATTGATCTAAAAATACAATGCTCTCAAAATACGTTGTTCTCGGAAGGAAATTTCACAGTAAAAGCGGAAATATTCATCTTATAAGGGGTCTCTACTGATAAAGATAAGCATTACTCCTAACCACAACATTTCAAGAAAAACATTCCTCCAGAAAAATAAAACACATTATTTTTTTTAGTATTGCAGTATAAAGACCAGGGGTGCTTCTAATATTTATATGTATAGGGGAGGATGAAACAATTTTTTTTTGGGGGGGTGGGGTAAATTTATTTTTCTTTTTTAAATTAAAAATATTTCTATCTATGGGGTTAAATTTTTTATTTTTTTATTTTGCATTAAAAATATTCCTATGTATAGGGGAGGCTAAAAAAAAAATTTGAGGTGGGGTAATTTTTTTTTTTAATTAAAAATATTTATATGTATGGGAGAGGATGAAAAAACAATTTGGGGTGGGTGGGGGGTAAACATTTTTTTTTCTTTTTTAAACTCAAGATATTTCTATGTATGGGGGGAAAATAAAAAATTTTTTTTGGGGGGGTCAACATTTTTGTTTTCTTTTTAATTAAAAATATTTCTATGTATGTGGAGAGTAAAAAAAAATTGTGGGTGTTAAAAAAATTTTTTATTTAAAATTTTTTTTTTTTTTTAAATATTTCTATGTATGGAGGATGATACAAAAAACCAATTAGGGGGGCCCAAAAAAATATTTTTTTTATTTTTTTAACTTAAAAATATTTCCATTTATGATAGTGACACTACATAAATGAACACTATTTTGTTTTTCTGACACAACAGGTGCACATTAATATGAGTTCTTAGGTATGCGAACTGGGCTAGAGATAGGTACATATATAGTATGTGCACCCTTGCAGAGATAGGTAAGTATGTAGTATGCGCACCAGAGCCATGATAGGTATGAATATAGTATGTGCACCGGGGCGGCGATAGGGATATATATATATATATATATATATATATAGTATGTGCAAGGGGGTGAGAATAGGTACGTATATAGTAGTGCATAGGGGTGACGATAGGTACATATATAGCATGTGCACAGGGGTGGCAATAAGTATGTATATAGCACGCGTTCTGGGGTTGCGATCGGTACGTATATAGCCCGCGCACCGAGGAGGAATTAGTACGTATTTATCATTCGCACCGGGGTTGCGACAGGTACGTATATAGCACGCGCACCGGGGCGGCGATAGGTACGTATTTAGCATTCGCACCGGGGCGGCGATAGGTACGTATTTAGCATTTGCACCGGGGCAGCAATAGGTACATATTTAGCATTCGCACCGGGGCAGCAATATGTACATATTTAGTATTCGCACTGGGGCAGACATAGGTACTTATATAGTATGCACACCGGTGCAGAAATAGGTATGTATTTAGCATTCGCACCGGGGCGGCGATATGTACGTATTTAGCATTCAGGGGTGGCGATAGGTACGTATACAGCATGTGCATACGGGCGGCAATAAGTACGCATATAGCATGCGCACCGGGGCAGTGATAGGTATGTATTTAGCATGCGTTCCGGGGCGGCGATCGGTACGCACACGGGGATGGCGAAAGGTACGTATTTAGCATTAACATCGGAGCGGCGATGGGTACGTATTTAGCATTCGCACCGGGGCGGCGATATGTACATATTTACTATTCGCACTGGGGCAGCGATAGGCACTTATGTAGTATGCACACCGGGGCGGCAATAGGTACGTATTTAGCATTCGCACCGGGGTGGCGATAGATACGTATATAGTATAGGCGGAGATACGTACCTATATAGAAGTCGCAGACAGAGGTGGTACTTTTTATAGAAATAGATCATATTATTGCCCTAGGCAACGTAGGAGGAATGGTGGGGATGAAACACATTTTGCAAAAGGCAAAATGAGAAAGTAGCGGTGAAATGGGGTGACTAGGGAACTGAAAGGTAGAAATATAAAGAGACGGCTATAGATAGAGGGAGAGAAAATGAAGTATGAATATAAAGATGTTATACACGCGATTTTTCTTCAATTAAATGTTTTTATGACCCTGGGCAACGCCGGGTAGCCCCGCTAGTTATATAGTAGATGATATAATTTGGGTCATTAATATCTAACTGCAGTCCTTTCCGACATGAAATAGTTGAAGAAGATTTTCTTTCAGTTCATTGAAGAAAAGTATAAAAGTCGGCAGTTTAAAGACTTAAAAGCAAAGGTTTAATTTTGCTCTGTAACGAAACGCAACCAACCATGTGCGAAACGAATCCCCCCTCACTCTCTCCCCCTTCTCTCACTATGTATCTCCCTATCTATTTTTTTCTTTTTGTTCAACTAATAGCGCACACACGCAAATCCAGGCACTTCCTATGAAAAGTGTTCATTAGATTATATTAATTGTACTATGTTATATAAAATATTAGTTGTAATAATTAACGGAAATGAAGTAGTAAATTAAGCATTATAATTATTTATAATGTAGGCCGAAGTATCATTTGAAATGAAGCTGAATATGCGAATAAAGTGAGGCGCGAGAGCGCTATATCCTTTAATAGACTTCAAAAATGGCCTATGCTGGAAATCTCATTTCTTTGATCAATCATAACTCAAAAACCAATAAACCAAATTTGTTTAAACTTTGCACCATTTTTTTTATAGGTTCTATAAGTGTGTAGAATTTCAGCATCATTAGCTAAGGCAACCCAGAGATCCAGAAAGGTCAGGCATGATTTTGTATTATCCGTGTGTTCGTACGTACGTATGTGCCACCCTGTATCTCATCAACTATTTGATGGATTCAGCTGATTTTTGGCAGATATAAAGGTTGTAGGGTCTAGTTGATGGCATTTAAATTTCAGTTTACCATATACCTTAGTTTTCCAGAGAATTTCAAAAAACCTTAAAAATGACCATTATATTGAGCCAACTCACACACAGACACAATGCATACACTCTTTCACTGTCTTACGCATACTCCACTGAACCTAACCCTAACAACGGGGTCAAAGTTAGCGCGGGTCCCAATGTAACAAAGCACCCTCTATTTGTTAGTAAGTTACGCTTGCTTTATCATGAGCAACCCTCCGGATAAGAGTGAAATACTTTAAAAAATAATAATTTGCATTCAAATAACGTGTGTACGATGGGCACTCTACTAAAATGGGTTGATATACCGTAAAAACTGGCAGGCTTACCAAAAGAAAACGAAACTGTTCTTGTTACTTTCGTCCCTTTCGTTTTTGTTACATATTTTTAAAAACTTATTTCGATTTATTTATTTGTTTTTCTTGAATTTTCACTTTTCAATTACGTTTAGTCTCTCTCTATATTTTCTCTCTATCACTCTCTTACGAACATACACACTCTCTTTCTTTCGTACGCGCTCTCTGTGTTTCACTGAAAAAACAAAAACAAAAAGTGCTTAATGTGAGTTTAAAAAAAACCCAAAAAATAATACTGGCTGTCTCTCGAACCTAAAAGAAAAGAAATAAATGGTTTTAACGTTTAAAGTTATCGTCTGCCAGCGTTTGCGTTGGCACAGCTCGTAAGGAGTTTTATTAGTTTCAGTAGTTTTATTCGTAAATATTCTAAATATATTTCAAGAACAGATATTTAATTTTTTATATATGTAGAAGTATTTGAAGCACAGAAATTTATAGAAGTTACCTTTATTTTTGATAATGTTGCATTATAAAATGAAAATAGTTGATATTTCTCTCTCTCTCTCTATCTCGTCGTTCAAATGTTTAACCGAAAAAAAGGTGCATAAACGTCGTCTCCTCCTCGTTCCACGCTGAAGCGACAGTAGTGAGCGGGGTAAGTTAATGGTTTAATTAAGTTAATGTTGATCTACTTAACGACTTCTTTTAGTTAGCTCAGTGATAAAGTCACGTCTTTTCAGCTAGATGTTACGGTTTCGATTCCAAGTCTCTCCGTCCAACTTCTTTGTTGTTTATTTTAAATTTCTCTAGGAGCATGACACACGTACGTACACATTAACGTATTAATATATAGATATGGCGATTTCCAGGGACTGAGAGATCCTATTTTGATTTACCATTCCTACAGGGCGCCACATAGAACAGTTTTATACAGGTAATTCATCAACTTCTTGTCAATTTCTTTTTTTTGTTTCTTGCTCAGAAAAGTACTGATTTTACAAGAATAAACCATAATTCTAAACTACGCCTAACATTTTTTTGAACATAACTCAATCCCATAACTATGTTACATTTTAGCATAGGAATACGAAGGCCTTAAAGAAAACAACGTTGATTAACTCACAGTTAATATAAGTATATATATTAACTGTGAAAAAATGTGTTCTAGTTTGAATTGTATCATGAATAAATATACACTCATCATAATTAAATAAAACTATTTACCTGTGAATATTGGAAGAAACACTGATTAGTCAAACTACCAACTATATCAGTTATGAGAAGGCATTGTATTGAGGCATAGCCTTTACAAAAGTAGTGACATTCCATGAAAATGCCAGTATACTGAAATCATATGCCCTTAATAGGGTTAAGATGAACATTCATATACACTAAAAACTAAATTTACAAAAGCAAAGAAATTCCCAAATGTTTACACTTTTATTGTCATTAAGGGCATGCGAGCACAACAGGGCTATGTATTTTACTGGTAGGAATTTTTCTTCAGAGCAAAACATCGAACAAGAATTAATCGTTTATACAAAATCTCTTAGGCTTTTCCGAAGGGAATTCGACTGGAACTCATCGTCTTCTTTTATTGACAAACGTTCTGATCGATCTGATGTTCTTAGGGAAGCTACCTAATATCGACTGGGCCTAGGTCGATCCAGTAAGAAGTTAGACTTTGGCTGTAGGCTACGTGTTGAACCCTTAGGCAAGGTTACAAAGTAAGAACCGAAATTAAAAGTGCCATTCTGTTGCCTATATTTGTGATATTAGAGCCGTAGAGTACTGTTTTTAGTTCACAGAAAACGAAAATTTCAGAGAAATGAAAAATACCAAGGTTTACAGTTCGCATTTTTTAATTTATAAGATTTAAAATTCTTGTTTGCGGATCTTCAATCTGAATTGTAAAAAAATGTATTGTATTGTTGAAAAAATACAGTAAACATCGTTTATATATAAAAATAAATGGTGAAAGTTGTTAATTCTAATAAATTAAAGTGTGAAACTTAAAATTGACTTATATACAACAAGAATACATTCATTTTCCTTAACACATAACAATGCTGCTTGTGTCGTATGAATAATGGTTCCACTCGGGCGTGATTGATAAGGATACTTTGAAGGTAAGTAAAATACCAGTTAAAATGTTTATTGGCAATGCTTATATTAACAGTGCTAAAATAGTAACAATGTTTATATTTTTTATAAGAAAACTTCCTACCAGTAAAATACATAGCCCTGTTGTGCTCGCATACACTTAATAACAATAAAAGTGTAAAAATTTGGGAATTTCTTTGCTTTTATAAATTCAGTGTTTAGTGTATATGATTTCAGTATACTGGCATTTTCATAGAATACGGTTAGAGATACACTTATAGACACTATGCACGAAACGACCAGCTGATTGATTGAATCTGGCCTCACCGACCTCTCGTCTAGTCAAACTAAGTGCCGAAGTGGATGAATACCTTATCTATCAGGATACCGTTTTACGGCATAACGGGTCGCCACCCAAGGCCAACAGGTGACGCCGTTTTAGTTTGTTTCCCCCTCTGCATGGGGTTGAATTTGGCGAATTATAAACCTCACCTACAAAACACACATTGCTCTCAGAATGCATTGCATTCAGATACAAACTTTCACAGTAAAAGCGGAAAGATTACTCTCAGACAGGAACTTTGTTTCGAATGGAAAGCATTACTCTCAGTAAAGACCATTCCAAGAAATACATTACTCCCAGACGAATTACATTTTTGGGAAAATGACTTTTTAGCATTAGTAATCTTATTCGTTCTTAACGTGATTTTTGGAATAATCATATTAAATAATACGGTTCGGGATAAACTTATAGGTACTAGGACCAGCAGATTTATCGGATCGGACCTCTCGGACCTCGTGTTTTGCAAAATTTAGAACCCGAAGAGATCAAGCCACGGAACGCTCAGTTAACCCCTTACGTGTGGCTACCAACGGCCTACAGGTGGCCCCGATTTCGGAGGGGGATCTTATCTATCTGCATGGAGTTGCAGTCGGATAATGTATTGCTTAGTAGACAGGGCAAGTTGTTTTGATGTGGAGAAAGCCAAGACAATGATATGTATTAATATAGAAAGAAGAATTTACAAGATGGATAAAACATATCGCACGAAAGCTATTGACGTAGAAAGGCAAGATGTTAAGAGACGACATATAGCGAGAAAGAAAGCGTATCAATTATCAAAATCGATGTCGAGCAGCCGTAAAAACTAAGACATAACTCTCACACTATTTACCAAGTCACACTCATTTGATTTATTAGAAATGTAAAATGTATTACTCAGAAATCTCGACTTTACAAGAAAATCAAAAATATAAATAAAAGAAAACTGCATACAAAGGAAAATAAAGCATTCAGTGCTATAAAGTCTTCCAAATTATATAAACACCACCTGAAATACCCAGATATTGTGATTTTCTTTGCTGGTTAAACCCAGCTGCTAATTCTCAGGTCATCTTTATCAAAGTTATAACAGTATGAGGACTAGACGTACCCGTTACTTGTACATATTGATTACATTCGTAAAATAATAACATGTGATATGTCTGTTAACTGTGTCTTCGTGTATATCTTCTCCTATAACTCAGCTATAATAATAAATTGAGTTTTTTTTTCATATTGTGTATTCCAGAATCCGTTAAATTCGGGCATGTGCAAAGACAATGAATCTATAAAATAGTACCGACAAAAAGTGTGCTTATCACACATTTACATACGTCGAAGCTGTGAAATATCGGCATTGGGTTTCTCTTGTTCTTTTTTTACATCATAGTCACACGTATTTTCATTAAAGTTTCTGAACTTGCTGTGTTACAATATGATGGGTAATACATTACAGTTATTATCTTATTAACCATATAATTGGGAAATTGATTATTAATTATATGGTTGATGTACAAATGAAATTAATGATTAGAAATGTAGATAATCCTACTAATAATAAGCTAAATAATTCCCACTACATAAATCTATTCTATTGTAACCAAATGCACCCAAACTTTAAATTGGATGAAACAGCTCTTAAAAATATAATACATCGCTATATACCCCCACCAATTCGGATGATAAAATACGATTCATCATTTATTATAAAAAAATGAAAACATCAAACTATGTTGTTAAAAATAACACTTCTCAAACCCAAAATACATTAGGAAGAACCAATGTAATATATCAGTTCCAATGCCCTATGGGAGAATGTATCTCCGACAACAATAAAAACAACTAATTCTTGCATAGGTTTCACTTCCACAACACTATCCCAAGGACTCACCCTACATCTCTCCGACACAAGCTCTATATGCCAATACCTAAAACACATAAGTGTACCCCCTCCCTATATAGAAACATCCAAAGTAATACATACCAATATCAAAAAATTAAAAATACTCGAAGCCCTCTACATAAAAAACTAACATCCTACAATTAATAATGTCAATTATGAAACTAGTCGCAACATTTAAAAGTTAATTTCAATCTTATTCCTTATTATCTTTTTAAATATATGATGTTGCAACGGCTCGTCATACGAGTGCCACTCGTTCATTAGGAAAAGCGATATTAGGATAGGCTTAATGTTGTTTTCGTGCAGATCAGCAACCATAAGGCTAATACACGTCGCAACTTTTCCATCGTCACAGTGTCATTGTCTGCATGAGTATACGTACTGATATAATAAATATAAATGATTAGCGTTGTACACACACAAAGTCCCACTTTCGGTTAAAGATGTTGTGAACGAACAACAAACGATAAAAAGATAGCCAGAAACAAGGTAAACTGCAGAGAAATATTAAGTGAGGAGTATTTTTCCATTATTTATTCATTTTTTTTTTCATTTTTAAGTAGAAACAATTCTCCACACTTATTGAAATATCTAAAGAAAATGAATATTTACTTTATATACAGTTAGAAAATATATTTCAACCGTTGAAGTCAAGCGTTTTAGACACGATTTAATTTGGTTTGTTTTTATTATTTAAAAAATCAAACGTAAATAGATGTATGCATACATTCATTTATATACATACATGCATATACATATATACATAAATACATACATATGATGCTTTTATTTTCAGACTATGAGAACAAATTGATTCTGCGTCTCGCATTCCCGTTGATTTCGACGCCAAACTGACATACGCAGGTTCTGCACGTTCTGCCTACCCGGGGATTGTACATTATTGGAATGGAAAAATGTCAAATAATTACAAACCTTCTATTTTCAAACTGCTTGCCAATTCTAAACATCCGCACAACCAAGATTGTCATGTAGGCACTTTCTTTCGCTATTCATACATGTATACAGAATTGCTGCTTCTAATACTGACCGAATAACTTCGGGTTCATGTTATATATGCGTATATAGGTAAGAAAACGCTCGGTTTCCGATTTATAGACCATTGAAGCAAATGCATTCTTTATTGTGCACATCTGAAATACACAATCTGTCTGCTAGTCAACTGTTATTTCTACATATAGGAAAGATAAACACTACTCAGTAAAACGACCACATGTTAAATAAGCCTGGATCTGGTGTTGCCACCTAGACTAACATAACTACAAGAATATGAGACTAAACAAATATGAAAGCCGTGCGGATCAGAAGAATGTTTGATGCCTTATGATGTAAAGGGGCTCCGGTGAGAGCAAACATAGAGGGTTCAGTCGACATCCTGTGATTGCTAGCCTTTTTTTTATTTCAAGTAATAAACTGAATAACAAGAAATACAAGTGAATAAATATAATTAGCGTAACACCAAAAAACAGGCAGAATAAGAAATAAACGAGAAATAAAATCAGCCAAGTAATAGTGTGCTATAACAAAATCAATCCCCACATCAAAAGAGTTCGTTTGGAGATGTAGAATATACTCCTATGTGAAAATTCCTTCTTCAGGGTGACCAGTATTGAGTCATTTTTTTTGTTCATCAAAAAACAAGAATAAAGAAACTTCACCCCTGAAGAAGGAAATTTATTCCGTAATCGATAGGATTAATGTAAAAAAAAAAAAATTAATCTTGTATTGCTAATTTGGCTTTTATTTCAATTTTATTACCTTTTCATGCAATACTTTAAAACTTGAACGAAAAACACACACATATATATATATATATATATATATATATATAGAGAGAGAGATAGATAGATTGATAGATATAAATATATATACTAGCGCAACCCGTCGCCCGGCGTTGCACGGGAGAAAGAACTACCTATTGTATGACGTCGAATAAAAAACAGCCTATAGTTCCCCCCTCTACCGGGTTGGCGAATGTTTTAAATAAAAAAATAGAAAAAGTGGCAGAGTAGAATGGGATCGAACGCTTAAAGTGTCGATCATGAAACCTCCTTTCTTACCCACTGCACCACGTTTTCCACTTTAACATCCATGTGAAAATAGGCTAATAAAGCTATGCTTGTTTATTGGCATGCGTGTTATGTAAAAATTTAGATTCTGCCGACGAAATGGAAAGTTCAACAATGACACGGTTTAGGTCATTTGTTGATGAGATAAATTTATTTCGGCAAGCTTTCTATAACATGCGTGTAAAAAGTGTGTGATTTTGAAAATGTATCGGGGTCTACCAGTATCTTGGCGCCTATTGAATTAAGTAGGATGTCGATTCGATCAAAAAATACTAGCCGCCATGTTGAATTAATAAATGTTGCAGGAACTGTGTTCGTTAATTTCATTCGCTTTATTCCGGAATGAATATAAATGTAGAAGTCATAGGTAGAATTAGAAATTACGTAATCTGATATTCGCGGAAAATCATCGGAGTGAATGAGAGCGGTCATTAAGTCTTTGCGTATTGCTTTATATTATGTAGTAATTTTTTACCTAGCAAAAAATAAATAAGAACCAGTGTTGTGTGAAAATTAAACTGTGTGTATTAGTTCCCGGTGTCGATGAGTTGAGTGACAATACGTAATTGTTAGAGAGAAACGTTTTTGCTACCACCTATATAGAGTTGATTTTTCGGAGAGACGTTGATGGTGGGCCAAATGTAATGTTTAGTGTTACGTAGAAAAAATAATAACACATTTACTATAACACGCTCGAGTGAATAAGTGTAGTATAGTGGTAAGTTTAGTAGCCTGTGATGCATGTGGTTATTTTGCTATACTCCAAGAAGGCACAGGGGAAAAATCGTCTCTACTTTATATATATATATATATATATATATATATATATATATATATATATATATATATATATATATATATATATTAAATCACCACCTGACACAACACGAACTGCATTATTTAAGATTTGCGAAACTGATTACTTCGCAAAGTTGATCCTGCGTTATTTCAAGACTTGACGACTGTAGAAGGTTTTGTATGTAACACTTTTCAGGAAGAATGTAAAATGTTTGGTTTGCTAGAAGATGATGCACAGTAGCGAATACATTAGGAAAAGCTGCCACTGTACACTCATCAACGCCAGCTATTTTCTATCATGCTGAGTACATGTCATCTCTCTTACTAACTTCAACTATGGAATGACTCCAAGGAGGACATTACTGAGGACATATTGTTTAAATTACGGCAGTCAGCCAGACACCAAGAACTGCCTTTAACAGATGACATTTTCAATGAGGCTTTGCTGTCCATTGAAGATAAAGTACTTGATGTGACAAACTAGGACTTACCCATTAATGGGCTTCCAAAGCCTAATCGACAGGCATAAACACACGTGTACAGGGAAATACATCGGGAAACAGGATAGAGGAACCTCATCGCTTAATGAAGTGCAATGAACAATATTTTGATGCATCCTCCAGTGAACTATTACAAAGAATCCAAAATAATGTTGGTGGCATTGTTTTTCTGGATTTACCAGGTGGAACTGGAAAAACACATTTTTTATACAGGCACGTGTTAGCAAAATTTAGGGAGGCTAGGAAAATTACCTTGGCTGTGGAATTCTCAGGCATTGCAGCTACCCTGCTATCAGGTGGTCGCACTGCTTACTCAGTACTTACATTTCCCGTGAACTTAGCTAAGACTGATAACCGTATGTGCAACATGAAATACATTCTGACACTGCCAAAGTGCTGCAGGAATGTACTCTTATTGTATGGGATGAGTGCACCATATTGCACAAACTGGCAGTTGAATCACTCAATTTAACCCGGAAAGATTTGCGTAGCAACAATCGTTTTATGGGCCGTGCCACTCTGCTACTGTCTGTATAATTCCGACAAACATTGTCGGTTATACAGAAATGTACCTCAGCAGACGAACTCCATGAATGTCTCAAATTATATTTCATTATATACATTAGTCGTGAAGCTACATCTGCGAAAAAAGCATACGCACATCTGTGCTTTGAGATAAAACAACGAGAAGGTTTTCGAAAGGTCTACTGGATATTGAGGAACGTCGTTTGCCAGTCAGTTCTGATTATAGATTGTCAGAAATTAATGGATGTGGCATAATCGTACGTTATCTGCCAATCCTTAATAAAAATTTAACCCTGATGTAGAGCACACATTTAAAAATAGTGATTGGTTGGCAGGACGTGCTTTCCGTTGCTAAAGAAATGATGATGCTGCTATCATAGATCATCAGCTGATGAGTCAACTGCCTGGTGCCATGAAAATCTAAAAGTATATTGATGTGGCACTAAGCTAAAGTAATGTTGCTGAATATGAGGTGGAGTTACTAAGTTCGCTAGACCTCCAGGAATTCCTCCACATAATTTGGAGATGAAGATTGGAGCCCCCATCATTATGCTGCGTAACCTTAATCCTCCTAAAGTGTACAATGGAACCAGATTTATCATCAAACATATGTTTTCTCATGTTATTGAACCCTACCAATCATCTCAGCATTTGGTAAAGGGGAGCCGGTGTTTGGTCCCACGAAATTAATCATCCCTACTGACTTGCCTTTTAAATTCAAGAGAATTGAGTTTCCAGTCAAGGTTTGCTTCGCAATGACCATTAACAAGGAACTGGGTTAATCTCTGAGGGTGGTTGTTATTAACTTAGAGCCTCCTTCCTCTTCCCATGGCCAGTTGTATGTTGCCTGTTCGCAAGTGCGGAATTTTACTAATTTGTTTATTTATGCACCACAAAGCAAAACATGTTGTTTACTCACAAGTCTTGCAATAAAATATTCCGTTTGTCTCATTTGTTTTGTTTAATAGTTGTTCCTTTTGATATATCTTTATCTCGTGCTCCCCCTCTCTCTCTCTCTTTACCCATCTCTGCTAGCCATTCTCTCTCTCTCTCTCTCTCTCTATATATATATATATATATATATATATATATATACATGCGTGCATTCCAAAACCATTAGCGTTTTAGCAAGTAGCATACCTGCAAGCAACTAAAAACGTAAAAAAATGTCCATCGAAACAAAATAAAACGTTTACAATTTATAGATGAAAGCAAACATTCTATAATAAACGTACTCGGTTAGAACCCGTTCCAGTAATTTATCAATTGATTGGCTTAATAGTCCACACTAATTCACTAATTTAATGTGATTGCTATTTTTTTTACTCTGTTATAACTATCTAAGTTGTTCTCAAGAAACACGCGTCATTTATTACTACAACATAGATAATTAATTTAAACATGATTGCAGGTCGTGACTTTCAATATCTAATAGAATAATAGAGATAGGCACTTCAATTTGATGTTTACTTCTCTTCTTTAAATGCTTTTATCCATAAGTCATTTTAAGTTACGGGAGGTTCGAATGAGGTACAACGTATACGTTTCTTTAACGAGTTGTCTTGAATACGATGCCTACACCTAAAAGTCAGATGAATAGATTCGTATATGTCAGTATTTTATGTTCGTTCGTTCCTTTGTCTTCTTCATTTAGAATTAAACAAATCACACCATCCATATGAAACAATTAATTATATTCGTTACCTCACGTTTTATTTAACACATATGCGGGTTTGAATTTAGATTGATGTATTAGTGAATACTGAAAGAGAAAATTATAAATACGTTTAGATCGATTTCTGAAATATTTTAGAGCAGATATCAACCACACAATTGCAATAATATCAATTTTAATATCAATTTTAATTTAACATAGCTGATTTCATAGTCAATGTAAATATCTATTTGACCAATTCGATTCATAGTAAACCACGTTTTTTAAGGCATGTAAGTCTTAAAGACGACAATAGATAATTTAACATCGTATCAGACTTGTCTTTCTTTTGAGCTCCGTAGTTGAATTTTGTTACACACATAAACATGCTTAAAGCAAAAAAGAATTGTAAATAAATATAGTTTGCATCGATCCACTATTCAACCATTGGAACAAACTCGCCACTTCTGAGCCTGTGTGTCTCGTACTCTGATAAAAAACAACGAGAACAGTAGGTGCAACACCGAGAGTCTTTTTGTCCGTGGGTAATTATACTTCATTGTCAGTCAAGCAAATCAAATCATAAGAAAAAAACGATTTACAAAACATCGAGTAAAAATACATAAGAATAACGAAAACACAAAAGCAATTCCTGTTTATTTCGTTGGTGGTCATTTTGAAAGGTTTGCAGAAATCTTCCTTTGATATTTCGCTGGAGTCCATCTTTGTTCTGTGTTGAAGTGCCGGAGTTAAATTAAAGTATGCGAAGGAGGAATTATTTTTAATTTAAGAAGTTTTTCTTCCAGTGACCAAAAAGATTTGAACGATTCTCTTCATAAAAATTCTGCATTTTATTTTCAAAAAAATTATATAAAATATTCTCTAGTTTCTTCTTCAGTTACCTTTGCATTAATTTTATTCTAGCCAATGCATCTGTCTAAAAGGGAGGATATAATACTAACGGGATCTGCAAAAGCTTCACCGAATGTTTCACCGCCCCCTGATTTTCTCTGAACCCATGACTAATAAAGTATACTTCCCGAACCCATATACCAGCTAAGAATTTCATTTTTCCGTCTTTATCGAATTTAATTACTTAATTAATACAGTTTAGATTCGTACAAGAAAATAAAAAAAAAACAGTTATATGATAAATCACATCAGTCCTAGATATAATAGTGTTCTACGCAGTAACATTACGTTTCTTTATTTGTAGTGGGTAAATATGCTATTGTTTAGATTCGAGTTGTAATATTGCAATAGCTAAGTTTTGGTAATTCTCGTTATTCAAACGTAACCAACTCGGTCTTTCATTATATTATTTACTTATTTTAAATGTTTTATTCATTATTATGTATTTATCTGTTGTTAAATCTATTTATTTTAAATTTGTAATTTATTATTATGTGTTTATCTGTTGTTAAATTTATTAATTCTAAATTTGTAATTTATTATTATGCATTTATCTGTAGTTCAATGTTTGTCTATTCGTTTATTTATGCTATATTCACGGAATATTTAAGAAACAAATAATTATATCATCCGTCATATATGTAATGAAATACGTTTTAAATAACCAATAGTTGGATTAGCTTTAACACTCAATATGTGAACCATGAGTTTACTTATTTCGATATGCACTAAATGATGTATTTAAATGAAGCAAATTGAGACATCGGTATGAAATATAATAGACACCACTGCTTGATGATGGCAAACAATTGACAAACATAATCATGTAAAATGAAAATGTATATTAAAATCTGAAGAATATATAGAAATGTTGTAACTGTAATAACGACTAATCTTCATACTTATGTGTTACTGACGGTGTGACACAAAACGAAGGTACGTGAGAAGAATGATGTAAGCGTTTACAAATATAGACGACTAAATACACGTTAAATACCAACGACCATTTTTATATCTATTTATAGTTTTACAAAGAACTTGTTTAACATAAGATACACATAAAACTGGACATGCGATCATGCATTTCGAGGTTGGTGTTTGTTCGTCTCTTGCTGATTATCTTTTTATTTAAGTACACACGTTCATTGGTCACTACATTCTGTTCAGCATAATCAATGAGCCGCAACCATGGCACTATGATATGTACACTTCAAATATCTTGAATGGTGATGGGAGGTAGGATGGAAAAAAATTATTTGATATAGATAGGGGATTGGCTAAAATAATAAAAAGAAGTTAGAGGAGTTAGATTCAATGAAGATAAGGCTATCTGGACTTAATTAAGAGTGGCAATTAGGTAGATTTTTGTATGGTTTTGGCTACAATAACACTTCTAATAATAGTTATTGGTATCTGAACTTTGCTGAAAATGACAGCCCATGAGAAAAAAGTGAGAATGTAGATATATATTTTCATTTGGGTAAAGAGAAGATAGAAAGATAGACACGTATTGGAGTATATTAAAATATCATATGAATGGAAATATGTAACTATATTTTGCAATAAAAAAAACTTTCATCAAATCGTTGTCTCAGCAGACAAGATCTCAGCAGACTAAGAATAGAAGTGACAGGTGAAGCGCGAGAAGTGGATAACCTTCATAAAAATACTGATTTGATTGTATGATACGATTTCGAAGATCTAGATGAATTCACGCGAACATCACATAATCCAGAGAGTGATGAAAGCATCCAGAATCTGGTTCAACACTTCGATAATAGTGTGATCACCAGTAAGTGTAAAGAGCCTTTATTGTTAAATAGCAGGACCCATCGAAATTCGATAGATGATTAATACAAATAAGTGTTAAATATGTCTTCGTCAAAGCGATATTTCTTTTATTTTTCCTTTTATTTTCCTTGTTTTGACGTCAGAAAAGATGACCCTCCCGTGGAAACATATATATATATATATATATATATATATATATATATATATATATATATATATATATATATATATATATATATATATATATATATACACACTCTCGGTGTTGTGGACGAGAGTTGTAAAGTAAAGTCTGATATGGATGTGTGAGTGTAGTAGGCGCTTTTTTAGTACACTTTTAAAAAAAGAAAATAAGAGAAATCAGTATTTGACAGGGACGTATCTGTCGTATGTTTCAGCATTTACAATACATGATTTTATTCATTAAATAATACATTATTTTGTTTTCGAACCTCTATAAAAATACTATACCAAATTATTGTTTCCTAAGTTGTGAACAATTTCTCTTATTCAAATAAATTGTAATTTATTTTATGTACTTACTCATCTTACTAAGAAGGTTTATATATTGTCTGTCGTCTGACACGCTCTCGTTCGTGTTGGAATGCCGAGTGAACAATTCACATGTGTGTGTTCCAATATAGTTCTTCTTCATGATTAACTGGATTCTTCACAAGAAAACAGTTTACCGTATAATTGTATTTATGAATTAGACTAATGGCATACATTAGCAGCTCTTTTCATATTGAATATGTATTTAATACCGGTTCCCTTCATAAGGACAAAACAAATACTACACTTGGATCGTTGCTTGAAGGGCAAGTAGGACCGATAATGTTTGATCACGAAATAACTAGATTTCTGACGTTGTATTTGATGGTAGAGATGTCTACATTTTGTATACACAGAAAAACAAGATAATCATGGATTACCTTTTCGCATTTCATCTTTGGCAATCGGACACACTCATTTTGGAACTAGGTGTAGAAGCTGATTACGATTGTACAAACGAAAGTACACCTGTAATATTATATAGAGATTGTAATCCCCAGATAGCCCTACCTACTTATTTCCATCGTGGTTTACCCTTCATTACTATTGTGCAATGGTTGCTGGTGTCATCAAGTTTTTGCTTACGTAATCTAACGTGCTAATCTATATTTTATAATTTCCTTAAAAGAAAAACATGTTTCACCCCCCAAAAAGCAGGCCGCCACTGTAGACGTAAGGGGCTACTGAGAATTAGGGGTAGCTTTTCGGTGTCACCCTAAGTGTGGAGCTGTGTAGCGAGATGTCTGTTTACATTAGTTTTAAACTACTGCATGTCGGTACACTTCGGGAAACAGGGAGCAGGGAGGGAGTTTAAGAGGCCGGCAGCTTTTCGAGTAGAAAGCTCTCCGGCATGTTGGGGGCTCCTCAGTGAACGTATGTGATTTAGCTGATTTTCGAGTTGGTCTAGTGTATTTACGTCGAGGGGTACCAGAGTAGCCAGTTCATCAGAGCACAATCCATTGAATTATATGTACAATATTGCTTTATATTTATATTTATCTTTTATAGTGTTTTGAGAGCGTTATACAACTACTGTAATGGGTCGGCGTCATCTGGGTGTGTTTCCAACTCTAAGATTTAAAAAAATATCACCTGTTTTTATTAATGTTGTGCTTTGTATAACATGTAGCCTCCTTTTGCTTCTAATTTCTCTCAGATATTTTTCAAGTTCTTTCTCGGAACTGTTACAAGTGCTCTTACTATTATCAATATTATTTTACTTTCCTTCATTTTTTCGTATTCCGTCACCTTTCTTGCAAGCGCTCTGTGTTTTCCTCATGTAGCTCGTTGGGCCGGCCAGCAGCTTTTGTCATTCTGATTAACTATGATCACGCCTGCCCTCTTGGTTGGATGCTTGTGTGTGTTTATATTTTTATACCACATATGATTTCCATTATGTCGTTCATTTTCTCATCTGACGATTTCTGGTGCCTGTACCATTTGTATATATGGCTTAAGTATATAGCCCCAGTGAATTACTTTCCCAAAACACACATGTTCGTTTATATGGTCTTTTGGGGGCAATTTCCTATATTAATTACTCGTGTATATTAAAATTGTAATCATAATTATTATTATTATTATTATTATTATTATTATTATTATTATTATTATTATTATTATTATTATTATTATTATTATTATTATTATTATTATTATTATTATTATTATTATTATTATTAGTAGTAGTAGTAGTAGTAGTAGTAGTAGTAATGCGACTGCATTATTGGCAGTCAAACTCATATAAAAGCAAAAGTCCTCTCGACATTCTCTAAAAATTAAATGAATATAAGGACAAAGGCAACAGTTTACTGCAATGTACTGGGTGTCTTCGTTTTACGAATGTCTCCTGGTTCATTGTACAAAAGGTGTGTATATTATTTATTCATCTGATTGTTAACTCGAATGTTCCAATCCGAAATATGTTGTGTCACCTCCAGGACACTTTATTGTTGACTGTCTAAAATAACTCTGCTGAAATATGCGATGTCCAGATATTTTCCCAAGTTAAGCAATTTACGAATAGAGATAGGACGGATTGTAAGCCAACAATATAGGCCTGCATTCCCCTGTGAGCCGATCACTCAAATCAGCACCGCTTCTTGCTTTCGGTAAATACAATTCGTACGTTATTTCTTGTGTATAAAGTCATAGGAATTGAATAGTTCGTAGAGGAAAAAGATGAAGAATAGACCTAGACGTGAATGGAAATGATAAACAGTCCGAGAATATGATCGAACTCATTGAATAAATCGGTTTTCGTCAGAAGAAACGGAAACGGGTGTAAGTGATGCTTTCGAGAATGTTCGTTCCTCAGAATTCAACGACGATAAGGTTCTACGTTGTTATTTTAAACTTAATTTCAACTTTCATGCATTATCATCATTATCGTTTTTAGTACATTCGATGTTTACTTCAATCTTTTCTAAAGTATAATAATATGCCCTTTGTTTTAGTCACAAATTAGTCAGGTTTACCCCTTCATGTTTTTGTTGGTTTACTAATTAATCTTCATAGTCTAACAGACATTCGACTCGTCATTGTCCGAATGGAAGAAATAACAATGCATATAAATATACAGTATAAAATATATTCAATGACATATTTCTTTTTTAATTTGTTTATTTTATTTTTATTTTCATTCATCAACTATACTGCGAGTAGAAGAGAAATGTGTTTACTGTATTTAGGTTTTCATAACGTCACAAGGAATTATTCTGTATTTGTACAGAACTTTGGAAGACGTCATATTTATATGGTTTCCCTAACGGAATCCCCGGGGAGCATGGAACAAACCACTGGAACTGCTGTTAACCGTCATTATATTTAACCATAGTAACACTCTAAAAATATTATTGATTCACAAAAGTAGTTATCATTTTACAATATTTTATTATTTCCTATTTCTTAAATTTCCTTCATTTAGTTAAAGTTAAAGAACTTATACAATCTAGTATATACATGTATATATATACATATATATACATATATATATACATATATATATATATGTATACATATATACAATTCTCTCTATATAAAATAGAGTTGTTTTTCTCCTGCTACTTAGTCTACACTAGACAAACCAACAACCTAACTCAAGAAAGTTTCTGTAAACATCAAATACTATATTAGACCCCTACAGCTTACTCTCCCAAAAACGTAATACAAACAGACGGTAGTATACGAATTTTCCCATAGCATTTTACTCCTGCCACGCACTATTATACATTAATAAGGAACTATTATTTTTAACACCGAATATTATTTCAATTTTAAATCATCAATCCACACTACTTAGTACATAGATATCATTAACTTAACAAGACACACTCCCTTCGTAAAAATTACACGAATGACAGAAAAGCCCCCACACTCCTATGTTTAAAGAGCTTCGTTAATAATAACGTTATTATTTCAGCAGATTTCGTAAGGTTTACTATTACCGAGAAAATATTAAGTATAGTATAAAATAGACTCCACTTAAACGTTTATTCTATTTTTGAAAAGTGTAACGTAAATTACTAACCGACATGAAAGCAAGATTTAAATCGAGGCCAGATAATCTATCAATGTTACGTATTAAAAAAAAATAACGAAATAAAATTAAAAATAAACCGAACAATAAGTTTTACTGGGAGAAGGTGGGGCTTAAACAGCACCGACTGTTTAATATTAAATGCAGAGGATTCTCTTTATTTTTAAATGGTTGCAATTGATAAATGCAGACGATTCTTTTATTCTTTTATTTTTCTTACGGACAACGTCCGACCGCGCGTTCTGCGATTACTTTTTTAGGTGGGATATTGCTTTTCATATTATGGATTTCTTTTCATTCTATTTAACTATTTGTCGATTTTATAAGAAATCCTTCAAGACTGCGGCATTTTTAAATTTGAAATGTTATTATATTTAGAAATCGAAAAATAGTATGATAGAGGGAAAGTAATTCCCCTCTATTTTACTATTTGTCGATTTCAGAATATATGCTTCTACACTGCGGCAATTTTTTTGACAGGAAAGTGATTTTAAACGCAGTAAAAACAACCATTGTATAACGCTCCCCGCAACAACATATTCAATGGTAAAATTGCAGATTACTAAGCAGTTAAGAAATCGAAAACAAAATAAGCACAACTAATACCATACATCAATCGCTATATATAAACATTCCGAGGGTTAATGGTCGATTGTTAATGTGCATAAATTGAATTTCCCACCAAAATGGGAACGTCTGATACAGACAAAAAATGCCTCAGTGTAGAATGATTTTTTATTCACTCAACCTTGAAACGGCCATATTCTTGAATAAGACTCCTCTATTTTAGGGGGAGGATGTGTTTTTTTACATTTTTACGAATACCTTGTTATTTACAATATTCGGGTGGTATCACCCGAAGCGTTAAGAAATCTATTTACAAAACATGGATAAATCCTATTTTAATCACCTAAATTACTTACAGGATTATGTTCAACTGCTTCTTGTCATATTCTGATACTTACAGTCTTTTAAATGGAATTTATATATATCCCGGACAACGCCGGGGAACGGGCCCACCTAGTATATATATATATATATATATATATATATATATATATATATATATATATATATATATATATATATATATATATATATGTGTGTGTGTGTGTGTGTGTATGAGAAAGGAAGTAATCCGACGTAATTGGAAATTAAACAAGAAAAAAACAAGAGATATTTTTTTTATATATTCATCACAATAAAGAGTGCACCTCTTTATTGTAAGACTTCCTCAGGATGATAATTTGAAGAAAAATGCCATGCAAGCACATCGACATTTTGGGTCTACATGATGGAGTGATATAGGCTACTACTTTTCCTTTGTCACTCCATCATGTACACCCAACATTATGATGTACTTTCTGACATTTTTCTTCAAATTATCAACCTGAGTAAGTCTTACAATAAAGACGAAACGTTGATGAATATATATTTAAAAAATCTCTTGTTTTTTCTTTTTTCATTTCCCATATATATATATATATATATATATATATATATATATATATATATATATATATATATATATATATATATATATATATATATATATATATATATATTGAAATATTTTCCGACAGAAAGAAAGTATCCTATCAAGCATTCATAATATTTCCGAGGAAAATGATGTTATTCGTTCGGAGAAAAGTCACACTCTTTATTTTCTTGCGAGGACATAGATTACCACACGTCGTAACTGCATAACTAAGCAAATTTGATCAACTAAGTAAAATATGTTATAAAAATAGAAATTGAAAAGATGAACGTCCATGCATTTGTAGTCTGTGAGGTAAAAATGGCGGGCGTTGAATGTGTTCGTGTAAATTGAATGCGCTAACCAAAAACGTATAATTATCAATTATCCGGAATTACAAATATATTATCCAGAATCATGGAATCATGCAGTGTGGTTGCAATATGTTGCCCCTATAAGCAAATGATCCGATATCCAAGGGTGACGTGTTAGTAGTAAATTTATAGAAGAAGAATATAGTGGTTATCTTCTTTTTCGAAGATTATTTGAAGAGAAACAGAAATTTCGGAATAAATGTAATAATGTTTGTAATGATTACAAATGTAAGCGTATTCCTGTAAAACACGGTGTAGGAAGTTATTTTGACGTTGAATGGAAAAGATTTGCATAGGAAGTGTTCGGTTATTTTTCTGTAATGGCTGACTTTACAATGGACACATCAACATAATGTTATTGTATACGAGATGATACATTTCCCTCTTTGTAAACACCTCAATCCTTACTCTAAAACTTAAACAAATGTCGTCGCTGCTAAATACAGAAGTAAACATGTTCATAAATCGAAATGCACTACATTAAGTATTTGCGTGACGGGGCGAAAGTACACATATTTATTGAGTTGTGTATCATTTCGGCAACCAATGTTAAAAGTAACAAAATTCGTCTGTTTCATTATACCGTTTTTATTTTTTGAATTTTTCTAAAAAAATGTGTATTAAAATCAAAAAAAGAATAAATGTCCAATAAGTATCACAAACGTTTTCGATTCTTCGTGGAATCATTCTCAGGTGTCAAAAGTTAGTGAACAAAAAGCTGGAGAAAGAAGTGGCAGCGGAGAAACGCACACATAACGTTTTCGCATTGTTCCAGGAAATACATTGACAATTAAAATTGAGCGACACCGGAGTGGCATCACAGAATAAAACCGCATAGAATTAAGCATTTCATGATATTTCTACTGGTTTTATACGTCATGTATTTAATGTTTTTAAGTGATTTCGGAATGTATGCTTTTAGTGTTATTAATCATAATTTGTATTTACTCTGACGGAGGACAGTTATGCTTGTTTAGATGTTGGTGAGTTCCCCGAGTTTACGTGATGCATGCTAAAGCGGGGGATAAAGTATTGGTTGTAAAACCAATGTAGCTATTAGCTTTATTAATATTATGGAAGTTATATGTAAAAAATATTATAGTAAATAATTAGTACAATTTTATTATTTATTAATTTTAATAATGAAATTCGACTCATTACTAACTATAAGAAATTGAAACCCCAAACTCTCGTAATAAAGAACACCTTTTTCTCACCCCAAAACTACTAAAAAGAACCAATGGTATTCATAAGTTTTATTGCATTTTGTGAGAATGTAACTGTTGTAGCCATTGAGTGAGCGATCACTGACAATGACTCGTGTGGTAACGCTTAGAAAGTAAATAATAATAATAACAATGATAATAATAAAAATAATAATAATAATAACAATAATAATTATATTAAGTTACATGGAATACACGTAAATACAAGTCATATTAGAAAAATAAACTAAAATAGTATTTATAAAGTTTTCTTTAAAAAATATATATTCTAAATATTTAAAACAATACTAAAACGTAACGATTTATTATTCAAGTCAATAACAAATGGTATCTGTTTTTTTTAATCGACATGCACTTTTAAATCTATCCTCGTCGAAAAAACAAAACAATCACAAAATATAATCGAGTCATTACTTCTTACTGCTTAAAATAGCGTTTTGATAGGCCTTCGGGCCTGACGCAGACCTGAGGCAATGTTGATGCAAGTCTGCATCAGACGTATTAATATTAACTTTTTATTCTAGGTTTGACAGCTTTAAGGAATGTAGCAATTATTTAGGAAAGTCGAAAGCCAAATAATTGACTGTAAAATCGTTTTTTGAGATCAATACTCTTAGAAGAATTATTATGTATACAACTTTTGCAGACGCATAGCAACAACTATAAGAAAAAGAAGACAAGGCCATAGACAATAATAATAATCATAATTATAATAATAACAATAATAATAATAAGAGTAATAATAAAAATAGAATTAAGTTCTGTATGAAACAGAGTTATTGAACAACGTGTATCGAACGAGCGTCGATAACAATAACAACATATAACAAAAAATAATAATGTATTTAAGAAAGGAATATGATTATTGGTCCCCGCGCGGAGTTCTGTATAAAACAGAGTAATACAACGACGTGTAACGAGCGAGAGTCGATTAAGATAACAAAAAACAACACACATAATGTGTTTAACAAAAGAAGGATCCCATTTAGTATAGATGCTTTTTAGTTGCAACGCGGATTTCCATATAAGACCAAGTGATTTGGCGGCTTCTTGTTTATAGTGGATCGCGCACTATTGAAAGTGTTGCAGCTGGTAGTTATTAGCTTCGTTTTCTTATATAACAATAACTAATGTACTAATAATAGTGGTAGTAATAATAGTAATCATAGTAATTAATGGTGATGATGATAATGAGGATAATTACAATTATCCCGGCCGCGGAGTGACTGACATACGAGGTTTAGACTCTCCAGCAAGCCATAGCGAACGCAATATCTCTAAAGATAGCGAATACCTGATGAAA
Source organism: Sepiola atlantica (assembly GCA_963556195.1). Taxonomy (NCBI): domain Eukaryota; kingdom Metazoa; phylum Mollusca; class Cephalopoda; order Sepiida; family Sepiolidae; genus Sepiola; species Sepiola atlantica. The sequence goes on from OY744517.1 coordinate 228,355,616, forward strand.
TGCAAAGGTAGTTGCAAATGCCAGGTTTACATCTGACGTGTTTTTAATGCAGGTAGCTTCCTTAAATAGCTTCCTTAAATAGCTTCCTTAAATAGCTGACAAAGGGCACCACACTTTTGATCATAAAATATAAAACAAAAAGGGGTGCGGTGACAAACTTTAGAACGATCAATTGCCTCTCAGTTATGTGGAAACCTTTCATTAGCATATTGTCTGAAAGTATTTATGGTCATTTGGACCAAACCAATTTGCTGCCTGAGGAACAGAAAGGCTGCCGAAAAAGATCACATGTCACCTACTATCAGGTTCTGATCGATGAAATGATCTTGGGAAACTGCAAACGAAGAATTACTAACCTTGCATAGAAGACTGTGTGGAAGACACAACAAAATCAGGAGAAATACATAACCTATAATACGGAAAGGCTAATCCCCGCAGCAAGAGACAAACCACTCGAGAAGCACAAAAAGCAGAAACAAAAAGACAAGAAAAGAAAAGAAACAAAAAACTACATGGATGCTTCATAAGACTAACAAGAAAAGAAACAAATGAAAGTAGCAAGGCATGGTTAAGAAAAATACACTTGAACAGAGAAATTTAATCCTTACTGACGACTGCACAGAACAATGCGATTACGACAAACTACATTAAAGCTGTAATAGATAAAACACTTGAAAACAGTCAGTTCAGATTGTGTGAACGAAGAGACGAAACAGTAGATCATATAATAAGTGAATGCAGCAAATAAGCCCCAACAGAATACAAGTACGGACACGACTGCGTATGGACAGTAGTACACTGGGAACTGTGCAAACGATTGGATTTCGAACACGCAGACAAACATAAATTAAAACAGTACTGGAAAACGAAAAAACACTAAACCCTCTCGGATATGGAGGTACATACAAATAAATTCATAGACTCAAAAAGACCACATATGATAATAATCGACAAGAAGAAAACATTCTACCAAAACGTCGACTTCGCCGTTCCAGCAGACAAAAGAGCGAAGATAAAATAGACGGAAAAACGAAGCAAATACACGGAGCATGTAGAAAGTCAATATAATACCAATAATCGTAAGAGAACTAGGAACATCCCAGAAAAAAAACTGGAGAAAAGACTGCAAGAAATTGGAACTAAAGGGAACGCTGAGACCATACGAAATACGATAATGATCAACTGCAGTCTTAAGGAAAATCCTCGACTGCGGAAACCAATCCGCATAAGTTACAAAGGGTAACCGGTCAAGTGAAAATTACAATATGAAAAACACCACCAAACGGACCAAGGAACAGACACTTCATAAATATATGGCACCGGCCTCGGCTGAAACCACACAAAATAAACGCAGACAGCCAAGGAAGATTAAAAGACCGACGAGGATGGTCACGAACGAGACCCCTACTAGAAAAGTTCGCAGAGTGCTAAGGCATTGAAGAGGATTATTTCCACCCGAATACCAGGGGAGACTAAGAGTTGTAGCCACCAGAAATCAATCGACTGTTACGATACCGTACGGTCGTTTGCGGTTATGGTCGAACAGAGGTTGAGATTACTGTTATTGTTATCACTCAAACTCTAAGGAAAAACCACCGGTTTTTTAGTCGTTGAACAATCACTAACGATGACTTGTGTGATAACTCCCCGTGAGTACAAATAATGATAATAATAATAATAATAATGATAATAATAATAGTCATGAATAATAAAAAATAATAATGCAGAAGGTATATTTTAATTGAAAATTCATTAGTTTAAAATGTACACGAATTAAAACAGTAATTATTAAAACCATTATTTTAATAATTAAGTTAATTTAATCAGAAAATACAGTAGATTTAATCATGTTTTTCATCATTGAAGTAGCATTATAATTTAATAGATACCGTGTTAAAGGGAGAACATGTATCACGGTCCGCATGGAAATAATTACTTAATTCGACATCCATCGGAATCGTAGGTCGTTATTCGTATTTTAGATCAAATGTTGTACAGTATTTCATTTTGTTGTTAACTTATTTTCAGTTTATTAAGGACATTATGGATATTGCCTGTAAACATCGTTTTTTGATTTCAATACTCTTAGAAGAATTATTATGTGTAGTAGTAAAACTTTACTGCCTGCTATTAATTTTACCGGTTAATAAGTCCAAGTTACAACCGGTTTTAATTTTACCGGAGAATAAGTCCAAGTTACAACTGGTTTTAATGTTACCGGCTAACACATCTAAGCTGGGGCATAATCCACTAATCATTCCTTCTTAGTCAAGGTCCAAAAAAGAGTGGCAAACTTAATAGGTATATCACTATGAACCGAGCTCCAGCCCCTGTCCAATCGCGGCAATGTTGATTCGTTGTGCCTGTTTTACAATGGTTTCAAAGGGTTGTCCTCTTATGAACGTGCTGCCTGGTGCACCCACGACGTAAATTCAGTAGACCAACCAGACAATCTGCCAAATCCTATCATTTAACAGTGGAGGTCTACAGATGCCGAAGAGCATTCCCCTCCAAAAGCTTCTTTTCTCGTGCTGCTGGACTCCTAAACCGCCTCCCTGCTCCCTGTGTTCCTGACTGTAATGACGTGCAGACATTTAAAACTAATGTAAACAGACATCTGGCTGTGCACGTTTTAATTTAGGTTGACCTCCCCCACAAATGTTCACCATTTTTACTCGGTAGCCCGTTACGAATACAGTGGTGGCCTGTCTTGTTTGGGGTGAACTATTTTAATAAGTCCAGTTTACAACGTGTATCTTGATAGAATTAACGATTATTTTACTCTTTAAACTCATTTATTTAAAGAACTACACAATTCTGGAGAATAATGGTTTAGGTGATAATTCTTTATGGGAATTTTCAACTTTTGCAACACACAGCTTGCAGGAATTGAAAGAAAAACTTACTTTAATGTACAAACGGGCCCACCATCAACAAAACGACATCGAATGTGATAATAATTAAGATAGAGCGAAGGATTTTCCTGCCACAGTCAAAATCAATGAGCCATAAAAAAGCAAGCAATTCAACTTGCCAGAGAGTCGAATATAAAACACCTAGAACATTAATATAACACTAATAATGGTTGAAGCACGAGTACCAGTTCGGAAAAGGTGGGAAAAGACGACGAATCGAGCACAAAGTTAAGATACACATGGTACACCTCACGGTACAGAGGAAAACAGCTTCAATATTAACGTAAATCACGAGTGCGGAAACCAACTTACATAATTATGCAAGTTCATCACTTGGAATAGAAATAGAACAGTACATATATGATATTTCATTACACAAATCAAAAGGAACTCTACCAGCCAGAAAGAAAGAGGTGAAAACGCGGGTGAGATCACCATCTAAACCTCCCTTAGAAATGCCATGGATAATAGTGGAATTTTGTGTGGTCTTATTGTCACATAATTTCTAGAGAGAGCCAACAATAATTAGTAGCGGGAAATCTATGATAAACGTTTGTTCCTATCATACAAACTGGTATACCATGACTATCGGAAAAAGGCAGAGAGTGCTTGAAATCTATGGAAACGTGTTACTATTTAGAGTCCATCGAACACACATGTTTTTTTCCAGTAAGAACTAACTGATAACGACTCGAGTGAAAAGTTCTAGCGAGTAAATAATAATACAACAATTGTTGCTGTAATAAGGCAATACATTTCCGTGTTTCGCTTTTTAGTAAATACAACTGGCTCATATTATACTGTTTAAAACATAACATTACTATAATAAAAAAAGCCCGCATGCCATATATCTACACAAACACATATCTACACAAATATAAACCCACATATTTACTATATCACATACACACGCGCGTGCAGCGTGTCTTAATTTGATGGGACGTTTGAAAGACCTGTTGTCATATGTATTCTATATACTAACTGCAATCTAATTTCTTCTAAACAGCGCGTGGACTTTTCAAAATCAGTTAAAAACGTAGTAGTAGCCAAGAATCACAACATTGCGTTAACAATGACATGTCTTGCGCTTTCCTAGACACATCACACGATCCGATATTAATATTTGTATCCTTTTTATTAAGTTATAAATATACAATGATGTTATACTTGCTACTTATGGAGGTTTGACACTATCACATACCTTACAATATTAGTGGTAAACTTGCTAATACAACATTAATACCAGCATTAGATTTATTGCACAATTATACTCGGGGAAACTTGTGTTCAATAGAATCCCTGGCAGAAAAACGGACACACTTTTTTCATATGAAATATTTTATTAGTTTATAACATCTAAACAGATTGCTACATTTGTATTCTTTCGAGATATCAAGTTGAAAAACGAACAACTGTTATTGGGGCGTGTAGTAACTTTTAAATTCTAACGATTGTAGCCTTATAATTTCCAATAATCAAGCGATGCATAACATTAGGATACATAAAGTAAAACGTCTTATTTAAGTTTATTGTTTATAGACACGAATGAATACGTTACAATGTTATTAAGACACACTAAACACAAAACGAATATTGGTATTAGGTTCCTCATAAAATCCTCCTATAGAAAAGTTCGGTGTATTCTTTTAATTAATTCTCCGGGCAAGGACACAGGAACACACACATAATAAAGACAAAACATATAATATTAATTCATTCTACGTTCATTGCGTTCAAGATTATAAAAAATAATTGATGCGAAACCAGCATTTTTTATTAAAATATTTATCTTATAGAAGAATGTAAATGAGATTCGTAGTATCCTCTTTTTAACACATGTAACATCACTTAATGTCTATGCATTACTATAGAATATACGGAAACTATTTGTTAAGACAATCCTAATGACGATATTAAAAAAAATTTACTGTATTAGCGAATGTGTGTTATTAAGAAACACTAAACACAAAATTAATAATGGTATTGTTTTCCTCATAAAAAGTTCGGTTTAATCTTGATATAGGGCCTATTCTTTTAATTCCTTCTCCAGACAGAGACACAGGTATACACACATAATAAAAACTAAATATATAGTATTGATTAATTCTTCGTGTATTGCGTTCGATAATTCATAAATTCTGACATATATTTTTAGTTATTCTTCTTGCATAAATAAAAATCATAAATATTTATTCATTTATATTTAGTTGATATTCTTATTTTCATAGACTTGATGAAGTAAGTATTTGAATAAATTTATGATAATTTTAACTTTGTGTACAATATAAGAAACGCACCGGTGGTGGATAACATTGTAGTGATGTAACATTTACAGTTCACCGGGCTGACACTGATACCAGCCAACGTTGCAACATTGGATAGTTTCGTTTCAAGAAAAAGGCCAGTTTATCTCTACTTTGAAATTTAAATGTTGCCTGTGTGTTTTGATCAAGGGCCCGCGTCGCCATATGTCATTAAACTATGCTGCATTATCTCTACTGACTCTTTTGAACTCGTTGTCCGGATGCAACGCGTGATGCGGGTCAGTTGACAAACGCTTGAACACGTTAGAATTACGAACAGTTGTCGGCGTGGGTTTCACGACCAGCGTCTCTCAACCGTGTTTTACGGGAGAAACGATCGCTTTCTTGAAAACTAAGAACTCTAACATCCAATATTAGATTATAAAGTTCTTTGTTTGATTAGATGAATTTATAATGCCGCTGCTTAGAATACGGTCTTTCTTCAATACAATTTATTATTCACTAGAAATTTGCATATTTTCCTTTTTGTGTAAAAATAAAACAGATATTTTATGCACACAGTAATAATTTCCCATTGAGGCTTTAACACTCAAAATTATGCATGCACACAAGGAAGGCGAACCTAATTTTTCGGAGTTACGTTTGTATTTTTAATCATCTGCATACATTATATCATTCACGGTGAAAATATGTATTTTTACTGTTCGCCACTCCTTTAAGCAAGGCTCCACCTAACCATCTCTTGAATTAGAACGCCCGCCTACGTGGATAATACATAATTCTAATTATTTAAATTGTGCAACTCTTCTCAGCAGAAAATGCTAAACTACGCTCATCCCATACTTTACACAAGACTCAGAAGAATATTACATCCATAAAAAAGTAAAATGAAATAAACGAAAGTTAAAATTATGAGGAAAATGTAATCACAAATATTAAATAAGATTACTCAGTAAATGTTAGGAATAATAAATATCGTAATACATCTGTATTGTGAGAAAATGTCTTTATAGATAATTACAAAGTGTGTCAATTGTTTTAGAAGATAACCAGCTAATAGATTTTCAGAAAACGTAATAGAGTTATACAACACAAAGTGTGTCAATTGTTTTAGAAGATAACCAGCTAATACATTTTCAGAAAACGTAATAGAGTTATACAACACAAAGTTTGTCAATTGTTTTAGAAGATAACCAGCTAATACATTTTCAGAAAACGTAATAGAGTTATACAACACAAAGTTTGTCAATTGTTTTAGAAGATAACCAGCGAATACATTTTCAGAAAACGTAATAGAGTTATACAACACAAAGTTTGTCAATTGTTTTAGAAGATAACCAGCGAATACATTTTCAGAAAACGTAATAGAGTTATACAACACAAAGTGTGTCAATTGTTTTAGAAGATAACCAGCGAATACATTTTCAGAAAACGTAATAGAGTTATACAACACAAAGTTTGTCAATTGTTTTAGAAGATAACCAGCTAATACATTTTCAGAAAACGTAATAGAGTTATACAACACAAAGTTTGTCAATTGTTTTAGAAGATAACCAGCTAAAACATTTTCAGAAAACGTAATAGAGTTATACAACACAAAGTTTGTCAATTGTTTTAGAAGATAACCAGCTAATACATTTTCAGAAAACGTAATAGAGTTATACAACACAAAGTTTGTCAATTGTTTTAGAAGATAACCAGCTAAAACATTTTCAGAAAACGTAATAGAGTTATACAACACAAAGTTTGTCAATTGTTTTAGAAGATAACCAGCTAATACATTTTCAGAAAACGTAATAGAGTTATACAACACAAAGTTTGTCAATTGTTTTAGAAGATAACCAGCTAATACATTTTCAGAAAACGTAATAGAGTTATACAACACAAAGTTTGTCAATTGTTTTAGAAGATAACCAGCTAATACATTTTCAGAAAACGTAATAGAGTTATACAACACAAAGTTTGTCAATTGTTTTAGAAGATAACCAGCTAATACATTTTCAGAAAACGTAATAGAGTTATACAACACAAAGTTTGTCAATTGTTTTAGAAGATAACCAGCTAATACATTTTCAGAAAACGTAATAGAGTTATACAACACAAAGTTTGTCAATTGTTTTAGAAGATAACCAGCTAATACATTTTCAGAAAACGTAATAGAGTTATACAACACAAAGTTTGTCAATTGTTTTAGAAGATAACCAGCTAATACATTTTCAGAAAACGTAATAGAGTTATACAACACAAAGTTTGTCAATTGTTTTAGAAGATAACCAGCTAATACATTTTCAGAAAACGTAATAGAGTTATACAACACAAAGTTTGTCAATTGTTTTAGAAGATAACCAGCTAATACATTTTCAGAAAACGTAATAGAGTTATACAACACAAAGTTTGTCAATTGTTTTAGAAGATAACCAGCTAATACATTTTCAGAAAACGTTATAGAGTTATACAACACAAAGTTTGTCAATTGTTTTAGAAGATAACCAGCTAATACATTTTCAGAAAACGTAATAGAGTTATACAACACAAAGTTTGTCAATTGTTTTAGAAGATAACCAGCGAATACATTTTCAGAAAACGTAATAGAGTTATACAACACAAAGTTTGTCAATTGTTTTAGAAGATAACCAGCGAATACATTTTCAGAAAACGTAATAGAGTTATACAACACAAAGTGTGTCAATTGTTTTAGAAGATAACCAGCTAATACATTTTCAGAAAACGTAATAGAGTTATACAACACAAAGTTTGTCAATTGTTTTAGAAGATAACCAGCTAATACATTTTCAGAAAACGTAATAGAGTTATACAACACAAAGTTTGTCAATTGTTTTAGAAGATAACCAGCTAATACATTTTCAGAAAACGTAATAGAGTTATACAACACAAATTTTAATTAGAATAATCCAAAGTATTATAGAACATCACTTCTATAATACTTTGGATAATTCTAATCATTCCAGTCGCGCTAAAACATTTCAAGAACATCAAATAAACTCACTGTGGGGCGCACATCTAACATTCAAAGCCACTGTTCTATACAGCACAAACCTAGCACAACATTACTACATCATGCGAACATAATGCGTTTTATTACGTAATCGAAGTGTTTTCGGCATAATAACGTTGACATAAGGGTTGCTGTTAGATCACCGAAGGTAAGTGGCGTTGAGCCATGGCAATACCAGATGGGTAATCATTTGGAAATACTAGGCGCTGTATGTCATCTCCCTTTATCGAAATATACATGCGTACTAGAGAACGCACGTAACTTTGTATCCGCCATGAACTTTCACTTTCAGTGGAAGAGTTGGCGCTGGTCGAATACCACAAAATGTGGTATTACCGGTTATTCGATTCGAAGTGTTCACCGGGTTATATAATAACACTAAATGAGTGTTATAAAAAAATGTTATTCTCTATTACTTTACGAGAGGGTTAGATATCAACCCGACCTCTAGCTACAAAGTTTCGATATACTCAGGATTCTTAACCACCCTGCCTCAGCAAACTCTCTATTGTCTGTACATATATATATATATATATATATATATATATATATAAAAACGATAGCTGGGAGTACATGAAGCCAAAATATGAAGAGGAAAAGAAGAATGCAAAAACAATAAAACAACATTATTTTATTTGTATTTTCTTAGAATTATTTCTCTAATGACAAGAACATATTTAAAAAACGTAGTTTGTTTAAGCGAGTCTACTTTTTTTTTACTACGATCGTTTAAAAAAGCTAAAAGATTCACTTTATTTTGTGCAGGCAACAACCTCATTGATTAAAACAAAGGTCGAATCCTTTTGTGTAAGTCCGATGAATCCGATTTTTGTAAGATTTTAACAATATGCATCAGACATCAATTCATAATTATTAACCAAATATGTATTAGACATCAATTCATAATTATTAACCAAATATGTATTAGACATCAATTTATAATTATTAACCAAATATGTATCAGACATCAATTTATAATTATTAACCAAATATGTATTAGACATAAATTTATAATTATTAACCAAATATGTATTAGACATCAATTCATAATTATTAACCAAATATGTATTAGACATCAATTTATAATTATTAACCAAATATGCATTAGACATAAATTCATAATTATTAACCAAATATGTATTAGACATCTATTTATAATTATTAACCAAATATGTATTAGACATCAATTCATAATTATTAACCAAATATGTATTAGACATCAATTCATAATTATTAACCAAATATGTATCAGACATCAATTTATAATTGTTAACCAAATATGTATTAGACATCAATTCATAATTATTAACCAAATATGTATTAGACATCAATTCATAATTATTAACCAAATATGTATCAGACATCAATTCATAATTATTAACCAAATATGTATTAGACATCAATTCATAATTATTAACCAAATATGTATTAGACATCAATTCATAATTGTTAACCAAATATGTATTAGACATCAATTCATAATTATTAACCAAATATGTATTAGACATCAATTCATAATTATTAACCAAATATGTATTAGACATCAATTCATAATTATTAACCAAATATGTATCAGACATCAATTCATAATTATTAACCAAATATGTATTAGACATCAATTCATAATTGTTAACCAAATATGTATTAGACATCAATTCATAATTATTAACCAAATATGTATTAGACATCAATTCATAATTATTAACCAAATATGTATTAGACATCAATTCATAATTATTAACCAAATATGTATTAGACATCAATTCATAATTATTAACCAAATATGTATTAGACATCAATTCATAATTGTTAACCAAATATGTATTAGACATCAATTCATAATTATTAACCAAATATGTATTAGACATCAATTCATAATTATTAACCAAATATGTATCAGACATCAATTCATAATTATTAACCAAATATGTATCAGACATCAATTCATAATTATTAACCAAATATGTATTAGACATCAATTCATAATTATTAACCAAATATGTATTAGACATCAATTCATAATTGTTAACCAAATATGTATTAGACATCAATTCATAATTATTAACCAAATATGTATTAGACATCAATTCATAATTATTAACCAAATATGTATTAGACATCAATTCATAATTATTAACCAAATATGTATTAGACATCAATTCATAATTATTAACCAAATATGTATCAGACAATAATTTATAATTGTTAACCAAATATGTATTAGACATCAATTCATAATTATTAACCAAATATGTATTAGACATCAATTCATAATTATTAACCAAATATGTATTAGACATCAATTCATAATTATTAACCAAATATGTATTAGACATCAATTCATAATTATTAACCAAATATGTATCAGACAATAATTTATAATTATAAACCAAATATGTATTAGACATCAATTCATAATTATTAACCAAATATGTATCAGACATCAATTTATAATTGTTAACCAAATATGTATTAGACATCAATTCATAATTATTAACCAAATATGTATCAGACATCAATTTATAATTGTTAACCAAATATGCATTAGACATAAATTCATAATTATTAACCAAATATGTATTAGACATCAATTTATAATTATTAACCAAATATGTATTAGACATCAATTCATAATTATTAACCAAATATGTATTAGACATCAATTCATAATTATTAACCAAATATGTATCAGACAATAATTTATAATTGTTAACCAAATATGTATTAGACATCAATTCATAATTATTAACCAAATATGTATTAGACATCAATTCATAATTATTAACCAAATATGTATTAGACATCAATTTATAATTATTAACCAAATATGTATCAGACAATAATTTATAATTGTTAACCAAATATGTATTAGACAATAATTTATAATTGTTAACCAAATATGTATTAGACATCAATTCATAATTATTAACCAAATATGTATTAGACATCAATTCATAATTATTAACCAAATATGTATCAGACAATAATTTATAATTGTTAACCAAATATGTATTAGACATCAATTCATAATTATTAACCAAATATGTATTAGACATCAATTCATAATTATTAACCAAATATGTATTAGACATCAATTCATAATTATTAACCAAATATGTATTAGACATCAATTTATAATTATTAACCAAATATGTATTAGACATCAATTCATAATTATTAACCAAATATGTATTAGACATCAATTCATAATTATTAACCAAATATGTATTAGACATCAATTCATAATTATTAACCAAATATGTATTAGACATCAATTTATAATTATTAAGCAAATATGTATCAGACAATAATTTATAATTATTAACCAAATATGTTTTAGACATGAATTCATAATTATTAACCAAATATGTATTAGACATCAATTTATAATTATTAACCAAATATGCATTAGACATAAATTCATAATTATTAACCAAATATGTATTAGACATATATTTATAATTATTAACCAAATATGTATTAGACATCAATTCATAATTATTAACCAAATATGTATTAGACATCAATTTATAATTATTAACCAAATATGTATTAGACATCAATTCATAATTATTAACCAAATATGTATTAGACATCAATTCATAATTATTAACCAAATATGTATTAGACATCAATTCATAATTATTAACCAAATATGTATCAGACATCAATTTATAATTGTTAACCAAATATGTATTAGACATCAATTCATAATTATTAACCAAATATGTATTAGACATCAATTCATAATTATTAACCAAATATGTATTAGACATCAATTCATAATTATTAACCAAATATGTATTAGACATCAATTTATAATTATTAACCAAATATGTATCAGACAATAATTTATAATTGTTAACCAAATATGTATTAGACATCAATTCATAATTATTAACCAAATATGTATTAGACATCAATTCATAATTATTAACCAAATATGTATTAGACATCAATTCATAATTATTAACCAAATATGTATCAGACAATAATTTTTAATTGTTAACCAAATATGTATTAGACATCAATTCATAATTATTAACCAAATATGTATCAGACATCAATTTATAATTGTTAACCAAATATGTATTAGACATCAATTCATAATTATTAACCAAATATGTATCAGACATCAATTTATAATTGTTAACCAAATATGTATTAGACATCAATTTATAATTATTAACCAAATATGTATTAGACATCAATTTATAATTATTAACCAAATATGTATTAGACATCAATTTATAATTATTAACCAAATATGTATCAGACATCAATTTATAATTGTTAACCAAATATGTATTAGACATCAATTCATAATTATTAACCAAATATGTATTAGACATCAATTTATAATTATTAACCAAATATGTATTAGACATCAATTCATAATTATTAACCAAATATGTATTAGACATCAATTCATAATTATTAACCAAATATGTATTAGACATCAATTTATAATTATTAACCAAATATGTATTAGACATCAATTTATAATTATTAACCAAATATGTATCAGACAATAATTTATAATTGTTAACCAAATATGTATTAGACATCAATTCATAATTATTAACCAAATATGTATTAGACATCAATTCATAATTATTAACCAAATATGTATTAGACATCAATTCATAATTATTAACCAAATATGTATCAGACATCAATTTATAATTGTTAACCAAATATGTATTAGACATCAATTTATAATTATTAACCAAATATGTATTAGACATCAATTCATAATTATTAACCAAATATGTATCAGACAATAATTTATAATTATTAACCAAATATGTATCAGACATCAATTTATAATTGTTAACCAAATATGTATCAGACATCAATTTATAATTATTAACCCAATATGTATTAGACATCAATTTATAATTATAAACCAAATATGTATTAGACATCAATTCATAATTATTAATCAAATATGTATTAGACATCAATTTATAATTGTTAACCAAATATGTATTAGACATCAATTTATAATTGTTAACCAAATATGTATTAGACATCAATTCATAATTATTAACCAAATATGTATCAGACATCAATTTATAATTATTAACCAAATATGTATTAGACATAAATTTATAATTATTAACCAAATATGCATTAGACATAAATTTATAATTATTAACCAAATATGTATTAGACATCAATTTATAATTATTAACCAAATATGTATTAGACATCAATTTATAATTATTAACCAACTATTCGTTTATTTTGCGTATTTTACAGGTGTTTTAAGGTAAATTTATTGGCACAATTTCCCATTTACAGGTTTAAATATTTCAGAATTGAAGTTAATGTGATTCACAGTCATTAGACACAAATTAAGTAATATTCCCTGAATTTGGATTTACTTTTGAAGACCCCTTAAGCTTGAGCCTTACATGTAAGACATTTTAATCATCGAAATCATGTATTGCATTTTTATCAAAAATAAAATAAGAATTCTAGCCAAACGTTATAGTAACATTATATCTTGATATTAATCTTCGCAAAAAGACACACTTATGTTATAAAAATTCATGTTTGGGTAATTAATTCTTTTGGCCCTGGAACGAGTATATTTTCGTATGTCATTTTCATGTTTTTACTTCGTAGTCATTTAGCCAATTGTGTTGCACTTTCACGTATCCAGAATTCGTGTTGTCAAAAATGGATGTTCAAACTAGGTTTGTATTCGTATGATGCCTGGTTTAGCTATAATCTGTGAAATTATTAATGATCCTAAAAGGATTGCATGTCAGTGAGATGCAGATTATTCCCAAAAAAGAGAGAACTATATATAAAGTAAGAAAGAGGGTAAGCATATACGGATGAACACTTTCCAAAAATAATGAATGTGTACCTTACAAGAAAAGTCGCTGGCTTATATTGAATTCATAAGAATTGCTGAATCGGAATAACTATCATGTTTCGTCTCTTTCATATACACTGATCGTAAAATAATTAATATCGCGTATTACTTTGTGTTTATCTGGTGTGTTATGCAATATTATACACCGTAAATAAGATATGTCTTTAACTATCAATATGAATATTTATTTTTATAAATACATGTATATATATATATATATATATATATATATATATTTATTCATATGTACAATATATACGTAACATATATATGTATATATATATATATATATATATATATATATATATATATATATATAAGTATACATTTTTATTTATACAAACATTATTGGTTACATATGTGCATACATGTTTCGGTTGAACTTTTCCCAGAAAGTCAACCTCATCAGACCAAGAATTTTCTCGAAAATTCTTGGTCTGATGAGGTTGACTTTCTGGGAAAAGTTCAACCGAAACATGTATGCACATATGTAACCAATAATGTTTGTATAAATAAAAATGTATACTTATAAACAGCTCTACTTGTTATTGAGCACTTTTTATAAACACTTGAGTTTCTACGGATTTACATTTATATATATATATATATATATATATATATATATATATATATATATATATATATATTCATTCATATGTACAATATATACGTAATATATATATATATATATATACAGGGTGCTTCAGGTATATGAGAACATATTTTCCATTTTATTAAATGATAAAAAAAAATCAAACAAAAATATTCTTAATAAAAAACAATTATATAAACATGTAAGCTAAGGTATTGTTTAATAATTTCATTCAATGAAATTCCCCTCTACTTCAATGACAGCTTCGATTCGAGACCTAAACCGACTGCAAGCGCGCTTGAGATGGTCTTCATCTATGTTGTCCATCACTCTGACAATGGATGCTTTTAGAGAATCTTTAGTGTTGTGGGGGTGTTTATTAACATCTCTCTCCACGACGCCCCACACATAATAATCCAATGGATCTAGGTCTGGAGAGTTTGGAGGCAACAAGTTTGGAGTGATGTGATCATAAAAATGATCCGCCAACCATTCCTGAGTGTTTTGAGCCTTATGTGCTGGTGCAGAGTCTTGTTGAAAGATGTAGGGCCTTCCATTTGTTACTCTATCGATCCAGGGCTTAACAACAGTATCCAAGACTTCAATGTAAGCAGCAGAAGTGACTCTTAGTCCTTGCCGAAAGAAGTGTGGTGGCATCACATGTCCTTCGTTGCTAACAACCCCCAAAACCATAACAGTTGCAGGAAATTTTGTATGCATGACTGTTGGAACTTCGGAAGGGTCATTACACAGCTATCTGTCATTCCTTCTGTTTACCTTTTGATCTTGATCAAAGTTTTTCTCACCTGAGAAAAACCAAAGCATGCCTTGCTCAACAGGATGTTTCAGTTTGTTTAACAGCCTCTTGGACCTTATCAAACGATTCTCTTTGGTGGTCTCGGACATAAACTGGCCTCTCCTCATCACATAAGACTTGTAACGAAGATTTTCATGAACAGTCCTTCGAATTGTTGCTTCTGAAACATTCAGGTCTTTTGCGATGGACCTCATTGACTTTTGGGGGCTCTCATCAATAATATTCTGAACTTGATGAATAAATTCAGGTGTTCTAATCGTGTCTGACCGTTGGTCGTGCTTTTTACGTTTAGCAACCTGCTTACAATCACCATCATTTTCTTCTAACTCCCTACGAACTTTATAAACAAAAGAACGGGCGACTTTAAGAAATTGTGCGATTTGTAAATCGCTATGATCTGCCTTTATTGCGACAATTACAGCCTGTCTTTTCATTTGTTCCGTTACATTATTATCTGCCATTTTTCATTATCTGCAAAAAAAGAATAAAAATAATTAATATAACTTAACAATAACGACATTACGCGATGTTCTCATATACCTGATGCACCCTGTATATATATATGTAAAATACAATACACAATATAAAATATATATAATCTATATTATGCAATATATATATATATATATATATATATATATATATATATATATAAATGTAGAAGGACGAAAAGAAATTAGAAAAGCAAAAGTCAAATCGTTTTTTTCTATTCAGTTGCTCAGAGCAAGGTATATTCCGCAAAAAGGCAATTTATTAAAGTTAAATTTTTCCTTAAGCCAGGCTTTTCAAAGATCAACATCTTATCATCAGAGGAAATCGCTGAGATATGTAAGTTGGCAAAGGCCAAGATTTTAAATTTGAAAAAAGTAAAATAAAAATTGTAGGGAAAAAACACAACGCATAACTCTGCCCGAATGCAAGCAAATGTTCGATTGCAATATATATATATATATATATATATATATATATATATATATATATATATATATATATATATATATATATATATATGATATTTATTTATAATATATGTATAATCTATACACATAACATTCGATGTGTCTGCATCATAGAAACACGTTTAGAGAATCTACATGAACTCTTAAAGAATATTCTCATGTCAAATTAACCAGTAACATAACAGAACACATTTTTCAGGGCATCGTAGACGGAGCGATGGAGCAGATATTGTTAAAGAGTTTAGTGTGGGGGAAGAAAATACTATAATTTCAATGTATTTCTTTCGAGAAATAAGTCAACATGTTCTTTATTTAACGTTTCTAAAGGTACTTTTCAGACTAGGGAGGGTGGCAAGAGACCTGGAAAGGGTGCTTTTAATGATGCTTTGGAGGCATCTTTAATTTTATTTAAGTCGTTTCAGTAGCGTTCAATATGGGACCAATATTAAGCTAAAAGTGCTAAACATCCCAGATAGATCAACTGTGTGTAAACGAAACGTTGCCGGTTATCTGTTTTTTGTTACCTCGGTGTTGCCCGATAGCCATAAGAGTAATACTATAGTATTATATTTAATAAGTGGTATAAGTTTATTTAAAGTGTTCAACATTCTAGATAGATCAGGTGTGTTTGCTCAGTGTTTATCGAGAGTCATCACTATTTTTGATGGAGCAATCTTATACAGAGCGGGTGTCTTTCAAAATGTCACGTTACCCGGGGTAAACGTTTTAACTTTATGTAATTATACTAGTGTATACTAGAAAAAAGGGGCTCTTTGTTGCCCGGAGTCAAGATCCTAGATATAGCCGATGTGCGCAATAATACAGTATTACATGAAAAGGGGAAGACAATAAACCCAACGTTTCTTGGGAATACACTAAAATAAATATAGGTTTAATGAGAGGGCGAGATAAAAAAATCGGCGTTGCCCGGAAATTTATAAAAACAAATATACATTTTGTTAGACTTTTCATGAAATAGGGGAATAAACTGAAAGATTAGGTTAATGATTGACATCATTATTATTTTTAATACATAAAAAGAAGATGGAAATGGGCGTGGCGGTGGTGAAAAAGGAGGAAGGGAGAGATGTAGAAACTGTGGAAGAGGGAAACAAAGAAAAATAAAGAGACGGATTGAGAGACGCATATAGATAGCACTTTTTTATATAAAGATGTTACACATTTTTAAACCACTTCTATTCATTTCGTAGTACTGATACTATATAATATATAATTTAATAAAAAATGTATTCTAAACTTTTCTGATGTAGGCGCTTTGATGAGAAGAATGTATTGTATCATATTTCAAAATCTTTTTTTCTTCTCGTTGTTGTCGTAGATCCGCGAGTGGTTTTGTAAGAGGTATCAGTAAGACGGACCTCAGCAAGAGACGGACAGCGGATGGCTGCTCTAGTAAGGAATTTGAGTGCCGTTCTTTTTGAAGCATAATTAGAATGTATAATGTAAAAAAAAAGCCGGTCGAAACAATACAAGGAAAACGGATACATTTATATTTAAACCCCCTTCAACAGGGGAAAAATAATCATGTTCCTGGTTGGGTTTGTACCTTCGCATGATAGTGTTAAACGGCCTCTATCTAACAGTCCTACGTTTATAACATTGATTATATTTTAGTTTATACATGTGTGTTTGCTTATTGTGCAACCATTTATTTCTGGTTTAATTTATTAAATATTTTCTGTAGTATATCTAATTTCTTTACCATACTATATAAATGTGTATTCCTTTATTATATGTTGTTTATTTAATTAATTTAAATTAATATTAACTATCCAATGTATAGTAATGCTTATTAATTCTATATTAGATTAATAATTATATAATTATTTAATCAAATTTTGTTTGAATTTCATACAGTTTAAACTTAATTAGTATGGTTATTATGGTTGTTCTTTCTTAATTGTTGTTAGGTATTAGTATTGTCATTTCTATTATCGGTTGGCGAACGTCTTCAGAAATGAAGATACGGAAATAATTTACTTTTGAAGGCACATACATGGGATGAGGGAACGATGATCTGATTGGACTATATGAGAAGACATTAAGTGATGTGTAAATATGACGAGTGGGTGACACATTCTTCTGTGTTTCTAATTCATCTGTTTAAATTTTTATTTATTTTCCTTCTCTTTTTACTTTCACACATAATGAGCTAGTATGGAGAAGGCGGTAGGGGAGGAGGAAAAGCGACAAGAGGGAAGATAGACAGATGGGGTTGATTACGGTAAACAAGTGGGAGGTGGCATGAAATTGATACACTGGATGCTAGAAACCAAAGATTAATCAGAATTAATCAGGGATAGGTCTGCTAGTTTATCACACATTAGGTTTTTAAAGAGTAATAAACGAAAATCATGAACCGACAGTCTATATATATATGTACATATATGTATGTACATATATATACATATATATGTATACATGGGGTGAGATATATTTATAGAAAATGAAATGCCGTGGTGGGAAAAGGTGTGAAAAAATGAAACAAACGGAAAAACAGGTTAAAAGAGTAGGAGAAAACAAAAATATATATAGATTTTAAAAAGTAAAGAAATAAGGGTTAAGTTAGAGAGAGATGTATTAAAAGGATTTGACTATCAATGAGAGCTTGCTATAACCACATAATATGTATACATATATATATATACACATATATACATATATGTATATACACATATATATATATATATAGAGAGAGAGAGAGAGTGAGAGAGAGAGAGAGAGAGAGAGATACATTTTATCAGGGTCGCAGTGGTGTAATATATTGCATTATTGCAACATTCTCAATCTTTCATCTTTAACGCTTAACAAAAAGCTTTTAACATCCACAAAAAGACCGACTCCACAAAAATATCTCCTCACAAAATAACCAACACAAATAACACTGACGCAACATAAGAAAATAAATCTGACATAGTTCTCCCCAATAACCCCATATCTATCTCCCTACAGAAACAACAGAAACCCGACATAAATATAGTAACATCCACCTCAAAAACTATTTAAGATCTACTCTATACCAAATCCCGCTCCCAACACCCCCAAAGACACCTCTCACTCTGCCGACATTTAACCTTCACACGTTGTCGTAAACCAATAATGTGTATCTATTTTATCTATGTCTAGAGAAAGAAGTAAAGCCACGTTTAAAATTATTAATATATTACATTTCCTGATGAGCGTAATACGCTCCGCCGGTCTCATGCCAGACTGCGACCTTTTTCAAATGAAAAGGACAACAACAGCAACAGGTTCGCATATGGATGGACAGAGAAAAGGTACGGAATAACGAACATATAAAAAGATCAGGATAGAGAGTAGGTAAGCATGCATTAGCAAAGAAAAGAAGAACATTACACTCGGTCTCTTTTATCTCAGATTACGAGGTAAAATAGATTTCAAAGTCCGTGTTCTCTTCATTTTACCTTACATCCATTATATCCCGATGAAAATAGACGTTCAGTGTGCAATAGTTGCATGTAAGTTTATTTACCTGAAACTAGGTTCAAGTGATTTTTACACCGAGAACCGATGTTCAAGACATACATGGCAGATGCAAAAAAAGTTTCGTCCATAATTGGAAGATAGTTTTCTTATAATCATTTACATTATGTTAAGACACACTTTCTATTCATTTTATTCGAAGTAATTAAAAGATTGGCGGCACCTGTTTTGAATACAAAATTGTATTCGTATATTTGCGACGCTGCGGTCGATACCCCCGGTGCGTCTTCATTAAACAAGTAATCGAATCATGCGATGTAATTTTTGGTCAGATAATTACATTTCCTTTTCTAAATTCTTTAAATTTAAATCCCACGGTTCGCTGTCTCATTTCTTGTCAGGTGGCACTAATAACTTCTCTCTCATTTCGAAAAGTATTGTTTGCAATTCTTTTTGTTTATAGTGCATTATAATCTCAATGGTGACTGATTATTCCTATGCATAATTAGGTAATTCATTTCTATTTTAGTCGTCGAATTGGTTATTACCCTTTTCTTTTTATTTCGCAGTTTACTGCAGTCATACATTATAAAAGTTAATTATTCGTAAGCCATTTTAGAATGAGTTCTGCCTTTTTTTTCATCCTATTGAAATTGTAGGTTTCACAATTTCTTCAGGAAAGTCGATAATTTTATAGTGACAATTTGCAGCATCGAACAGACAAGTTAGCAAACAGAAAATAACCAACATCGACCATATTAATATAACAATAATACAATCTGTTTTATATGGAGACTTGATTGCGTTTTCCGAGTTAATTTATCTTCAAAAATGTATTAATATACATTTGAATAAATCAATAATGTTATTGTTTTTATTTTATAAAGTCGAATGTTACTCGAATATACTAGTTTATGGGATGGGAAGATGTCGGAATTCAAAGAATTAAAATGATTAATGGAATGATCCCAGTGTTATTTCTTATGGGACGGTATAGGACAGGTATTTCGTGAAATTTGACTTGAAGACAATCCCATTATAGCCGACAAGTAAGTAGTCATATGATTACGTGTTTTACAGACGTGCGATTCTTTGAAAGCAACACTGTTGATTGAGGTCACGCTTACGCTAAAAATACGAGGAGAGAATGACAAGTTCTTACTGTCAATGATTAACAAAGAGATTGAATCTAAGTCAGAATTTCCCATGAACATAATCAAGTGGGACATCAAGAGCAGCAACGTTCCCTTTGTGAAGAAAAGGGACTGTAAAAGGCTCCCACGAAAGTGTGAAGATGATTTTGTATCATGTCCAGGAAAAACAGAATGGACTGAGCAGCGCATCCATGGATACCGTAGCAGTACTCCATCGTGTAAGGGAAGAGAAGTAGGGAATCATGTAAACTAGTCAGACTATTTCTTCAAGCAACTTTTGCAACCAACTTCGATTTTTGATCTGGAGTGAAAGTTAGTCCTATGGGTTTCTTCAAGGAGTTGAGCCATGTTTTTCGACTGTTGCAAAACATGCACCCGCGCGTTTAAAATGATAAGCTTGGCTGTAATTTGTTGAATGTAACACATCAGATCAGAAGAGAAAAGGTTAGCCATATCCAGATAAATAATAGCAATTGAGTTGCGGCAATTGAGAGTTGTCTCGTATGCTCAGAGGTCACAAATGTTCTCATAATATATAGTTTGTACATAATTAATCCAAAAAAGACAAGCTGCCACGGTAGACGTAAGGGCCTACTGAGATTTAGTGCACACGTTTCGGGGGTTATTAACACGTAGAGGTTGTGCAGCGAGATACTTATTCACATTAGTTTTAAATTTTAGCATGTCGGTACAGTCGGAGAAACAGTGAGAACGGAGGGAGTTCTAAAATCCGGCAACTCAATGAAAGAAGCTATTTGAGTAGAATGCTCTCCAGTATCTGGGGAGCTCCACAATGAATGTATGGGGGTTAGCTAAT
The DNA here is from genome assembly GCA_963556195.1 of Sepiola atlantica. Taxonomy (NCBI): domain Eukaryota; kingdom Metazoa; phylum Mollusca; class Cephalopoda; order Sepiida; family Sepiolidae; genus Sepiola; species Sepiola atlantica. The sequence goes on from OY744517.1 coordinate 228,377,505, forward strand.
GTTCGTGTTCGTCGAGTGCATCTACGTCGAGAGGGCACCAGAGTAGTATGTTCATAAGATTATATTCGATTAAAATACTTGTAAAACAAGTACAATGAGGCAACATTGTAACGATGGGGCAGGGGCTAGACTTTGGTGGATATTAAGGGATCTATCAGATTGAACTAATATCTTATATGTATGGGCATGTTTATATTATATATGTGTTCATATATGTACTTGTGTATCTATTAATTTGTGCACATGTGTGTATTTTATATACGGATACGATATTTATGCTTGAATATGTTTGTAATTAGATTACCACTTTGAAGTGTTAAATAGAGAAGAAAGGAATTCAGCTAAGTAGGTAATAAAACAAAAGAAACACGAGAGAATAAAAAGGCAGGTAATAAAAATGATAAAAAAGATAGAAACTAATTGAAAAAGTTAACAAGTAGAGAATATAACCCGATACTAATTTATAAAAAAATAGCTCATATCCCAAAAAGATTTATTTAAAGGGAAAGTCTTCCAAATCCATCTCACTTCGCTGTCTTCTTTGGTCTGAAGTATCTGTGAAGACTACACCTGAAACTAAATAAAAATGTATACTTACTAACAGCTCTACTTGTTATTAATTACTTTTTATAAACACTTGGGTTTCAACGGATTTACATCTACAGAAACTAATACAATACGTGTACCATAAATATATTTATATAAAGTCAAGTATGTGTATTTATATAAATTGTCACAAGCTCTTCCCCCTAATATACAAACTAGTAGCCTGATTGTTTTGGAGACACCCGGATAACAGCGGGAGGCCTAATAAAAAAAGGTCAAGAGGGCACTACTAAATACCATTTTGCCTTATTTTTTGAATATTTGTAAATGTTGTATCACTCCTTATGATGATTTTTTTGTGAATTATTTGTTCTTAAAAACAAATTTGGAACATCTAAGTAAGATCACGCCACAGTGTGAATGTGTCTAGCGTTAGGGTTAGCGTAACGTAAGCCTTACTACATGAGTAAGACAACTTTATGATGGTTGTTATTGTTAAAAAATGTTATTAATGCATATTTATTGCTTAATTAAGATAAAGATTCATTTGTATTGATGTATTTGTATATACATGATTCGACCTGAAACAAATACACCGATCATAATACATTTCAGAATATGGCCACTAGACGTAATATGTCACAGCATTAGCGGCATTTACTTTAATTCTGTTTATGAAAAGGGTGTAGAAAGCTTTTCGTGAAATTCAGATACCTACTATTTTTGGTAAAATTTACCAATAAGATTAGAAATCAATTCATAAATATTCCCAGAATCTCAATTTTTTAAGAGTATTTAAAGTGTTTTTGTAGACATAATATTTGAAACATTTCTCATTTGTATTGAATTTAATCTATATCAATTAAAATTCGGAGAAACCTGCTTAATTGATGTCACATTTCTATACAAATTAACTCTGAAATATTTTAATTTTAAATAGGAGGTTGTACCTATATTAAAATCAACACTTAAAAATACTCCGAAGAAACTCGAATAAAAAAATATTTCTTAATTAATGTCTAATACATATTGTAAAAGTGTTACAAAAAACAGAGGCTTGGTAATTTTCACAAAGTAGTTTCACACCCTCTGGACAAGCTTTTTCTTAAACTAAATCAAATTACATATAGATCCCTTTAATCACTTTGAAGCTGCGTTCAAAAATTTATAATGATCAGTTTGTTACTTTAGGAGTGAATCCTCTTCATGGAAATATATAAACACATACACATACCTACTTTTATAGACATATATATATATATGTATATATATATACATATATATACATATATATATGTATATATATACATACATATACATATATATGTGTATGTGTGTGTGTGCCCTTACATATGCAAGTGTAGGTGTTTATAATTACGCCAATGAAATGTCTTCCATTGTCTTTTACCCATTCTTAACATAATCAGCAATTTAATCTGATAAGATTATTCACATCGAAACAATGGTAATTGAAAAGTTAATGCAATCATATAGAAGTAGTATTACTACTATGATACTATTGTTATAAATAGATTGAATATGTGAATAAGGCAGATAACCCGCTATACTATCCACATTTCATAAGAAACGAGTATTGCCTGATAAACATCGCACCTCACTTATTATCTTCTGTCTATGTCAACAATAATCAGCCATTTTCTATCCATGCTTTATGTGTCTGTGTTAATATTGAAAACTAGTTTTGTGAGTTCTGCCACGTATTTATTATCTAGTATTTAATACTCGTTTACCAATAATTTAAACTTTGACATTTATTTTTTGTTACAGCATGAGATCCTTCTCATTAAATCTGCACTGTACCATTTTATAAATTCAATACAAAATCGCTGTGCCTACATTTCAATCGTCGAGGGAAATAAGTATTTCAGAATTATACCTTCGAATAATTTCTGTGTCTATGATGTCGACAGCTTCATTGTATGATGTATTGTTGGTTGTTATTTCTCATAAATCGTCTCCGCGTTTGTAACGTGATCTTTCACGTAGGTGGTCGTCACCATTTCGTCTTCTTCATAAGATCGCGTGTTTTCGGTTGATGAATATGTCTAATTTCATCCTTTGTTTCTCATTAATCGTCTCCGCGTTAAACATGTGATCTTTCACGTAGTTTGTCGTCACCATTTCATCTTCTACGTTTGATCACGTGTCTGCGAATGATGAATGAACATCCGTCTCATTGAATATTTATAATTGAGTAAATTCTTCTTGGATCTTTAACTTATAATTTCGGATCTCAGCGACAAAATACTCAAACAACTACAACTGCGATTACTATGAATCGCCGTCTTCATATTAGATTGCTTAATATTGAATAATCAACTCCTTTTTAACATGTGATGTTATCCACCAATCAAAACATTTCTCGTCTCTGAGCCTAATACATACATAGAACCTACTCACCAGCATCATATCATCCAGAAAAAACAGTTTGTACTCAGCAATCTTACACCATCAGACTTTATTCTGAAATACGCCATTGTACATAAGCCAGTCTTGTTACTGAACGATTCTGTCTCAGCTTACTATGTCTAGCAATACATAAATCAGTGCAATTCTATCTCAGCTTACTATGTCAAGCGATACATTGATCAGTGCAATTCAATATAAGCGTAACTATGTCTAGCGATTCATTAATCAGTGCAATTCTATCGCAGCTTCACTATGTCTAGCGATACATTAATCAGTGCAATTCTATCTCAGCTTACTATGTCAAGCGATACATTGATCAGTGCAATTCTATATAAGCGTAACTATGTCTAGCGATACATTAATCAGTGCAATTCTATCTCAGCTTACTATGTCAAGCGATACATTGATCAGTGCAATTCTATATAAGCGTCACTATGTCTAGCGATACATTAATCAGTGCAATTCTATCTCAGCTTACTATGTCAAGCGATACATTGATCAGTGCAATTCTATATAAGCGTCACTATGTCTAGCGATACATTAATCAGTGCAATTCTATCTCAGCTTACTATGTCAAGCGATACATTGATCAGTGCAATTCTATATAAGCGTAACTATGTCTAGCGATACATTAATCAGTGCAATTCTATCTCAGCTTACTATGGCTAGCGATACATTAACAAGTGCCTATATATCACAGTTACTATGTCTAGCAATACATTAATCAGTGCAATTCTATTTCAGCTTACTATGTCTAGCGATTCATCAACCAGTGCAATTCTATCTAAGCTTCACTATGTCTATCGATACATTAATTAGTGCAATTCTATTTCAGCTTCACTATGTCTAGCGATACATTAATCCGTGCCATTCTATCTCAGCTTAACTATGTCTAGCGATACATGAACCAAAGCTATTCTATCTAAACTTTACTATGTATTGCGATACATTTATCAGTTAATTACATCCTTGCTTTACTATATCTAGCGATACATTCATCAGTGCAATTCCGTCTCAGCTTTTCTATGTCTAGCGATATATTGATCAGTGTAATTATATCCTAGCTTACTATGTCTAGTGATACATCAACCACAGCAATTCTATCTCAGGTTGACTGTGGGGAGCGATACATTAATCAGTGCAATTCTATCTCAGCTTACTGTGTCTAGCGATACATAAATCAGTGCAATTTTATCTAAGCGTCACTATGTCTAGCGATACGTTGATCAGTGCAATTTTATTTCAGCTAATTTTTGTCTAGTGATACATAAATCAGTGCAATTCAATCTAAGCGTCACTATGTCTAGCGATACATTAATCAGTGCAATTCTATCTAAGCTTCACTATGTCTAGCGATACATTAATCGGTGCAATTCTATCTAAGCTAACTATGTCTAGCGATACATTAAGCGGTGCAATTCTATCTAAGCTTCACTATGTCTAGCAATACATTAAGCGGTGCAATTCTATCTAAGCTTCACTATGTCTAGCGATACATTAATCAGTGCAATTCTATTACGGCTTTCTAACTCTAGCGATGCATTAATCAGTGCAATTCTGTCACAACTTACTATGTCTAACGATACATTAATCAGTGCAATTTTATCTAAGCTTACTATGTCTATAGAGATACATTGATCACCGCAATTCTATTAAAGCTTTACAATCTCTAGCGATGCATAAACCAGTGCAATTCTATCTTTACTTACTATGTTTAGCGATACATTGATAAATGCCATTCTTTCTCGGCTTACTATGTCTAGCGATACATTAATCAGTGCAATTCTATCTCAGCTTTACTATGTCTAGCGATACATTGATCAGTGCAATTCTATATAAGCGTCACTATGTCTAGCGATACATTAATCAGTGCAATTCTATCTAAGCTTCACTATGTCTAGCGATACATTAATCGGTGCAATTCTATCTAAGCTAACTATGTCTAGCGATACATTAAGCGGTGCAATTCTATCTAAGCTTCACTATGTCTAGCGATACATTAATCAGTGCAATTCTATTACGGCTTTCTAACTCTAGCGATGCATTAATCAGTGCAATTCTGTCACAACTTACTATGTCTAGCGATACATTAATCAGTGCAATTTTATCTAAGCTTACTATGTCTATAGAGATACATTGATCACCGCAATTCTATTAAAGCTTTACTATGTCTAGCGATACATAAACCAGTGCAATTCTATCTTAGCTTACTATGTTTAGCGATACATTGATAAATGCCATTCTTTCCCGGCTTACTATGTCTAGCGATACATTAATCAGTGCAATTCTATCTAAGCTTTCTATGTCTATAGAGATACATTGATCACCGCAATTCTATTTAAGCTTCACAATGTCTAGCGATACTTTAATCACTGCACGTTTATCTCTGCTTTACTATGTCTAGCGATACATGAACCAAAGCTATTCTATCTAAACTTTACTATGTCTTGCGATACATTTATCAGTTAATTACATCCTTGCTTTACTATATCTAGCGATACATTCATCAGTGCAATTCCGTCTCAGCTTTTCTATGTCTAGCGATATATTTATCAGTGTAATTCTATCCTAGCTTACTATGTCTAGTGATACATCAACCACAGCAATTCTATCTCAGGTTGACTGTGGGGAGCGATACATTAATCAGTGCAATTCTATCTCAGCTTACTGTGTCTAGCGATACATAAACCAGTGCAATTTTATCTAAGCGTCACTATGTCTAGCGATACGTTGATCAGTGCAATTTTATTTCAGCTAATTTTTGTCTAGCGATACATAAATCAGTGCAATTCAATCTAAGCGTCACTATGTCTAGCGATACATTGATCAGTGCAATTCTATTTAAGCTAATTGATGTCTAGCAGTACACTTATCAGTGCAATTTTATTTCAGCCTTACAATGTGTCGTTTTATATTAATTAGTGCAATTCTATCTAAGCTTTACTATGTCTAGCGATACATTTATCAGTGCAATTCTATGTCAGCTTACTATGTCGCGCGATACATTACTCAGTGCAATTCTATTTAAGCTATTATAGCGATACATTTATCAGTGCAATTATATCTCAGCTTTACTATGTCTAGCGATAAATTAACAACATTAATTCTATGTCAGCTTACTATGTCTAGCGATACATGTATCAGTGCAATTCTATCTATGCTTACTATGTCTTGCGATACATTAATCAGCGCAATTCTGTCTCAGCTTACTATGTCTAGCAATACATAAATCAGTGCAATTCTATCTAATCTTCACTATGTCCAGCGATACATTAATCAGTGCAATTTTATCTAAGCTTCACTATGTCTAGCGAATACATTAATAAGAGCAATTCTATCTGAGCTTACATTGCCTAGCGATACATTAATCAGTGCAATTCTATCTCAGCTTTACTATGTCTTGCGATACTTTAACGAGTGCAATTCTATCTAAGCTTTACTATGTCTAGCGATACATTAACCAGTGACAGTCTATCTAAGCTTCACTATGCATAGCGATACATTAATCACTGCAATTCTAGCTAAGCTTCACTACGTCTAGCGATACATTAATCAGTGAAATTCCATCTCAGCTTACTATGTCTTGCGATACATAAACCACAGCAATTCTATCTCAGCTTTGCTATGTCCAGCAATACATTAATCAGTGGAATTTCGTCTTCGATTACTATGTCTAGCGATACATTAATCAGTGCAATTCTGTCAGCTTACTATGTCTAGCGATACATTAATTAGTGCAATTCTATCTTAGCTTACTATATCTAGCGATACACTTACCAGTGAAATTCTGTATCAGCTTTACTGTGTCTAGCGATACATAAATCAGTGCAATTCTATCTTAGCTTGCGATGTCTTGCGATACATTAATCAGTGCAATTTTATCTCTGCTTTACTATATGTAGCTCTACATTAATCAGTGAAATACCATCTCAGCTTACTATGTATTGCGATACATTAACCACAGCAGTTCTATCTCAGCTTTACTTTGTCTAGCGATACATTAATCAGTGCAATTTTGTCTCAGCTTACTATGTCTAGCGATACATACATCAGTGCAATTCTGTATAAGCTTTACTATATCTAGCGATACATGCACCACAGTAATTCTATCTTCGCTTTACGATGTCTAGCGATACATTAATCAGTGCAATTCTTTCTCAGCTTTCTATGTCTAGCGATACATTAACCAGTGCAATTCTGTATCAGCCTCACTATGTCCAGCGATACATTGCAACTCTATCTCAGCTTCACTATGTCGAGCGATACATTGACCAGTGCAATTCTATCTCAGCTTACTATGTCTAGCGATACATCAACCAGTGCAATTCTATCTAAGCTTATTTATTATTTGTCTTGTATTTTATCACAAAACACACACTTAACAAATTTGCTATGTCATGTTACTTATCATTTCCTGAGCTCAGCGATAACATAACCAAACTACTACTTCAATTACTATGAATCGCCGTTTTATATTCAATCTCTGTATGTTACAAAATACATTCCTTTTTTAACATGTTATATTGCTCGACCAATCAAAGCATTTGTCGTCTCGGAGCCTAATACATTCATAAAAACTTTATCACCAGCATTCCAGCATATGGGCAAACAGTTTTAACTAAGCGATCTTAAACCATCAGACTTAACACTGAAATTCGCCATGGTATTTCAGTTTCTTTGTATGAAGAAAGCGATAAATAACAACTGCACGTTGATTGATGTTACTGAACAATTCTATCTCAGCGTTACTATCTATTTAACGATACATAAACCAGTGCAACGAACGAAACATATTTAAAATTACTATCTCTTCTATTATATCACAAAATACGAACTGCACTTATTTGTTATAACATGTTAATAGACACACATTAACTTGTTTTCCGCATACAAAGAAACATGCATCTTCATCTAGAACAGGTACTTATCAACAATACAAGCGGGAGTCACTTATTAGAAGGTAGAATGTTTATGAAATAAATTAGACTAACTAATTGGTATTGATTATTTGTAGTTTTCTATTAGAAAAGAATACAAATAAAAAATACTCCAAAGAAATCGAAAATTTATAAAGGATATGTTAATTAATGTCTAATACCTATTGAAAAACTGTTAGAAAAATCGGAGGCCTCGTAATTTACACGAAGTGGTTCAACACATTCTAGGCTCTTTTTTTCTTAAACTAAATCAAATTACATATATATTACTTTAATTACTTTGAAGCTGCGTTCGAAATTCATAATGATCAGTTAATTACTTTAGGAGTGAACCCTCTTCATGGAAAGATATAAACATATTCACATACCTACTTTTATATTAAAAAATAATATAAATATATATATATAAATATATAGATACATATATATATATATATATATAGATATAGATATATATATATATATATATATATATATATATATATATATATATATATATATATATATATATATATATATAATTAACTTGTTACAAATATCCAGGGGGTATGAATCCGAAGGAAGTTGACACCGGGTTTATGTATATATATATATATATATATATATGTACGTTGGTGTGTGTTCATCCATACATATTATGCAAGTTCAGGTGTCTATAATTGGTCCTATGTAATGTATTCCATTGCTTTCTACCAATTCCTGATGTTATCAGCAATTTTATCTGATAAGATTATTCACATCGACACAATTGTAATTGAAAAGTGAATACAATCGTATATAAATAGTATTACTACTATGAATACTATTGTTTTAAACATATCTAATATATGAATAAGGCAGATGACCCGCTTTAATACCCACATTTCATAAGAAATGAGTATTGTTTGGTAACCATACATAATGGCTGCGTCTACATTTCAATTGTCGAATACTAGTTTACCAATTATTTAAACTGAAAAACTATTTCCCTTTGACATTTAATTCTTTTTTACATCCTGAGATTCTTCTTATTAAATCTGCACTTTACTTTTTTATAAATTCAATACATAATGGCTGCGCCTACATTTCAATTGTCGAGCGAAATATGTAATTCAGTATTTCAGAATTGTAACTTCGAATAATTTCTGTGTCTATGAGGTCGACAGCTTCATAATATGATGCATTGTTGGTTGTTATTTCTCATTGATCGTCTCCGCGTTTCCAACGTGATCTTTCATGTAGTCGGTCGTCATCATTTCGTCTTCTGCATTAGATCACGTGTTTTCGGATGAGGAATATTTCTAATTTCATCCTTTATTTCTCGGATCTTTCACTGATCCTTTTCTGATCTCACCGCGTCTAGGGACAGCGAAAAAAAAAACTGATACTACTAATGCGATTACTATGAATCGCCGTCTTGATATTCAATTGCTGAATATTTCAAAATGCACTCCTTTTTTAACATGTGATACTGCTCGACCAATCAAAGCATTTGTCGTCTCTGCATTATTAGAACCTGATTACCGGCACCCCATCATCTAAAAAACGGTTTTAACTAAGCGATCTTGAACAATCAGACTTCATTCTGAAATACGCCACAGTATTTAAGTTTCTTTGTATCAGGAAATCGATAAATAACAACTGCCCGTGAATAGATCAAGACACTGAACAATTTTATCTCAGTTTTACTATGTGTAGAGATACATTAACCAGTCTAACGAACAATATGTAAAACTACTGTCTCTTTTTATTCTTTCACAACATACAAACTGTGCCAATTTGTTATGTCATGTTAATAGACATAATGTACTCGTTTGTCGCATACAAAGTAACATGCATCTTCATCTACGAAGGTCGTAATCAAAAATACAACCGGAAGTCACTTATTAGAATGTAGAATGTTAATAAGATAAATGAGACTAACTGATCGGTATTTATTATTTGTAGTGTTTTATTAGAAATGAATACAAATATAAAATATTTTTTTCCGGGAGGTAATACAGATGTTATTCTCTCATGTTGTCGTAATTAAATTCTTGTAATAATGAAATAATTTATGAATTATTGTATCAAGCATGCACACATTTATTTGCAATGTTGGTGTAGAAAACAAATGCAAATACAAAAATGTGTATATACTGATGATAACTAAAAGATCAATTAAGTATTACCAGTTCAACTACTGAATGCTAAATACTAGACAGACATAATGCATTTCGGCGTCGTCACTATCGTTAGCGAACACGAAATATTAGACATTGTTTTGAGAAAATAAAGAAAATGACAGAATCGTAATGCATATGTTAATAACATAAAATTTACAACGTTATCAAACAAAATGCGTCTACATACATGACTCATATAGTCTAACTTGTATCGATTTACATTTCATAAAAGCAGATGCAGTAAATTGAAATGATAGGCCAACAGTCTGCTAAATAGATTAGGCGAATCAGCAATTTAAGTACGCGTTTCTATTTAACTATGCTATTCCGACGAATGATGAACTTTTACGATGACGAATTTCATACCAAAGAATGAATACGGAATATTACAACCATATTTTATGAGGTACCAGCAATCGGGGCTGCTCTGGATAGCTTTTTGGGCATGTTTATCTTCTCGTGGCGTAAAAATAGATTTTGCTAGAAAGAAATAACACTAAGGCTTTCATCTTCCGAAAATAATTAAAAAATGCATTCCAGCTTTTCATACATTTTTCTGGTCCGACATTATTATACTATCTATTTTATAACACACTATCATAGTAGCGTTGCCATAAAACAAGGCAGAGAACACCTCTTTAAACATAAACAGATGACCCAACACAGATGCAATGATGAGTGACACTTTGCGTTTTCTCACATCAGACGTAGTTGAATGTGAATCAGAAAGATCGTTCGATGAAACGACCATTCTGGAGTTTTTTTGGGTTAAAACTTGTCTGATGGTTTCTTCTTTGCCGAAATCTGATCCCGAGCATACTAGCAACCGCCTTTCCAATTACTTCTCATATTGGTTTGGCATTGACGTAATACATAAAATATATTACAGTTTCCGCACAAATATATTTAATCTGAATTTTAGTGTTTAAACAATTAAAGGTTTATTAGTTAAAAGCTAAAATTACAAGTTGACATATGACTAGCAAAGTAAACACCAACGTTAAAGTGTTCCCTGTTATTTTTGGAGTAATATGACGGAATTGCGCGAGAGGATTATTTTATAGGTTAATTATCATAAAATACCATGGAAAAACACGCAGAGAATGACTTGTTTGTGATAGGCTATTGATTGCATTAAAACATAGTCATTTAAAAATATGTATATCGTACGTATACATTAATTAACTGAAGTTTGATTCCAGATACAAATAATTAATTTCAATATGGTAACAAAAAACACGAATTTCTAGCGAACAAAAACTCTGGTCACGGTACTAAATCGCGTTTGTTGAAGTCTACTCTCTGTATGGTGAATTGTTAGCGATCATTATTGCGAAAATAAATAATTATATATATATATATATATATATATATATATATACATATATATATATATATATATATATATATATATATATATATATAGAGAGAGAGAGAGAGAGAGAGAGAGAGATACGTTCGTATCTCAGATACTGCTCTATATATGCGTGAATATTGATTATTTTACTATTGACATGATCATCACATACTCTAAAACATAATAAACGTCCTCTGAAGAATGTCTTGTTACTAACTTCTGTACGGATTGTAAATTGTAGAAGTCAGTCATCTGTTCATTACTTTCCGGTTCGCTCGAAGCAAACGCGATTCATTAACTCATTGGTGGTGTGGTTGAGGTCAAAATGAGTTGAGTGAAATGAGTTGATAACACTTTCTCAATTCTCTCTCGTGTTCTAGATATATAAGATAATTTTTAACCAAGTAACTAAAATATTAACACCGATGGCATGCGCACGCTTCACTAGACTAGTTTTTAATTAAAGTGAAGATTTAGTATCCTATCAAATACTTAGTGCAAAGTTGGGATGAAAATAGTCCAGGACTGGTAACGTAAAATATTCGCTTAATTTACGTTAAATACCTTAATATTTAAGAAATAAATAATTTGAAATAGTATGTGTTTGTGCTTATTGTTTTTGTTTGCACACTTGTTTAGCATTAAGACGATCGTTAACCCTAAGGAATGTAAATAGTACTTTTGCCAAAAACCACAATGGAAAAAATGTTAGAATCTATAACATTACGAATAAAAAGAACATATTTGTTTACTTTTCTATTCTCAATATTAGTGGGAAATAAATAAATGATGTAGAATTCATAGCAATCCACTAAGTTTGAGAGCAACTACTTTGCAGTCTAGTATTAAAAAATTCTCGGAATATATATTTATAGTGTGGCACATATCCTTCACAAATAAATATTGTATTATGATCAGAGCAAAAGAGAATTTATACAATGTGTATATTTTGTATTTTCAAAATAGTATTACTGTTTTTCTGTAAACGGTCTGTATTGATGTTACATGTTTTCTCAAATAATCCTTTTTACTTTGTAGGAAATCGACAGATTGTATAATAAAAACGTAGTAAAAGCAGAAGCTTCAAATTAAAACGGAACATTGAGTTTGATAAGTTTAATGATACACAGCAAAATCAAGAGAAACACATATTCATCAAGTTTATATCTACTAATTCTATTAAATAAAATTGTTTAACCTATTCTATACTGGCAAATTATTAAATTCCTGAATATATGTATCTATATCTATCTATCTATCTATCTATCTATCTATCTATATATATATATATATATATATATTTATATATATATATATATATATATATATATATTTATATATATATATATATATATATATATATATATATATATATATATATAACATAAATAAACATCGGTCGTCGTCAGGAGGTTGCAAAATGAAATAAATTGGTGAATCTATCAAGAGGGCGCTCTTTTTAATTATTGCATATAGCTTGAAAACTGGCATGTCTACAGGTAATCAAACACATCGAAACATTGTTTTCTAATGCGCCTTCATGTTATTGCTGTATCTAAACAAATACATTTCACGAACATATTATTGGTTATGTCAGATTTTAAGATATCCAATTAAATTACTTTTATTCTAACCTATTCGAACGAGTTGATTTAAGTGGGAATCGAAATTGATGTTCAATTCTACTTGTACGTACATCAGGAACACAAGTGTGAGTCTACCTCATATGAATTTGGCCGCATCAATTCATATCATCAAGATAGTGCCGGGATCAGCAGGTTTCCCTTCCCAAACATTTAACCGGAGTGATGGAAACGACCTTATGGCCGCAAGTTTTGGTTTTGGCATTATGCCTGCGGTGAAATATTTCTGGTAGGCAAATTACTCATGGTCGCAGTTCATCAAGAATTTAAGAAAGTAATACATATTCATCTCTTAAGAACCGATATATTGTTACTCGTGTGGCAGTAGCAATCTTTTGAGGCATTGACTATCGTCCAATTGTTTCATTCGAACAATTACAAAACTGCTTAAACAAGGAAAACACGCAACACAACCTAGCTATTGTAATAAGCCTCACTGGCAGATGTTAGTTAAAATACTTGCGGAATCATGATGGCCAAATGGTATATGATTGGTTAATAAATGGTGTATAATCGATATCAGATTAGTTCCAATCAGGTTAGTGCGCGTATTAAGTGGCTGTTGTTAATTTTATTCTAAAAGCTGAGCCATCATTATCTTCTCTATAGAAAATAAACGATAAATCTTGTACACCCAAGATGAACGCACGCACACGAAGTGTAGTTTTTTTGAAATCAAAAGAGATAACTATATATGGATGCACATATCGAACAATCACTAAAGATAGCCTTGAAGACAAGATGGCAAAAACGACATATCTGTTCTTCCAGGTAATAACAGTAATACTGAACACTGTCAATGTGTCATAAGCTTTCTGTATGTAATGTTTATGAAATGAACACAGTGGTGTTTAGTCTAGAGTCGACAGAGAGAAAGAGACAGACAGACAGACAGATAGACAGAGAGACAGACTAGCAGATATAGATCTTCTATGGAAAAGCACAGCAATAGATTTCTATATATATCTTGCAAGAAGTTGATATTTTCGTATATTTTTACGAAGATAAGTGTACATCCTTTATGAATTTTTATATATGTATATTTGGTTATTAGCGCCCACTTATTCAATGCGAAATCTAAGTATATACTTACATATACAACATTGATATCAAATCACGTGTCCACATATCTGTAAATAAATACAACAATACTACTGAAATAATAAATGTCAGTGGTTTTATTGACATAATGCAATAAGACATTGTATGCGCAAAGATGTATCATATTTATTTTGAATTTTATACCCGACCCCATAAAAAATGCGTATTGAATAACATATCTTAATATACCTTTCCTGACAAATTATATATTGCGAATTATTAGTTGATAATTATATTAGAAAACCTAATGCCTGTGTCATAAGACTGACTTCAATGGATTTAATTAGCGTTTGACAACTATGAAATATTATTCGTAAAGAAGTTGTCTGATTGTAGCGATCCGGGATTTCGTACTTAGAAGATATTTCTGCCGAAGTTATTTGTGAAGTTGGGAGAATCTTTAAATAAAAGACAAGACAGATTACGTACCTCATATATATCGTTTATATACAAAGAATGGGTGTAAGAAGCAGGCGATATTTAGAACCTATCTACTTCGGAAAGAAGTCCAGGTTGGCCTAGCGGATATTTTGTTCGAGTTTCAAGTTCAAGGAATGTTGTCGACCAAGACTAAGGAGGCCTACTTTACCCAGTCGTTCGGTGCCAAAACGTATGAAGTCAGTAGATACGTTACCCTCTCCTAATTGAATAAATAGGGGTAAACTAAAAACAGGGGAGCATGACAATTTGCTTTTTTTAACACGTATTTGTTAGGAGAAAACAATTGTCGAATTACAGAAGTGGCGTTCTAAATGATCTTGAGATATCCAAAAAACCTGAGTGCAAGTGCACTCAATACAATCCTAACTTCGGACAGTTGAGCTAATAGATACGCATGCTGGGGAAATGATAAATATTTTGAATTAAACTAAAAGTCACGAAGAACAAATAAGCGAAATATAGAAATAGCAATAACATAAGATAAAGGATTATAATAATTATACAAGCAAGGTAAACATGCAAATAGAAAATAAAAAGTAGCTTAGTTTCGTAACCTTTTATTATGAGGTCGTTTTTTAATACGTTTAAGCTACATAACCTCGCAATGAATATTGCAAGTATGAATATACATCAATTTAAGAAGAAATGCCTTTGTAGGCGATACATTACAAAGCGGTAAGATGTAATTTTAGTTTGCTTTTTTAAGACTATTTTTTTCTTTATAGTTAATTCTGTTTTACTTTATATATTCTGCAACTTTGATACGTTTATTTTATTTTGATCACAGATTTTACAATCATATAAATTAATCAAATAAAAATGTTAACAAAGATCACAGAGTGTAAAACAAGAATACATACACATTCTGGTTGAAGGCCGAAAGTTTAATGCATTGACTGTAATATATATTATATCAGTTAACTTACACGACTTTCCGCATATTTAATGCTGGCTTTATCTTTCGGACAAAACACAAGAATCGAATATTAGAAAATGTAAAACAACTAATGCAAGAGTTAGATTGCAATTATGAGCTGGGCGTAAATCTGGTGAACATCGGGTCTTCCTGCTAATAGTTATACTGTATAAAATATACGTACGCACCTGTATATGTATATATATATATATATATATATATATATATATATATATATATATATATATATATATATATATATATATATATAATATCTCTCTCTCTCTATATATATATATATATATATGCAAACACACACATATATATATATATATACATATGATACTTATGGAAATAAACTTACGTAATGGAAAATGTGAAAAGGAAACAACGCATTTTTTAATATATTATTCAACGTTTCCTCTTCATTTCAAAATTTTATTTAGATAATAGATTTGAGGAAAACAATCGTAATCCATATGTGTAAATACGTGGTGTATCTGTAAAGAACAAATAAAGTGTTTGTTCGTGTTTTAATCGACACATCAACGTTAGAATTCAAAATACGCGGTGTCTTTACGAAGCGTAAAATTCTGTTCTATTACTTTAATCTATTAGTTTGAAGGAGATACATTTTGAAAACCCGTCACGTTGATTAATTCAATCAGATTTTTTCTTAAGTGCTTATTAAAGATGTATCCGGTGAGATTTGAATTAATTTTAAATAAATCGTATAGAAATATATTCAGCTACACATTCGCAAACATTTTCAGTTGTAGCTAGAAACCAGTTAACCTTTTTCAGGCTTCGATGCAATATAACATTTAATGAAAATTAAAATAAAAGAGCAATACCTTCAAGAAGGTATATTTAATCAGGGTCACGAGACTTATTAATATATACATTGAATAATTGCATTGAAACCCGTCAAAATGTATCGACTATTTTTCCTTTATTACTTCTTTAAATTTCTATTTTTATTTTCCTTTCCTCATTTCCTATTTTCGGAAGAATTCTACACTGACGGTTTTCAAATGAAGGAAGTTTATTAAATTAAGTTATAAAACTATGTCTTCTCATCACTTTACGATATAGAAAAACTAGAAATAACTATTTCGCAAATACCTGCCTATCAAACATCCACATACATATGTACGCGCACATGTACACAAACACATATGCGTGTACATATATATGGAAACAGAAAATACAGGTCGAAAAAATACACACCAATATATATATATATATATATATATATATATATATATATATATATATATACACACACAGAGACATGCATAGGAATATATATATATATATATATATATATATATAATAATAATAATAATAATAATAATAATAATAATAATAATAATAATAATAATAATAATACAACCGCACGAGAGAGGCGCCACGAAAATTATGGACAGAGGGTCGAGGAGGGAAAGCGCAAACCAGACCTCCACTGGAAGAGCGCGGACAGCTCTGGAACCTTGGGGAGGCTTGTTGCCACTCGGGCCCCTGAGGGGACCAATGGCCCCTATCAGCTGGAAATCGGTGGTAGGTGGCTGTTGCGATACCGCAAGGTCATCAGCGGTGATGAACGAAAAGAGGTGGAGCATACTGGAAGTCTGAGGAGACTTGTTGTCACTCAGACTCCAGGGAATACTACAGGTTGTTGGCAGTGGTCGATCACTGACGATGACCAGTGTGATAACTCCTGGTGAGCAAATAATAATAATAATAATAATTATTATTATTATAATAATAATCCAGGTAAAACATCCATGGGGTAGTTATCCAAAGAATTTCAACCGGGTTTTAAAAAACGTGCTCAATATGAAATAGAGCTTTTATATATGATTTTGCACATGTCTGTGTTAATAAAAAATATTCATATTCATCTATGTACACGCATACATACACATACATAGAAACGGTAATAGTACCTTGCCTATACGTAACACTTGAACTCTTCCACTCACTATGAATACTCGAAGCCCCTGCTTCTCAGTGTTTTAACCGCACTAGTTTTAAGAGGTATATAAGACTGGCGTACAACCACTCTTTCTCTTTGTCTTATTATGCTTGTGTTCTCTAAACTCCGAGTGTGTGTTTTATTTCGGGGGCCTTTACAGGCCCACAACAAGTGGCAACGGAGGGTTTTGAACTTACACCGCTACAACAGCTGGCAACCTGGTACAGTAAGGGAAATATGAGAACCTTAAAATGGACGCCACAACTAGCAACTAAGTATATATGTTAGGATTATCGCTGATAAACAGAACAATGAACAATAAGAATATTAGCGATGGAGGATAACATCATACAATCAGAGAAGCTAATATTATGAATTATATTTGCTTTTTAATTAATTGCTGAATTGTTGTGAATTAAACAAGTTAAAATGATATATATATATATATATATATATATATATATATATATATATATATATATATATATATATATGAATATATATATAACTATCCTCCTCAAACTATACAACATATGCCTTGCTGAATCTTTCATTTCATTGATAGTTGGTACCAGTCTTGAAGAATTCTGGAGATAGAACTAATCCTCTAAACTACCGCCTTATGAGTGTCCTCCCGACATTTGCTAAAATCTTTGAAGCATTAATCAATCTAGCGATACTCTGAAACCTAGTTAATGCTGGCCATCTTTCCTATAATCAATACGGATTTAGACAAGCACGATCTACCGCATATATCCTAACAGTCATCTCTTAACGCATATATCATACACTGGACACGGCAGGTGAAGCTTGAGCGGTTGCGCTAGATATAGCCAATGCTGATTACAAGGTTTGGTATCAAAGGATTCTCTTAAAACTGCACTCATATGGTTTTACTAGACAAATATTAAATATAATTACATATTTCCGAACCCCCCCAAAAAGATCCAGATTGCCCTTGATGTCCGTTCATCTAAGCAACATGACATAAATGTTAGTGTACCCCAGGGATCCATCCTAGGACCTCTATTGTTATTGATTTTCATAAATGACCTCCCTTGAGATAGGAATATTTGCTGACGACACCGTCATGTCGGCAAAACCGACGCGCACATATATGAGGCTATGGCTGAATCTTTAGAAAATCACTTCCAGTGGGTATTGGATTGTGGTAAAAAAGGGATGGTATATCTTAATGCTACAAAGACGAAGCTAGTTTCCTTCAATAACTACATAAAACACATCTTCAACCTCCGATTATCATCGCAAATGACAACATAACTGAGCGTTCCTCATTCAAACTCCTCGGTCTTCCTTTATCAGATAACATGAATTGGAATAAATACATTAAAGACATTCCCAGGGCTTCTGCAAAGACGGTGGGTTCCCTATACCGTGCCAATAAACTCATCACACTTGACTTCATCCTATATCTCTAGAAAGCCACCATACACCCATGCATGAAGTATTGCTGACACATCTGAGCTGGAGCAATATGCACGAGTCTCTCCCTCTTTGACAAGCTCCACAAAAGAGTCGCAAACCTAATAGGTCTTTCACTATCCAATTAGGTCCATCCCGTGTGCCATCGCCGCCATGTTGCTTCCTTGTGCCTGTTTACAAGTATTCCAATGGATTGTGCTCTTATGAACTTGCTGTTCTCGTACCCACGACGTAAATTCACTAGACAAACCCTACAATCTGCTAAATCCCATCAATTCACTGTGGAGGCCCTTAGATGCCAAAGAGCTTTCAACTCCAAAAACTTATTTTCTTGGGCTACTAGACTCTGGAACTCTCTTCCTACTCCCTGTTTTTCGTACGGTACTGACGTGCATGAAGTTTAAACTAACGTAAACATCTATCTCGCTGCAAAGATCCCAATTCAGTTGGACCCCCCTCCGCCCAAACATGTACACCTATTTTCTCAGTAGCCCTTTACGCTTTCATTGGCGGCCTGCTTTGTTTGGGGTGAACTTTGTTTATATATATATATATATATATATATATATATATATATATATTTATTTATGCTTGTATATATAGCTATTGATATATACATATAAACGTATATGCGGGTATTGGTAATATGAATATATATATATATATATATATATATATATATAATAACTGTTGTTATTGGTTTAGAAACAATTGTTTATATGGTACTATGAGTTATAAAAAATAATAACGAACAATTAGAACGTCATACGATGTATTTTACTTGTATAAACTTTCGCTATACTTCCCCATCATAATTTTAAATAAAGATACCTTAAAATATTTTTCTTCATCTCATTGTGTTGTTGAAAAGAATGTGGACTGATAGTTTTACTAGTCAAGAACGGCACGTGGTAGTGAAAATTAGACAATAATGTTGTTCTTGTTTTAAGTGGGAATTTGTTAGTATGGTAATATTAATTATTCTTAACTATAATGAGCAATTAGAACGCCATACAATGCATCTAGTTTTATTTATTTACTTTTTTTCTTATTTAATATACATGCATACGTTTGTGCACGTAAAATATAACATATATGATTGAGTGACTAAATGAGAAAGAAAACACTGTGGGTACTTTAGCGTAGATTTATGAGAAATAATGTAATTAATTGATGTTCGAGTGAGTTATTACCTTTATAAATTGATAGACTATATATTTGAGTTTGAATTCAGTTATCACTAAATTTTGCAACCCTCTTTTTAGAGCAAGTGTTTCCGATATTGGCATCATCATAATAAAGACGGCTATAAGCACAATTGTCAGGTGTTAACGTTTTGCAAAATAAAAGGTCAAATAAAACAAGAGTTATGAATTATGTGAAGCGAAGTAGAAAAATGGAATTATGAATATTAAAGAAAATTAAACCAAACATTGAAACTTTACTTGTAACGAAATGGATAGAAAATGAACGAAACTGATGTGTGTGCTATTTTATACGTAAGCGTGGTACATAAAAAGTCATACATAACTTGTTGTCGATCTGCTTGAACGCATCCAAATAAAGATACACCCATTGAGTTGCTGATGTAGCGATTAAAATTACTATTTCAAACATAAATATAATAACTATATAACTATATATATATATATATATATATATATATATATATATATATATACATGTCATTTCAAATTGAACCTTGACAACATGACTAAAAGTGGTTTTAAACACATACATAACCTACCGTCTGTATGACAAACCGTTCATATAAATATTTATTGACGCGTCTAATATGAAGTTTCACATTCACTTTGAAACTGCTATTGAAACTTAAACCTGCCAAGCCAATCAATATGCTATTTCAACCTGAAACGTGAAATACCAAAACATGGAGTGGGGCATGTGTAAAGTTGCTTGGACGATTAAGATGCACACTTTTAAACTGAGCTTTTACTGATAATCGTGATATTTCAAATACACACTTAATGCTATAAAATATATGAGATAATATTATTTGAAACTTAAGTCTGGTAAAACTAAAACTTAACGACACTCAAGTAAGGCCTCTTATAAAGATGTGTACATACATACAATGCTTCCAGTTTTGATGGTGAAAATGTGTGACATATCGAGATGCTAGCTGACATACCAAGCCGCTCGCGTAGAGTCGAGAATAAAGCTAAAATTCTGAAGAACCTTAAAAATGATAGAGATGGCTTAATCAGGATTAAGGGGGAATATTAACATAAATAAGGACGGACATATTTGAACGACATTGCTATTGAAGAAGAACGGCTATAGAGGGAAGCATATTCACAGGAAACTATAACAAATAGGATATGACGCTTTCAATATTGATGCATCGAATTCGGGATACACTTTTTACGAATTTAAATAAATCCAATGTTAATTAGCATATTTCAATTAACATCAAGTGGGATTGGAAATAACGGATGCGGAGATTGGATGAATGTCATTTCTTTTAAAAATAAACAGTTATAAAGAAAATCAAAATGAAGGCACAACGTTGCCAGAAAATCAAGTATTGGATGCGTTCAGGAGTAAATTTGTATATGAGGTGTTACGATCGACGAGGAATGATGACATTTTAGTTTGAGAGGATATCTGAAATAAAATAACATATTTTATTTTGTTTAGTTAATTTCCAGCAAATCGGAGAAAGAAAATAGAAAGAAAAAGTTTACATGAAGCGTGTTCTGTAAATTTTAACAGAATTATATTAAAAAAGTAATGGCTAAAATATACATAAGTTAAAGAGTTTTATGTTGGATACTAAAAGCGCGAGTTAAGCCATCGAATGGGGTACGTTAACAGGAAAGGACACATCGTGCCGACATTAATATGGATGTACCTGAAGTAATCCGACAAAAATATGATAAATCTTGACAGTAATCAGAATTTATAGAGTCGTCCTAAAATATACAGACATATTAAATAAGTTGCATGACATTTGCTTAATATACAATGTTCAATATATATATATATATATATATATATATATATATATATATATATATATATGATTCGTACATCCACCAATATTCAGTACATTTCTTTCGGGGTAATACTTGTATAATGCCAGCCATTTCATTTATTAGTAAGTTATTAATAAGAAAGATAACACTGTTTTCTAACACATATATTAAATTTAATTGACATACCGAGAAAATTACTTAAGTAAGCGTGTAGACTCGGACAAAATATCATGTTTGCAAACCTCAAATTTCTTAAAGAGTAGATAGGCTCTGCCTATTGCCCTGTCTAAAACCCTCTATTTGTCTATTTGCTAGGCCTCTATTGTTCTAACACGTTGATGGGACAGTATTGTGGCTGTTTCCGACAACACCCATTGATCAAGTTTCGACTAATTGTCTGGTTATGTGAGCTTATTGAAACAAACAATGACTGTACAAAGAAAAAGTAAACCAACGTAAACTAAACACTCACCAAAAACATATTCGCCTCCGCCTTTGAGTCTAGAATTCACATCTATCTGGGGGCTTAGAACACACATCAATGATGTAGAAACCTTTCTTCTAGTAAACCGCCCGGATATTATAGAACTAAGTGAAACAAACATAACCTCTTCAATCTCCTCACACCATTTAGACATTGCCGAATACTTCCCACTTAACCGTAAATACTCTGACAAACTTTATGCACGGGCTAGGAGTTGATGTTCGGAACACTTCCGCCTTGGCTAGAAAACATAGGCTAGAATAAGATAATCAAGCATACATGTGCTGTAGATTAACTTTACACACAGCGTTAGTTACTTATATTTCATATACCGTTCTCGTTTAACGCAGTACTGTAAGCTGCCTAGCGTTGTCCTTAAACACATTGACACGGCACTCTCACTTGACTCGAGGGCCCAAACACATGCATTTGTGCATGTCAATGTACATCACTGTGACTGTTTCAGATTATCAAGCTATACAAACGCAGCTAGTAACTCCACCTATAGTTTCTCTATAACGCACATAACTCACATAATGTAACTTTTCCGACCCGCCTCTCCAGTCATGTTGACCCGCACGCCTCCCTTCACTACCTGTTTTTCAACCTACTACTATCCGAAGCTTGTGTGAAAAATACCCATAGCTTGCTCAGGAACGATGATCACTTTGTGGTAATAATTGATATCACCCTAAAATATCGTTCAAGAGCCGTTGCTCACAACGAAGCTATACTACAGTGAGCTGATTCGAAACCCATCGGATATCATATCAGAGACGATTCATAGAGCGAAACTGTTTTCTCCCTGCTCATCAGTGCGCAAAGAAGATAATCGAATGAGTCAAAACAGGCATTGAATTACATGTTTTCATGCCAACATTCCACAGCAAGCCCCACTCTCAAACATGGTTTATTCCAATTGTGCAACTGCTATTGCTCAGAAGCAGAAAACACTCCGACAATTCAACCGCTACAAGTCAACTACAAATGGACATAAATGTGTAGAGTCAAGAAATTATTGTAATAGATGAAGCAAATACAATGTATGCAGAGATGACCAGAAAATACATTGAGTTACAGAAAAATAATGCACTTACGATTGATGAACAACATTCAATAATGTGGTGAACAATTGGCAATCAACAAGTCGAACGATATCCAACCGCAATGATGTCGTTTTCATTGCAACTCATTAGGCGGAACTACTTGCCAAGCGTCTTGCTTTAAACTCCACTTTCGATTATGAATACAACTCTCTCCCAAATTCCCCACTGCAGAATGAAGTCACACTTGGTGACTTGACCTTCATAAAAAGGTTTGATACCTCCAACGCATATAAGGCCTGACATTATACAAGTAATAGTAACAAATAATTGCTCTTCTGAACTGGCCCTTGTCGTCTCAAAACAATACAATTAATGCCTTGACGAATATTAGTTCCCTGCTAGCTGGAAAAGTGCCTCTCTGGTACCAGTTCTTAAGAATTCTGTAGATAGTACTGTCACTCAGAAATATCACTCCATTTGTCTACTTCCCTCTTCGAAAAACTAGTCGAATCCTTAATAGCGATAGTCAGTCACCTCGGTAATGGTAAACTTAATTCTGACCCTTAGTATGTATTTAGACAAGCACGCTTTATTTCGGATTGAAATAAAGAGTTAATAAAGTGACGCATAATTATTACTTTGTTTATTGAAACACAATAAATAAAGTCTTGAAATAAAGAGTTGATAAAGATACGTAAATTATTCCTTCGTTCCTTGAAATATTGAGTTCGTTTGTTTCTTTTCTATTGACACGCATGTGAACGACGTAAGGTTTACCACGACGCCGTCGATTAAACAAAACTCTTTTTTTTCACCCTTCTTCTCCACTAACCGTCCCACATTTGTAAAATTCAACATTCTCGTGATGCGAATATCGTTTCCCGTAAATTAAATATCATATATCATACCCTTGACAAGGCAGATGAAGCTAGGGTGGTACTGCTTAATTTTTGACAATGCTTTAACAAGGTCTGACATAAAGGTATTCTCATAAAATTTAAACAATATAGTATTACTCGACGAATCTTCAATATAATTAGATTGTTTCTATCAAAAAGAAACATCCAAGTTGTCATCAACTGCAGTTTGTCTAAATAATATGACATAAAAGTAGTTTTACTGATTTTGATAAACGACCTCCCTGATGATATTGTGTATAAGATAGGTATGTTTGTTGACTACACCACGCTCTACTTTTGTCATCCGAGTAAAATGGACGCGCACATATCTGAGATAATGGCTAAATTCTTAGAAAGTGGCATCCAGTCTGTAGTGGAATAGGGTCATAAATGGATGTTTACATTTAATACTGCTAAGACAACGCACCTTTCCTTCAACAAATACAAGAAATCTCTTCAACCACCAATTGTCATGGTAAATAAAACACTATCCGAGAGTCAAATGTTCAAACCCCTTCGGCCTAAACTTCACAAGTGAAATAGAATAGAACAAATACATAGAATAATGTGCAGAGCTGCTGCTGCAAAGAAGGACCGAGCCAGAAAACTACTCACACCTGACAGTATTATATATCTCTACAAAGCAAGAATCCGCTAATGCATGAAGTATTGTTGGCACATATGGGCTGGTGCACTATCTACTAGCCTCTCCCTCTCAGACAAGGTCCCCCAAAAAGTAACGCCAGTGGTAAGGACGCGGTTCCGGATATGAGCATGACATTTTCATTTAAAATAGTTATGCGTCATGTTAGCTCATCATGTGGGTTGATCAAACATAAAAAAGGATTACATCATCTTTTAAGCTAATTATTTAATTATCTTCATTCTTATGAGCAAAGGAGAATATATATATATATATATATATATATATATATATATATATATATATATATATATTGATGATTAAGTTTGGAGAAAATTAAATATGTTCTTGAATTGTCCCTATTAACCCATAATGTCTGACCCACGCTAAACATGGGCGGGGGACACAATAAAATAGAAACTATGTACAGTTATACAGGTAAGAATAGCTTTTTTCTCGTACACACATAGAATATTTCTGGATATCTGCTTTTAACATTGTATGGTATGTGTTCGTGCTGAATCGTTCAAAGTTAGGCATCTAATTTCCTGAGTTAATCTCGTTTCCCCGGCAAGCTTGGAACACCGGTCGGCTAGTCATACATATAATTAGCTGTATAGTTGTTATATAGCGATATAAAGACACTGCTGACTAGCGATGATAAATATAGCTAGCTGTTTCGTTGTTATATACCGATATGTACACATTAGTTAATAGCGATGATAAATCTGCTGTAGATCCTATTTATTCAATCGTTTTATCTGTGTTGTTCTCGCTGAGGATTGTACATTCTAACGGATGTAACACATTCACTCGCTTTTTCAGGATCTAAAACCGAGATATCTTTTTAAGATGAGCACCGTTCATTTAAGCGTGATTGTTCGTATCTCTCTTGCACTTGCTTCAACGGGTAGATTTGCCAGGTAATATTTGATTGTGTCTCATATGCCCAGTTTCTTCTTTAATTAAGGGAATGATAAAAATCTTTCCACTATTCTAATTTATTTTCATAAAATACACAAGAGATAAGTATTTCGTTATATCACTATGACAGAGTTTACAGCTCCGCTTTATAGGTATGTAGCTGGTATGGTGATAGTGGATTGTGCATGACTTAATTTCAACTTCTCTTTCTGATATATGTTCCCAGAACTGCTACACTGGGTATTATTCGTGTATAAGTCGTCAAGTGCCGATATTTACTTACTCTATTCCGTCGCATTGCGTAGTAGCCACCCCCAGAAAACCTTAACTGGATAGCAAGTGGCTCATACTATCTGCTTCTGTGTGACAGAACTTGCACTTGTGATTGTTGAGACCACTCATCTTATAAAAAGTCTTAGTCATCAATCCTTGATATTAGGGAGCTACGTCCATCTTCTCCTGACGATAGACGACCGATCTTTTTAACCTGTTAACAGCGCTTTACCTATCTATATATTATTGCGCTAGTTCATCCAGAAATTATCTGGAACGCTGGTTCTTTGCCCATTCATCCTGTTTTCTACAATGGAAGGTATTGGTGTCTGTCTGGCGGCCTTTTTGGTCTATTTCGGTGGCAGGCTTGTTTGGTATTTTGTCATATTTGAAAGAAACTCTTGTCCTAAATGTTTGGGCAGTTTTGTAGTGGATGTTATAACACGGCTATTGTTTCTTGAAATGTATGTACCATCATAAGGTTTAGGTTCTGGGATATTAACCATATTTCTTGGAAACATGTGAAGCCAATTGTGTATGCGACAAAACTGAGTTCATTAGAAGATAAAATCAATTGACACACGTTTTCAGTGAACTGAAAAATCGTATTACACTGTGTATTAATAAGGATTGAGTACATGCATTAACTTAAATAGGATTTCAATAAAACCATGAAAATATATAGATTCACTTCTTACTAAGTATTTTTACAGATTATTTCTACCGCAGATTGAAATAAAGTTATAATCTTCTAAAGTGCAGACGAATTTTATGTATAATACAAGGCACCACAGTTGCCACGTGTCAGACAAACTATCATATGCCTTTGGGTAATCGATTCAAGCCATAGTTAGGTTTCTCTGACTCTTCTAACAGTTCCCAAAGAATGTACTAATTCCAAACAACTGACATTTGGTGCCTAAACACTTTCTAAAAACCTTCTTCTGCGGACTGTTTGATCTTATTCGAGGTTTGCTCCAGAAAGGATAGGTTCATAAATACTGTCTTGAGTCTAGATACGTCGTGGTGAGAGAGCAGATAGGGTTTTATTTACTAGGACTTTGCGTCACATAAGTTTCATGTATAAGTATTGTATCGCCTTTTATTAACCATGCTAGTGTGGCTTCCCCACCACAAAACATCATGTTTAAGCAGCCACTATAGTCAGCTATGCTCAGTTTTTATTATTCTCGAATCGATCTAATTTTCGTTTTAGTATCCAAGGCGTTAACTCTTGCTTTTTGTTAACTTAGTTCAACCCAAACAAGGCAAGTTGCCACTTTAGACATGAGGCACTGCTGAAAATTAGGGTGACAATTCTGGGGGGCATTCTAAATTGGGAGCTATACAGCGAGATGCTCTGGCATTTCCGGCTTATTTTCAAATACTTTGAGCTATATCCAAAATCCACTGGGCCTCTTGACTTTATTGTCTCTTATTCTACGGCAGTCATCTAGCTCTTGCTTTTTAAGTGACTTACTACCGTGATTTTCTCTCTCATGAGATTTTTGTAGAACAGTGTTGCATTTTTTAAAACTATTTATTGTTGTTACTTTCACTCGCTTCTTGTTGTTTTGTTTGTATTATTCTGTGAGATGCTGGCATCTTGTACTTTCGCGAAAGTGTGTTTATTCCCCGTATATTTGTCTCATATTTTGAACTGATGATGTTCTTCATTCGCCCCCGCACTGATAGATGTATTTGGTTAGATATTATTATAGAAGGAAAATATGGCATGGTTACTTGCAACAATGTGGCGGTAAATAAGCATATCTGAAGAATACAATCAATACAATTGTTAGTCACCATACGCTATTTATTCTATCTACCAATATATATATATATATATATATATATATATATATATATATATATATATCGTTATCTTTATATTCTTTTAAAGAATACTTTAAAAAATGTATCATAAAATATAGGCACACGCCTGAAAGCACAGAGGATGCAGACTATCAATAATAAAATTAAAATCGAGACATTTGTTTTCTTGTTTTAAATATTATATATTTGTATTAAAGTTCCGCAATCATTTCGCTTAAAACATAGCCCTGCCAAGCAGAGAGATATTATGAGCAGTAGTTGTACCCTGTGTTCTGTCAGGATGGAAAAGACGAATATATTATTTTCTTTTTTATAACCTGTCTTTTGGTTTGAATATTGGAAACGCTGTACAGCGTGGAAATATTAAACATTGTTTTTTACTCATTATTCTAAACCATCTGTTAAGAAATGATGCATAAAATATAGGCATACGCCTAAAAGCACATAGGATGCAGAAAACAATAATAACATAAAAATCAAAACATTTTTTTCTCATTTTAAATATAATATATGCGAATTATGGTTAATGCTCTAAAACGATAGAATTTTCTTCGAAATATATTTGTGAAACTTTACATTTGAAAATATTTTTTTGTTTTTAATCAGCGACAGGTATTTATAGGTATTCCCATGTACTCACCTAAAGAAGTAGAATCTCATTTTGGGGGGAAGGGGTAGCTGAAGGTTCTTATTTGCAATAATACCCACACTTTTAATATTTTCATTTACGAATTTATAATAAAGTCTTTAATTAGTTAGTGAATTTTAAAGAAGGTTGTATTTAATTTCATGAGAAAGCTAAACACAACTAAACACAACTAAAACCAATTACTTAATATTAAAATAAAATAATGACGCATAGTGTAAAAATATACGATTTAAAGAATAAAATATGGATAAATTTGCAGATTTACACCCTCCACACAATCGCACCTGCTAAAAATAGCTTCTGTTTTTAGACGATTACGCGTGCGAACATCATGGAAAAATGAAAGAAGGACACAATTATTTCACAATTCTGTAGTTCCAATATTTTGAGCCCTGTATAACTGCATAGACCTATCTCCGTTCTGATAGAACAACGTCTCGAATAGTATTAAATACAATTCATAGGTGTACTGTTCATGTCCGAAGCTCCCAAACAGGAAGACCGGGGTCGAATGAGCACAATAAATGGTTATCGTTGTTACCACAGCACAGTGAATCCTACGTGAAACTACTACTGTCTTTTGAGTGAGGTAGTTGAATTGCAATTCGTAGTCACATGTTTTTTTGTAGTGAACATAATATTATAGCAGTCGAAAATACAAAAATACAATTGAGATTTTCAATTTTAATTCCAGACAAATGTACACGCAATTTTAAAGCAATAATAGCTGTCTTCTTTAATACTCTATACAACTAAAGTAAAAGAAAAAAGGCTGTAGGGTCGTTGTTATTGAGTGTAGGATAATAAATCCGGTAAAATGTTAACCATGCTGTTTATGTTGTTTGCAATTAGTGAATATTTGTTCTTTAGACAAAGCGAACAAATTGCTTGCACTAATTTGTAGTATTTGTATTGTTACTCGCACTACGATTCTCATCTTGGATGTTAGTCTCACAAAGTTACGGACAATGTAATATCATTCAGGTGCGTCTCATTGAACTGGGGAGTGTGTACGGATGTCGAACGGAACTCTTCATTTAATCCACATGATTTACTAGCATTCATTCCTTCAGTCATGACCAGCTGGACTTATTAAGTAATACGTAATTGTATTTTTAATATAGACCGTAATTAGTATTGACCCTTCAACTTCATACAGACAATCACTTAAAAGTGATTATCACTTAGCACTTATATATGTAGCGCCACGGCTCCATTGTCGACTAAAACTATAACGAAAATTAACTGATGCGTCGTTAAAGTGTCTTGCATGGTTTGAAACGAAGAGAAGGGAAAATATATGCATCTCTTTTACTCCGGACCTGGAGAAAAATACACCAATTCTAAATGTTTATTTTTCTGTGATTAGGTTGTATGTGGTTAATTAAATTTTTAATCAATCCGTTTGTTGCACCCTGTTTAAAGGTCAACTTCTCACTGTATTCTTGTTTCGTGGCACCTGACGCAGTTTCTTACAACGGTTATGTATAGTAGTGCTCTCTTAGTTGCATACATTGCATTAGACAATTGTGTGCTGGAAAGCGAATATTCTTGGCAATTCCTGCGATAAGAGTGTTGCCAATATCTAATTATATGTTAGATAACATTTAGACTGCTAGTGCGAAAGTTTACTACATGTGAAACTTGTTTTCCTATGTTTTTCTATGAAATTGCGTTTCAATCATTTCATATATCTCATTTATGTCGCAATCTACAGTTCTCATTCTTTCTGCTCACTTATTTCTCTGATTTCACCTGATCTTATAAACGTAATTCTTTAAACCCATTTACATTTGATGAATTCTTTGTTTATTTGGATGTTTATATTTTATATCGTATAAACATTTGTTATTTGATGCAATGCCGAAAACATAGATCGTCTCTATTGAAAAAGACTTTTCTATTTCATCTGTACTTTTCGAAAATGTTCTGTTCCTTAGCTTTCAAAGTGCTATTATAGTATGAAGGATTGTTGCAGATTCCCGTCGATTCTAATTGCGAGTCCGTATCTTTGTAAGAAAACGAAGTCAGCATAATAAGCAAGATAAAGGCCGTTCTTTTACATAATAATACAGATGAAAACAGTTTTAAAATTCATACTGGGTAAGTTTCAAAATACTAAATATTATTCATGATAATAATTTTGAGGTGTGATTGTTCACATATGTCTATCCGTCAGTGTGATAGAGTGAGAGGAACGGAAAATGTCGGAACCATTTAAATATACGATGAGATATGTTTTATTTGCTGTTCAGTCATATACTAAATACATTTCAGTAAAAAATTACCTGAGTAGACACTGTTAAATATTTGGTGGTTTTAAGCAAAATTGTTCGAGATGTTACATTCCTCGCTCTCATTGTTGACTCGACGAATAACCTAGATCATAATATTTCCAAGATATGTTAAAAAGTGTTTCAGCATGGCAACTATGAATACGGCTTAGCCTTGGAGTGTCGATATGTTTAATGTTTTTTCATGGAGAAAAGGGGGTACACTGAACAGCACCCCGCTTGGATTCTACAATGATAGCTTAATATAATGTAACTTGACATGTTGATGTTGCATCCTTGTGCTGGTTTTTCTAGTTATTCTATGGAATGTTCTCCGATGAACTTTCTGCTCTGGTGCCCCCTCGACGTAAATACACTCGATCAACGCGACAATCAGCTACCCCCCATCAATTCCCTGTTGGGGGTCCCCAGATGCCGGAGAACCTTCTACTCCAATAGCATATTTCCTTGAACTGACGCTATTTGGCACCCACTCCATGCCCCCTGTTTCCGCGAACGTACCGACATGCAGACATTTAAAAATAATGTGAACAAGCATATCGCTGCACAATTCCTTATTTAGGATGATCCCCTAAAATGTTACCCTAAATTCTACGAAGCCCTTCGCGTCTTCAGTGAACTAAGTTATGAAAACAAACACAAAACTATGGATACATTTGTATTAATAATGAATTAATTGTTGCTATATTCAGAGGGGGCGAGGGATTTACATTATGCCTATAACTTTAATACCTAAAATGCAACTTCCTTCATAGCAACTGATGAGGCTTAACTGCTTCTACAGTTCGCCTAGGACCTTCTAAAATCTCACTAAAGCCACACTGGATTATCTGATAATGATCCCTTCCAGAGTCTATGAAATAATAAAGTCAACCACCTCGCAATCCTAATCTATGTTAACGGTGATTTCGGAATCCATTTACCATACAATGGACGAAGCTCGTAAACTAGCACGATAACGCTTTGTCATTCAGGACTGATTAGTACGCTATTGCTGTAGGAATATGTAATATAATCAGGTACTTTTTAGCCGAAAAGAAAGATGCAAGTTGTCTCCAATACCCATACAACACGACATTAATTCCGATGCGCCACATGAGTCGATACTTAGCTATCATTATTTATGATGTTTATAAACGATTTCCCTGATGCAAATATTCTATTTCGACATGTGGAAAAGCGAACACAACCATTTATAAGGCGATGGATGAATTTTTTTGAAACTTACCTTAACCCACTAGTAGAATCGGTACATACAATGATGCTAACATTTAATTCTACTGCCACATTTTGTTTTCTGTAACAATTACATCTTTTAAACAACCTGAGAGTCCATCATTTAAACTCCTCAGCCTAACATTCACAGGTTATAGTGCTTATAATATAAATCATAATTATCACATATCAGTGTGGAAAACTAATACAACGATAAGCATGGCCTTAGTTAACAAAGGAATAATGAGACTGAAGTACTGCCTTCTATGCTATCACAGGTTAACCGTTATTATTGACTCATGTTTTACATTGTTTGAAAGAAACGAATAGGTAGTGTGGGCTAATAAAATCAAGGTCTCTGATTGGTTAGATTATGGACTAAGAACTGTCTGACTCGAAAATAGATCATAAAACGTAAGTAAATGGTATACTATATATATATATATATATATATATATATATATATATATATATATATATATATATATAGAGAGAGAGAGAGATAGATAGATAGATAGATAGATAGATAGATAGATAGATATATTAATTAAGTTTAAATATGTTGATACAATGAATTTAAGCCAATATTCTTAAAGTATTCAATATTAAGTAGAGATTTATAAATACATATAATTATATAAAGATTACAACATCCTACGCGGACATAACCGGACAATACAATAAACAAAATATTCAATTGTCTCAAAACAAATCATGTGAAATAAAATATAAAATCGGCCAGTAAAAATGTAACTAATTTTAAAGGGCGTAGCTATGTGAGTGACAGGAAAATACGTTTTGAGCGTGTCATTTATTTTCACTTTCATTTTGCCCACCAGCAAAAATCACGCCTTAATAACATTACTCATTAGAAGAGAATACATGTCAATCAGTTACATACATCAACACACACTCTTAGCAATACACACAAAACTTACTTATACTTACCGTTTCATATATATATATATATATATATATATATATATATATATATATATATATATATATATATATATATATATATTTATATATACATATATATATATTTATATATATATATATATTTATATATATATATATATATTTATATATATATATATTTATATATATATATATTTATATATATATATATATATATATATATATATATATATATATATATATATATATATAACTGAACGCCATTAAATTCTAAAATATTTGTGTTTTCTTTATATCCCTTCTCCACGGTGAGCCATACCAACATCAGTATAAACACTTTTTCAGCCATTGTGTAATTTACTCCTCTCCAGGAGTTAGGCACAATGCCAGTTTTTATCCTACTCCCACAAGTAAGATGTGACCCAAGGTCGGGTCGGAAAGTGGGGGTTGAAAAGCCAGCGCCCGAGAGGTGAGCACTCTGACCATTAAAAATGGCCTGGGCAGCCCCGTCGGCATTCCCCGGTAGGGGCGCCTCAAGCAGTAAGCAATTAACTTACTCCTCCCCAAAGAGGGGAGGCAAAGCCTGGGAGGGTGGACCTCCTAGAACTGCACAGGACAATCCCATAGACCAGCGTAAATCAAGCCCCGAAGGCCAAGACAATACCAGTCTATAGGGTGCAGTATCCATCGGAACAGATACACTTTTTCAGCCATTGTTTGTAATTTTATTATTTGATCATTTTGTACTTTTTTGATTTCATAACAAGTTTCGAGCTTTTCTTGCTTGCTCTCTTAAGATATATAGTTCATTTGAAAAAACGTTTTATTTTAACAGTGTGATGTTTCTGCGCATGTGCGTCTGCCCCCGCCCACACATACACTTACCCACTCACATACATACGCACACACGCATACACCCATTTACACACACATATGTATATATATATACACACATACACACACACACATATATATATATAGAGAGAGAGAGAGAGAGAGAAAGAGAGAGAGAGAGGGGGAGATAGATATATATATATATAGAGAGAGAGAAAATAAAGTGAACAGTGCTGCATATATGTAGACTGCAATTGGATACAAAAAGAGGGATAGATAGATAGATATATAGATATATAGATAGATAGATTGATAGACAGATAAGTAGGTAAGTATATATATATATATATATATATATATATATATATATATATATATATATATTCTCACGTTGAGACTGCACTGACACAACATTACCCTCTACTATCTCTCTCTCTCTCTCTTTCTCTCTCTCTCTCTCTCTCTCTCTCTCTCTCTCTATATATATATATATATATATATAAATAAATAAAGAGAGAGAAAGAAAATAAAGAAGATATCCTAACAGTATATATTCAAGTGAACACAAGCACAACAAACTTGCCACTTTATATTTTGTATTTATTGCAATGTAAACACTACAATAGTTTTTTTTTCAAAGTAAATGTTATTATACAAAGTGTACGTCTGTGGTGAACTCAAATGTGTATAGAAAACCTAAGTTTAGCTTTGTTTATATATGTTTAAAAAATGGTGTGTTTTTTTAAGTAGTGCGCATTCTCTATTTTAATGTGTATGTGTTATTCATAGTATTAAATATGGTGTTTATGATTTCATGTATATTCTTTTTTCACCGAATAGCAAGATACGAAGCGCCATTATAAGAGTGATTTTAATTATAAAAGAGGTAGATAAGTTAAGACACGAAGGTGCGCATGTTTGACAACACGCTATACTACACCATAATATATTCTTGAATACACATATATATGTATTCATACATATATAAATATATATATATATATATATATATAAATATATATATATATATATATATATATATATATATATAAATATACCTTCTCTAGTTTAGATGCATTTGAGGTCTAAACATTTGACTTTACTTATACATACTTATACGGCGCCGGACCAGTGGTTTTAGATGTCGGAATTTGAGTTATAAAATACTCGGAATCTAGGCTTTCGAATCGTATGACCATATTATGCATATTAGTCCCGATTATAAAGGACGAAGCGTATACGTACATAGATGATAAACAAAACATATCTATCTATCTATCTATCTATCTATCTATCTATCTATATATATATATATATATATATAGTGTGGAAGGTTGTATATGAAAAGAAATCAAATAAAGTGCTCGATCATATAAGAGAGCTAATATAATTTATTTAGATACTGTATATTACATATTTCAGCAATGTACTGAATAAAATAAGAAAACTATCATGACCAAAGGTGTGTTGTTGTTTTTAATGACCACAACTCTAAAGTCCGGGAATTTATTTTGTAAGGAGTGTAGGATGAAAAGCCCAATCAGGTCGCATATATCTCCGCTGTCGTAGGACCCCATGGGAACATCAAAAGGGTCTTCAGGGTTGGATGTGTTAACCCATGTTTTATTTTTGAAGAAAAGACGTGAGCTTCTCGCATGGAGGATGGTGTTAATTTCGAGGTCGCCTATTTTCACAAATGTTTTGTCAAACGATAGGGCCTTGTCAAGGGCTTCCCTATAAATGGAGCGGTAGAAGTCAGCGATATCAAATTGTGTGAAACGGCATTGTTTTTTATCTGGCCTTGAACCAATCAATGGTTGCTTGTGAATTGGTTCAAAGGCGAAATTCTGTATGTTTTTTAATATAATCATTAATATTTAAAAGTATAATTTTACTCACTAAGTCCATTACATATATAGTCAAATATATAAAAATGTTCATAATATAGGTTTGGGGACGTATCTCTAATAAACATGTGTATTTCTATAATATATCATTGTGTTTGTTGATATTTGAATCCCGATTAACATAGACACACGTGCTTGAATTGTATGAAAACGGCACTGATTCTATTTCAAAACGCATAAAAAGATCTAAAAAATGTGTACACTTTGAATTGTAAGAGCGGAATCTAATTTAAATAATTCGTCATCGCCATCGGCTCGAAAGAAACCTACACAGATTTACTGACGTAGTTCTGCAAGAGTTTCTGCATTAATAAAATTAAACTTGTGACATGTTGGATACGGCGCCAGTTATCTTTTAACCCGACCATTACAAAATATAATTTTAGCAGCCCTTTGTTAAGAGGTACAATTATTTCTATCTTTTGTGCGTCCATTGACATAAACCACATAAGTCTATTACTATAAAAATGTATTTTATATATATATATATATATATATATATATATATATATATATAATAGGATCAAAATAAACCAAAGTGAAAACTTTTAGTAGATGGAACCTAAGGAAAGAATAATAAACACTAGTTTATTACTGAATGCACCTTGCATTGAACAATTGAAATTTGAAATAAATTTGGACAATCGTCGCATATTTATCACTCTTTTTTCTTCTATCTCTCTCTCTCTCTCTCTCTCTATATATATATATATATATATATATATATATATATATGTGTGTGTGTGTGTGTGGTGTGTGTGTGTGTGAGGAGGGTGGGTAAGTGGTTGGATGTACACATCTTCACAGTTCGACCCCGGCTCGAATCAATCTAGCCACACGAAAGAGTGTTGGTACATTGACACAATCTGGGCATGGCTACATATTACCTACGTGAGTTGATTATTGTGATAAGTGAACTCGTTACTTTGCATTATTTATACTGCAACGTTATTCGTTACAAATTATAAAGTATTATTTAGTCTGTCACAGTATTTATCTTATCAGTTACTCGTACCCGCCGGCCAAATGATTAGAATCGCGGAGATTCAGTAGCGAAGATCATGGACTCTCGATTCTGACTTGAAATACTTATTTGTGTAACTGTTGCCTAACTGTCACGATTATTCGGCTACCAACACATGTAGTAGCGGCGTGATGTGTAGACGCGTTAGTAATCTCAATAGCAGTTGCATTACTGTGTATAATGGGTGTATACCTCTATTTTTCTTTTTTCGTAGCAGCCTTAGTTATCCTGCGTGCTGAGTAATCACTTTAGAGTTTTGGTCATTAAAAACAACAACACACCGTATGTCTACCTTTGGTCATAATAGTTTTCTTATTTTATACATACTTCCGGTAAAAAAATCTTCGACACACGTCTGTTTCGACTCGACTATCTTGTGTTGTCTCGATCTTTAGCACCTTACTTGTTTTTACACGACATTTCCCTAAACGCATCTGCTAAGATGTGACGCAGTACGCCATCTGAGCTCTTGTATACGCAGATAATTGCATCAGAAGTCAGGTTCCTTCCAGAGCGGTACATTTATTCAACTATTATTTCTAGATCAATATTTTAGAATACCCCAACCAAACTTATATGTAGGATACACTTATGAATTCATGTCTAATAGTTATTGCCAACATTTTACAAAATATCGGAGGAATCTGAATGTCATGAAGGGTTTCTTCTCCTATTTTTCTCGTTCGGAAAAAAACGTAAACTGGAATATATACAGCGAACATTTGGACCCCTTACGCCCAGCAGTTTTTTTTCAAATATTTAGAATGATCAAACATTAGTTTAAGAGTGAATCCTGCACATAAATATATAGAGATGTATACAAATACCTAATTACGAAATAGTATTACCTTGTAATCATTCCGGGTGCGTGAGGTTCAGGATCAGGGATGTCGCTGCCCGCTGGTACGTGTAAGTGCCTCCCTCCTACATTCCTTTTAATCATAACGTGGGCGAGAGTAAGTACCTTTTGTGCTGCTGCCGGCAACATCCAAAAAGTGTTTTTTTTTACTTCGCGTCTTAAACGGAATAGTTGTTTTACTTGTATATATGTGGTTTGAAGAAAATATGTAAGAACTTACGGGTAATGTATATTTTAATAAATTAAGTCACAGTTATGAAAATTTAAAAACATTCCGTGGTATAAGTTGTGTTGTTTAATTATCGATGATTGGATGATTTGCAAATTCTGAAACCCGTGTTTCCGTGAATCGTTTTTTGTCAAATAATAGGTCGGCTATGCTTGGCGGTTGTTTTGGTTTTGTTAGAGGACTGAATTCGTAGTGTGAATTTTATTTGCTACCCTCTCTTTGGTTTACGTAGTTTCGAAAGTCTTACATGGAGTACTAATGATACTATTTTTGGTTTAAGTTTAAAAATACGTTACACTTTCTGGAAACGCGGTCGAAGGTAGTAGGCGAATCAAGTGATGTGTTTTGATTAGTTATTTGTATTGTCTACTTTAACTAATTTTGGAGAGGAACATCGAGTCTACTTTATATCGAAGAAATTCTCTTTTTATCTCATTTTACTTCAGTCGTACATTTTCGTGATGCCAAAGTGACAGGAAATGTAAAGCGTGTGTTTATTTTATTTCTTGTGTACGCCCATTGGACATCTGATTTCGGAAAACAACCTTATTTTCTAAAAGAAACATTTTGTAAGAAAATTGATACACACATAAGATAGTTTACAAAGCCTGTAAAATATAAACAGCTAAAAGCATAAAATAAAAGTTTAGCATCATGTGCTCGATATGTATTTCCGTCTAACCCTATACTTCCCTTTTCTTCTCTCCATATTAAATAATATTATTGACTGCAAAGATAATCTATTTTATTTCTAATGGTCGATGCCCGTTTTTTCTTATTTCCTCTTTTATAAAAAATGATTGTTAATAAGCAAAGAAAATTAAATAGAAAAAGTAAATGTGACACAATCGAGCATGACAGATAGTCTGTTCATGAAGATCGGGTTAGAGTAAAAATAAAATGATAGACGGCTAATATAATAGATAGAACTTTAGTAAAAGATGAATATTTTAGAATGTATTTGTGTGATTACATTATAGCGAAAAAAGTGTTAGGGAAAAATGTTGATAAATTGAGTTTTAATATAATATTAAATAAATATTTAGTGAGTTCACAGAGACGTTGCCGAGACCGGCGGAAATCTAAAACGTGGAGATAATTTAAACTATTTTTTTGGAGGAGGGAATATTTCTATTCATGTAAAAATTATATACATTTATTGAAATGAATTAAACATCAACTAAATACATTACAAACGTGAACATGGTTAGAGTTAGGGTTAGGGTAAGGGGTTAAGGTAAGGGGTTAAGGTAAAGGGTTAAGGTAAGGGGTTAAGGTTAGGGTAAGGGGTCAGGGTAAGGGGTTAGGGTTAGGGTTCATGGCAATATTGAGTGTGATGGTAGGGTTGGGGTTACTCTCTATTTTAATGGACATATTCTTAATACATGTCAAATGTGGGCATCTCCACAAATAAGTCTGCGTACTTGCCAAAAATCGATTATTTCCAAGTAAAATCAACATGTCTTCTAAGTTCAAATCGGTTTCGTTCATTTTGTGAGACATCAAATTTGACCCATACCTCCCATCAAAAAGTGTGAATCATCTCCCTTTATAACATCACCGACGGCTTCGGCAACGTCTCGGAAACGTCTTTTAAGAAGTACGTGGGTGGGTATGCGGGGACTTGTATATAAGTACAATTGAGAACGAAGAGAAGAAAGGTTAGCCATGATCTAGGTTTGGTTTTTGTTCGGTCAGGATAATTTTCCTTATTAAGGGGGATAGATTGTAGAAGCCATTTCGTTGTCTGATGCTGCTGGAGGCTGTTATTAGTGCTGTAGTCTTCGCCGAGCTATGAATGTGTTTGGTGATTTTGGCCTGTTCAAACTTCTTTCACACTCTTACCCACCCACCACGCCTACTTTCTAATTACCTTCATTACTTCAAATATTTTTCTAAAACTATGATACTACCTACATACCAAAGACACAGAGTTCCCCCTTCCCTCCTCTTTCCCTAGCCCCTCAAAATGCATGCTACACCTCACCACGACAAAACCCTCAGCACCCCTCCATTCTCTTCAACTCTAAGACAAATTCACAAACACTCCAACCCCTCCTCTTTTTCACTCACATCCGTCCAAATTTATTTCACTCTCTGCCACTGACTGACTTCTCTCAGCCCGGCCCTAGGCCCAGCGCTCTTAGTAGCCACGGTTACTACTTTCTCTCATCAACCCATCATGTCAACCCAATATTTCGATGTACTTGCATGACATTTTTCTTGGACTTATCATCCTGAGGAGTCTTACAATAAAGACGAAACCTTGATCAATATATAAAAAATATCTCTTAGTTTTTCTTTTTTCATTTCCCATATATATATATATATATATATATATATATATATATATATATATATATATATATATAGTCTCGGAAGTTTCTCAACCATTAAAACTATATTAAAAAAAAACCAAAAAAAACTTTTAGTCCCAAGTCTTTCAGTGGAAAATCACTCATGTAAGTCAATTTATTTTTTACAGTTATTATATTAGTTTGTTTCTAACACTATTTTAAGGGATCATCAGTTTTTTACCATGAAAAACTGTTTCGGGCATGTAAATATATATATATATATATATATATATATATATATATATATATATATATATAGATTGAATAAAGGATTTTGAAATATATATATATATATATATATAGTGTTATAATGGAATAATTCCAGGAAGAAATCCGGGTAAGAGAGCTCAATGTGGTAAACAGAGCAAGAATAACGTAAAATATAATAACACGAAATTACATGATTGTCGATGCAATAATTTATTTCAACCTTGCGGTTTTATTCAAGCATCCAATTTGACAATTACATTTTTGAGACTGACAGAAAACTGAACTCACCCTCGACACTTCAAACACAACCAGAGAGAGTGGTGGTCGCAGCCAATCTGAATACCTATTACAGAACGAGTAGGAATTTAGATCTTATATTTAACTAAGGCAATCGAAAGGGATCTTATGGTTTTTTTTGTTTGTTTTTATTAAAATAATAACGTCTGAGTTAAGCGCACATATTCTTTCTACATTTCCGACCTGGTAACATTTAACGTTCATACGCCTCCATACACACGCACACATATATCTATTCTTAACATCACACACACAATTTATGGCTAGCTCGAAATTCAGTTTTCGGCCCGGAAGGAGGAAGAGAGATAAGACACTAACACACGTTAGCGTGTGATCGGCCGATTGACACTTGTCGTGCCATCATTCTGTCTAGACTCGAGTGATAGTATCAATTTGAAAACTAAAAATTATTTAAGATTATGTTCCAAATGTAATATTTTAATACTCTGAGTTTCACAAAATTCATCTTACAATAGTTTTATAATCTATGGAAGCCTATAATTATAGCCTAATTCCAATCTAATATTGTCTAGTGATAATATTATACACTTAATTTAATTCACTATCTTATTTTAAGTAAATAATCAGAATAAACGAATATCTTAAAGTACAATTATATATGCATACATCCCTACATATACACAAACATATCTCTACACACACATAGATATACATATATATACATACATACATATATATACACACATATATATATATATATATACACATACACACATACACACACACATACATATATATACATGCACACTCATACCTACTACCTTGAATTAAAAAAATTTATGACATCGAGGATAAATGTGTTTCGTCTTTAAGTATTCATTAAAAAATATCATTACTAAATGAGTGTATACCTACACACACACACATATCCATACATATGTACATACACACACATACACACATATACATATACATACACACACATATATACGCACATGCACACATAGACACAGATGTGCAAAATAGAGACACACATACATGTATACATAGACATACACAAATGCACATATGCACGCATACATATAAACATACACAGTCATACGCATACGTACACACATACCTATACTCATATACGCGCACATGCCCATACATGCACACATACACCTGCACACATGTATTCTTCTTGCTCGTCCGTCGAAGTCGACGATGACCAAGGTATCAATCAGTTTGGCGTCGGGGGTCGGTGGGTCATGAGATGGCTGATGAGGCCAATCCGTGCTCGGCAGACTCTTCCACACTCCGGACACGTGAAGGCGGCATCGACAGGCTGTGGACCGGCAGCTCTCTCCTTTCGCCTCCTGCGCTTCTGCCGGTCGTGGGTCATGCGTTGATCCTCTGCCCTATCGGCTCCCGGGCTGACGGCACAGCGCCAAGCAGAGCGTTCTGCAGCGCGACTCTCCCAAGACTGGGGGTTGATGTCAAAGTCCTTGAAGGAGGTTCACAGGCAGTCTTTATATCGTTTCTTTTGGCCTCCTGCAGTCCGCTCTCCCTGGCTGAGTTCCCCATAAAAGAGTTGTTTGGGGATTCGGCCGTCAGGCATGCGGTAGACATGGCCTGCCCACCGAAGCTGGGTTTTGTGGACTATGGTGGTGATAGTATGGAGCCCCGCGCGCTCCAAAACTTCTGTGTCAGGAATTCTGTCTTGCCAGCGGATGTTGAGAATATTACGGAGGCATCTGAGGTGGAAGCCATTCAGCTGTTTTTCATGTCTTTTATAAAGCGTCCAAGTTTCACAGCCGTAGAGTAGGGCTGTAAGGACGATTGCTCGGTATACTTTGATTTTGGTTGCGAGTGCAATACCTCTCCTCCTCCACACATTGTCTCTAAGTCTTCCAAATGCACTGCTCGCTGTGGAGGTCCTATGGTTAACTTCAATGTCAATGTTGGCGGTACGGGAGAGGGTGCTGCCAAGGTAGGTTAATTGCTCCACAGCATGAATCTTCTGCCCTTTGACAGTGATGCCGGGTTCGTGGTATGCATCTCCTGGGGCGGGTTGGTACATAACTTCTGTCTTCTTTGTACTAATAGTAAGACCAAAATTGTCACAACTGGTGGAGAATCCGTCCATTATATGTTGCATCTCTGTCTCATTTGGGGCGTTAAGGGCGCAGTCATCAGCAAAGAGAAGGTATCTGATGATGGTTTCTTTCACTCTCGTGACTGCCTGCATTCGCCTGATGTTAAACAATTTTCCGTCACATCTGTACTTGATGTTAATGCCAGAGTGACTGTCTTTGAAAGCGTCCTGGAGCATGGCAGAGAAAACCATGCTAAAAAGCGTTGGGGCTAAGACACAGCCCTGCTTGACTCCGTTGGTCACAGGGAAGGGCTCTGAGGGGTCGCCGTCATCCAGGACGTGAGCGGTCATGCCCTCGTGGAACTGCCTGACGATGGCTATGAACCTGTCTGGACAACCAAATTTTCCCATGATCCGCCAGAGGCCATTTCGGCTGACAGTGTCGAAGGCCTTGTTCAAATCGACGAATGTGGTGTAGAGGCCCCGGTGCTGCTCGACACATTTCTCCTGCAGTTGGCGTGCAGCAAAGATCATATCAGTCGTCCCACGGCCCGCTCGAAAGCCACACTGGCTCTCGGGAAGACGACCATCTTCAAGGTGTACCAGCAGGCGATTAAGAAGGACGCGGGCCAGGATCTTCCCGGCGATGGATAGAAGGGATATCCCGCGGTGGTTGTCACAAGACTGACGATTTCCTTTGCGTTTATAAATGTGAACAATAGTGGCATCACGAAAATCTTGGGGTAGTTCTTCACTCTCCCACATGGATTGGAAGAGTTCTGTCAGTCTTTCCAGCAGTGTAGGTCCACCAGATTTGTATATTTCTGCTGGAATTAAATCGGGGCCAGGGGCCTTCCCAGAGGAAAGTTGCTTGATGGCTTTGCTTACTTCCTCTGACGAGAATGGGATGTCGAGCTCCTCGTTGATAGGCTCCTGGCGTAGTCGGTCGATGGCTTCATCGTTGATGGAAGATGGCCGGTTTAGCACGTTGTTAAAGTGCTCTGCCCATCTATCAAGGATCTGCTTTTTGTCGTTTAAGAGAGTTGTTCCATCGGAGCTAAGCAGGGGAGAGAAGCTTGAGGACTGGGGACCGTAGACAGCCCTCAGCGCATCGTAAAACTTCCTCATATCATGGTTATCGGCATGCTCCTGGATCTCATCTGCTTTGGCGCTGAGCCAGGCATCCTGCATGGAGCGGAGTCTGGCCTGCACCTTGCTGCGGGTGTTGATGAAGGCAGCTTTCTTTGCGAGGCACTTAGGGTCACTCTGATGTGCACGGAGAAGTTGGCGTTTCTCCTCCAGGAGGGTTGAATCTCAGAGTCATTTTCATTAAACCAGTCCTGGTGCTTCTTTTTCTTAGATCCAATGATTTCGAGAGCGATGGTGTAGGTGGAGTCTCTGAGGCGTGCCCACTGATCTTCAATAGTGTCCGAGATGGTAAGGGGGACAGATAGCTTGTCGTTGATTGTTTCCTGTAGTTCATGGATGACATCTGGACTTTTCAGTTTCTCCACGTCGAGGCGCTTTGTGACTTTCTGGCCCTGAGGCCGCCTCTTAGGTTGGATGTAGAGGCACATTTTGAATGTGATCAGGCGGTGGTCTGTCCAACACTCGGCACCGCACACAGCCTTGGTCAGCCTTACATCTCTTCTGTCCCTTGCCCTGATAATGACGTAGTCGATCAAATGCCAGTGCCGGGAGCGTGGTTGCATCCACGACGTCTTGCTACGGGTGGGTAGGCGGAACATGGTGTTGGTGATGGAAAAGTCGTGTGCAGCACAGAGGCTGAGCAGCCGCAGGCCGTTGCTATTGCACTTGCCCACTCCATGGTGGCCAAGGACCCGGTCCCAAGTGGAATGGTCAGTGCCAACGCGGGCATTGAAATCGCCGAGGACGATGAGCTTCTCTCTCTGCGGAGCAGTGGAGATGAGGCTTTCCAGATCTTCATAGAACTGGTCCTTGGTATCTTTGAGGTTGGTCATAGTTGGTGCGTAGGC
This sequence comes from Sepiola atlantica, assembly GCA_963556195.1. Lineage (NCBI taxonomy): Eukaryota > Metazoa > Mollusca > Cephalopoda > Sepiida > Sepiolidae > Sepiola > Sepiola atlantica. Next base: position 228,422,376 of record OY744517.1, read on the forward strand.
GCTGATCAGTGTGGCGGTTCTTCCCTTGCTAAGCGGGAGTTGCATCTTCATCAGCCGGTCATTAATGCCGTCCGGGATGCTGACCAGCTTCTTCACGTGTTCAGTCTTGATGGCGAAGTCCACGCCGGCCTCTCTGCGCTCCTCGCTACTGCGTCCACTCCAGAAAAAGGTGTAGCCGCCGCCTGACTCTGTTAGTTGGCCCTTGTCAGGGAGGCGAGTCTCGCTGAGGGCTGCGATGTCTACCTTATAACGGGCAAGCTCCCTTGCCACAAGCGCAGTTCTTCTCTCGGGTCGGTCAGCTTTGTTGTTGTCGAGCAAAGTACGAACGTTCCATGATGCTAAGGTAAGCACCAACCCTTTCTTTCTCATGTCTCGACCGCTGTGAGGGAAACCCCGCCAGCCGCGGTATGCTGGCCAGAGGTAATGGTGAAGCAGCTATGTTTAGGGCTCCTTTTATCGCCCCGTCCTCATGCCATGGAGACGAGCAGAGTGATCCTGAAAATGACTGCTCCGTCGACCAGCCAGTTGCCTGCACCCCCTCGCTGCTTCGGTCGAGTGGAGTACGACCAGTTTCTGGACCGCCTGTGTGCAGGTTTGCAGCTACAGCTCCCAGTGATTTCCACACCTGCTACTTTGCCGCTTGCCCATCGCCACAGGGCTTGGTGTTGACGCAATGTTTGACACCCTGACTTGCGCTGGATTTGGATTATAGTGAGGGGGACTTGCGCTGCATCGGCCTCACTCTCTCGTCCTGGCCCGCCCGATTCCAACGGCGAGGCATAGTCGAGACGGCTGGGGGACGAGCAAGGGTGCAGGAGCTGCCGGAGGGAGGCAAATATGCCGTCCAACCGCCTATGGGGCTCCACTCCGTCATTTCTGTCGGGGTTTCTCCCCTAGCGTTATCCATTTCCAATAGCTCTCACAAGGCAGTGAGGCCATTTGACCCATGGTTGGAATAGGGATTGGTAATGTGTCAGGGCATGTCCACACGTCGGTGGGCCGTAGCACATTCCCTCTGGGACTCCCTACTGTTCCGAGATCCTCTGCTGATTCCGCCTGGATGCGCATGACAACCAGTTACCGTGTGTGGCCGCGAGGAGGCACAGCAGAGGTCTTGATGAAGGAGAGGCTGAGTACTGGCAGGAGAAGACTTACACGCTCGGCTTCTCGTTTCGTGCAAGGCTGGCCAGTGGTGGTTGCTGAGGGCGAGATGGTGAGTAGGCCAGGACGCTACCTTATAGCTAACACACTTTCGCGTCACATCACCCTGTGTGCATTGCACACTCACACACATGTATACACATATACACACATACACATATATAAAATAATATATACGGCTTGGAAAGTTTTAAACAACCGGGGTAAGATTTTAATTAAATATAAACATATATTGACAAAATAAATATGCAAGATATACACACACACATACATGCCTGCACATACACAAACACATGCATGTACATACACATATATATATACGTACTTATATATACGTACATACTCTTCCCATACATACATATACACCAATGCATGCATGCACGCGCATCCGCACGCGCATGCATACATATAAGCAAATATAAGGCTATCTTATTTCAAGTAAATACTCTGAATAAACGAATATCTTAAAGTACAATCGTATATGCATACATCCGAAAAACAACTATAACGAATGTCACCAAGTCAGTAATTACATGTCCATAACAGATATGGTTGTGTTTGAAGTGTCGAGGGTGAATTCAGTTTTCTGTCAGTCTCAAAAATGTAATTGTCAAATTGGATGCTTGAATAAAACCGCAAGGTTGAAATAAATTATTGCATCGACAATCATGTAATTTCGTGTTATTATATTTTACGTTATATATATATATATATATATATATATATATATATATATATAGAGAGAGAGAGAGAGAGAGAGAGAGAGAGAGAGAGAGAGAGAGAGGAAGAGATACGTTTCCCTGTGTCCGGCGTTTCCCTGGAAACTACAGAATCATTATATGTGTTGAACATTTACTGCACATCAAATACTTTTTTGTTTTCATAAAAATCGCTCCAGACATTGCATGAAACCACTTGATGTAAGGAGCAAACAAGAAAAAATCTGATTATCGCAAAGGCAGGGGATGCTTATTGCGAATACACCAAGGTTATATGTATGAGGTAAACAGTCAGCAGAAAAAGAGTTCCACAAGCCTGCAGTTCTTTACAAAATACTTGAATAAGAAGATGTATTACTATGAGGGGTCAAGACAGCAAATTGATAGAGACCACTATACCCATAAGTCAAACGAGCTGGAAGAAAAGAAGCGGGGAATAGATCGCATATTTCGGAAGAACAGCTGGCATCATAGTATTTATAGAAACACACTGAGCTAAGCAACATAACGTTTTTGAGAGAGAGCTTGCAGAGCAGAATAAAAAGGTAGCGACAATGAAATCACTGAAATGTTTCTGCACCTTATCAATAATCCTCAAATAGGACAGAGATTCACCAGCCCAAGTATGACACCAGTACTCCATACATGGTCTGATTGTAGATGTGTAGAGATAAAGAATCGCCTCAAGTGTGAAACAGTGTTTGCAGCGATAGAGATACCCGACTTTACGAGAAGTAAAACGAGCAATGCTTCTAATTTATGAAATTCAAGCAAAACTTGCAATTCATTAATATTAATATAAAAAATATGTTTCTTTAAAAGAACATCAAAAATCGATCTATTATGTAAAACTCCAGCCTATTTATCTCTATGTTTTAAAATGGTTTAAAAGCAAGAAAAGGCAAAAACTAGTTAGAAAACAAATTATCCCTCCTCCATCATATTTTCTACAGTATTGTTATTACTGTAGGGTGGAATTCTAAATAGTTTCCGAGCTTTAAATTATAGACCTCCCTGTAAAGTTAGGTGCGATTGAATGTTCTCGCTCCGACGCCTCTCATTCTAAATTCCTGGCCGTGGGTTGCTATCAGTGGATAGTTCATTTTAGTCAAAAGGGCCATGCACAACGTGTTAAGTGTAATTCATACGGTGTTTAACGGATCGAAATGATTGCACACAAACACAATGTAAAATGTAAAAATGTTAATTCTATTGAATGTTGTATGTAACTTTAAAAAAATTATGCACTTCTAAATAAGAAATTGAATGTTAAAACTTAATAGTAGGTCGTGTTTTTCTTTGTTCTTATGTATAGAAAAGCGCCATATCCAGACAAATAATTGTCTTTAACTTAGAGATTCATACTAGACGAATGAATTGAGTTATTTTTTATATAATAGAGATTGGCTGATCAAAAAAGCATACTAATTTTTATGTTTTCTCATAATTAAATATGAATATGTGTTCAAATGTAATGTACCTAGCTCCACTTAGTATGTTAAGAATGCGTTTTTAAATAACAACATTGTCATTTCAAGACGATCCGTGAAGTGAGGACGTGCCACAATTTACATTACAATTACAAAATTGAATAAATTAGATAAACTTGTTAACGTACAAGAACATGAAAATTAAATACACTGTAGACTGTAAGTGTATAGTACGTAGTTACAAAATGAATGTAAAACTATTTTGATTACTATCTTCACTGAAAAGATCACCAAAATTCAGAAAAAAGCCAATTTTATCAAGATGTTCAATATTTATTTATCAACAATGACAAAATATAATGAACTTTTTAATTTGTTTAATTTTGTGAATATTTATGAATTTGTTAATACAAATACACTTTTACTCAAGTTTCATTTCTAAGTAGTAATACAAATACGCATGAATGTAAAAAATAATAAAAATGTAGCCTCGTATAGTATATTTAACAATTAATTATTTAAAAAAAATATTTATCACATATTACGAAAAATGGCATAACTTCCGTTTTAGTAAAATCATTGTAACTCAAAGAAAGATTTATTTCCGAAATTAACGATATAATCATTGAATCAAGCATTTTTATTCAATATTTTCACGAAAAATTAACATAATGGCAACATATATTTGATGTGATTTTAATGATAACAGTTTTCAGGAAATGTTAACATGCGATATTATAAGATGTTGCATTCGTGTATAAAGGTGTACTCATCATAAGGTTTAGTAACATATGTATTTTTCATATTTCTAGATGGCGCCAGAATGTTATGTATTATTTAGATATATATATATATATATATATATATATATATATATATATATATATATATAGGTATATAAGTAATTCAAATAATAATTGGATAGAATAAAATATTCATGAAATCTTCAAGTTTACAAACAGTAGTAAGATAAAACAAGAAGTTCCCCGTTTCCTTAATCCATTAATTTTCATAGATTTGCCTTTATCTTCAGAGGTAATTAGATATATAAGTCAGTAAAATTTACTATAATGCAAACATTAAAAAATATAAGGATATAAAGATGTGAAAATACAACCAATTTCAAAAGTTTAAAATATACACATATCACCAGTGATGACTAATAGAAAAGTATGTATAATAAAATCCGAAGAGTCAAAGCATGACACAAATGTAGTGATTGGTTGAAGGTTGTCATGAAATCGTTATTATTGAAAAAGTTCCATTCTAAAAGAGATTTAGGTGTTGAAATCCAAGTGCGAGGGTGTTAACAATACATATATATATATATATATATATATATATATATATATATATATATATATATATATATATATATATATATATATATATCATTATTGTTATGTACGCAGATATGTCCAGAACTCCGCTATACTTACGTGTCGATGTTATCGATGTATAGTTATTAGAAATTAAGATGAGCGGAAAATTCTGATCCTTGACTCAGCTGTTCACATTGGGAAAGTATATTCTGAGCGTGTTTCTGATTTAGTATGATGTAGTACTTTTAATCTATTTGTAAAATAATTTCATTGAGCAAATCCATATTTTCTGTAAAACGATATAGTCCAAAATGAAGTTCAGCAAGTAAAAATAGCTTGTAGGAAATAGGTCAGCTTCTCTATGTCTTGTGGACAGAAGATGGTACACATCGTTAAGATATGGTGAAAATAAAAAAACAGCAACGGATGCCAGTCAGTTTGGTAATTACTTTAAACGTATGGGTAAAAATCAGAAGAAATCGAAATTGGCAAACACAGACGAAAATACAAATGGACGAACATTTTTGATCAATTGAAATAGTTTAGGAGGTATAGTAAAAGGGAATTCACTTAACCATTTCTCAATTTAAAAAAATATTTCCCTGAAAAGCATTTCCAGTTGTTGATTAATAGTAGAAGAGAAAGTGACTGAGTTTAGCTCAGATTTCATGTTTAATAGTTCAGATTGCTGCTTCCACCTAAAGAGGGCCGGATATATCAAGCATTATGTTCCTCATATAGAGGAAGTAAGTTTCTGATAGAGTATTCTATAAAACTATCCAAATAAATAAAATTAATAAAATATGAAATGTCTTGCAAATAAATGCACTACAAAGTAAAACTAAAAACTAATAATAACATTTATTACCTTATGAAGTAAAATTTTCAAAGGCTTGAAGTTCAAATATGAGGTTTCATTAAAAAAAAGAATTTCACCTAATATAATGGATTATGGGATCTCTAAATAATTGGCGTTATAAACTAATACAAGATGATGATATTTATCCATTTGTTTTTATGTAGATAATTACATATAGGAATTTATATATTTCAGATGAAAATTGTTCTAGAGAGCGATTAGAATGTTAGCGAAAAAAAAGGTGTTCACGATGTGTAAAATATGGAAGAAAGATCGAAATCATAATAAAAATGAAAATAAAAACAAAAGCTATACTATATATATAGAGAGAAAGCAAAAAGGCCATTCAATTAGCAAAACGATATGAAGATGAATACATCATGTAGAGGTAGGAGAAATGAATTATATACATACACCCATATGCATTTAAACACATACACATTTACATATATATATATATATATATATATATATATATATATATATATATATATATATAATAGGACAGTGTTTATTATATTCCAATAACCATGGTTTGTTTTGTTACTTTTATTTTCATTTTTTCACATTTCCAAAAAGAGTTAAAATTTCTGTGAGATATATTTAACGGTCCGTTTCATTTGTCTTGTGCCAAACAACATTTGTACATCAATATCGTCTCTGCAACACTACAAAATCATCAGAAAAAGTTCACAAATAATAAAAGAGTTCTTGGATTAGAGTGTTTTGAAAAAAACTACACTATACATCAGTTTCATTTTATGGTGAAAAAAATGAGATCTAACACTCACACGTGTGAGATTTAACTAATCCGCCATTTTGAATTGTTTTTTTTCAAAGCTTGTATCTCTTAAAAATTAGTGCGAACAATTTAAAAATGTTCATTCGGTAATATTTCCTAAAATATTTAATATGTACTATAATTTATTTATAAAGATCCAGTTTATTTGAAGATAATTTATTTTTTACTAAATTTACATCAATGTTTATTTATGTCGTTAGGGTGTGAACCTCATTTAAGCAGAGCATTATAGAGCTAGTCTAAATGTGTCAACCGTCTATGCAATCAACTATTAAAAAGATGTATTTTACATAGATGCTCACACCATACGTATATATATATATATATATATATATATATATATATATATATATATATATATATATATATATATATATACACACACACACATAGAAATATTAGTTCGGTATAACATGTACGATAAAAAACAAGTATTTCTTTTTCTTCTAAAAACTAAAATTAAGTCCGAATAGGCTGACTAAGAATAATGTCAAATCCCATTTCACTCTACACAATAAACGTAACTAAAATAGGAATTAGTGCATCAATGTTAATTGTTCTACGATGAATGTGGGTGTTTCTCTTTCTTCTATAACCTTAACTAAATGAAAAATAGGTTATTTAGGAATTATGTCAAATCACATTTCACCCAAATAATGAACGTGACTAAAATAGGAGTTAATCCATCCCTATTTATTTTTCTCCTGCCAAACCACTATCGTTCCAAGTATCTCAGGGGGCCAATAAATATTTATTCATTTATTTTATTTTGTTTTTCATATAAACTGTTTTACTAAAAAGAATGCGTCTCTATTCTATTATAAGGATTCAAAAGTAATTATAGGACATCAATAGCTAACTTTACTCGTGATTACATTTTAAAAGTAATTCGCATTACAGTGCGAATACCGACAAGCACTATTGTGCATATCAGTTCCCACTTTATTTGTATGCTTATATTTAATATTAAGTTGTGCGTATCTTATACTTATCTATAAACATGCCTACCTGCATACATACACCAAGCGACCCGAACGCAAAACAATCTACGAGAAACATCTACAAGAAATCCACAAACCATCTCCACCGAAATGGTTGTATTTCAACAGACTACACTCCTCGAAAAACTTGTTTAAATTAATATGATACCTAAATAGTTTCTTATGATTTCCATTAAAGGAAGCTTACCATCGAAGTTCAGTTTCAATACGTCTTCATCTTTCTATTGCTTACGGTTTCAATATAAGTGAATCAGAACTATCACGCTCAACATCCAACCCTCCCACACACATATATATATATATATATATATATATATATATATATATATATATGCATACACACACAATATATATATGTACATATCCAAATAAGCATACATATACATGCACACACCATATATACACACATTATTTATTAATCTATTCATTTATTTTATTTTTTTATTTATATATTAAACATTTATTTGGCATATTTTAGATGATTCTAGTATTATTAGTTTATACTCCTACCAAAGAGATATCCTACTTACTATTTACCATTTCTCCCTAATTAATACAGATGAAAACAAAATGAAAAAAAAATATTTCAATTATTTATTGATGCTCTCATAATCTATCTCTCTTACTATTTTTATTATAAGCGAAATATAGGCTTTATTACTTCGGTCATTTTAGTTATAAGTGATGGGTTCTATGTATGAATTTCAATTTCTTCTTCAGACAGATTAGATATCATACATTTTTAGTATCAAAATTATATGATATATTTTTATCAAAATTGGAATCAGTATTGTAGACATAAAGTTTTGTATCATTTATCCTGAGTAAAAAGAAAAAAAAATGGCGCAAAATAAGATATTAAAAATATTTTACTTTTAGTTTACATTGAATATATTCGAAGTAATGTCGCTAGTAATACTACTGCGAATACAATTCTCTGAATTTAATTTCTTCTTTAGACACCTTAAGCCTTATGCTTAAATGTTAAACATTTTCTAGTATAAAAATTATGGTATACATTTTTATATCTAGAGTATCCCTGCTCATTCCAACCTTTCCACTATTCTCCCCTAAGCTTCATAAACATTTACTTTCATCTCTCACTACTGACTCCACTAAGTTCGGACATCAGCCCTACTTTTTTCTCCAGTAGTGGCTACTACTTTCCTCCCTTCTTCCCATAATGTCACCCCTATATGTGCACGTACTTCCATGACATTTTTCTTTATATCATCATCCTGATGAAGTCTTATAAATAAAGACGAAACGTTGATGTACACATAAAAAACATCCCTTTTTGGTTTTCCTTTTTCAGTTTCCCATTACGTCGGATTACCTTCATCCTTCTTTTCCCATATATATGTAAATTGACGAACGCAGAGAGATTCTACAATATACAATGTTTAACTCATATAAAACAGTCCATAAATATGCGATTCATGAGATTTCAAAGTGGTGGGCCACCCCAGTTTTTTAATAGATTTTTCGTTTTATAGTTTAAAAAAAATTAAATTATCAATCAACTGCAATCCAAATATTGTAAACGCACGAATCACGGAATAATCTACTATATGATACAGTTCATACATATTTATACAGATATCTACATACCCCCATATATATATATATATATATATATATATATATATATATATATATATATATATATATATGCATGCATATCACATAATAACTTAAACAATCACTGCTTTTCTTTAAGACTTTATAGAAGGTTCACACGATAGCTTTTCGTCATAAGTGCATATTTCTTTGTACACTTGTACACATAATTTATTATTACACTTCTGACGATCAGATAGCCCATTAAACTATATCAAATGCTAAGACACAATTTAATGCATTGTGTATTATAGTTATGAAACTGCTATTCGAAATCATATCGCATTTTTGCATGTGCAATGTCTGCTGTCTTTGACCGAAATTGTTCTGGTTTTAGAACGTTCATTTTCATTTGGTTCTATATAGAAGATGATATTCTAGTTTTTTTGTAAGCAGTGTGTAATATATTAATTATTATATTGTTTGAAAGCATTAGCAATACAAAATATACTTTACATAGCATTACCTTAGATGTCAATCAACATTCCTATATTAAAATACACATATATATTTTATGTATTTTTGTGTTATGTAATAAAGTATAGTAATAATTATTAACATCGTACTTATTTGTATTTATGATTTATCGTTAAATTAATTTTATTAATATGTGCGTGTAAACTTGACAGGGTAAACACACTTAAGGTGAATTCGACTCATAGAATGCAATTATACAATGTCGAAGATTACATAGTCCGAAACGTGATGACAATAACAAACAATATGAGAAAAGTAATCCGTAGGATTCACAACATGAGCTTAATCCGGTCAATTGATCAACCACGGGCTAAGTTCCCATGTCAAACAAGAAATCAAGAGAATCTGTAAAATTATAGAAATAATCAATTACAAAAATGTGACTTAAACAAAATGAATGAGTATGAGGCTATTTACAGAATAGATGAAAAGAAAAATTTAATTTTCTTGCAGTAGATTTATCCATCAATGTTGGAAGAACATCATACCATGAATGTTGGGTTTGTGGAAATGTGTACATATATTTTAAAGGAAAGACAACATTACATATATTCAGAATCACGGTTTAGATTAACAATGATAGTCAATGAATGAAAACTAAAATGCCAATCATTTTGTTGCTATCGGCGCTCTTGAGTCAGCCGTAGTTTAAGATATTTGCATTTCTAATCATTTGTATACATTTAAAATAGTGATTCTGTTTTATATAGACATAGTTGTTTAGCAGTTTTGTAAACATGATATCTAACCAACTAGAGGAGCTTAGGAACATCATATATAGGTACTAAGTAAAATCAATGTAAAGTTTCAAGTATTATCTTATATCAAAATAACTTTCTAAGCGATACCCTAAATGTAGACAACATTTATAAAACCTTTATGTAGACGGGACATATAATTGAATACCTATCTTATTCATAGTCAAATATATACTATTTTCTCTTGGTTGTCGACTTAGGAACAATTCCGTTGGTGAAAACTTATTTAAGAAATAAAGTAATGGATATGAAACAGTTCTAACGAATAGTAGGTACAATTATAGATAATTTAAAAAAACATTCGCCTTACTTACCAAATGACGCAACGAATACGAAACAGTGCTAAAGAATAATATAGACGATTATAGCAACATTAAACACAAGAAAAAGACTGTAAAAAATAATTAAAAAAATAGTAAACGTGTTTTATGAAAATTAAAAGAATACATAAATATTAAAGGCTCACAAATAAGCATACTTCTTCAATACCCATCTGTGCAAATTATTTAATAGAAACACATTGACACAAAAAAACATTTTACAGGAATGTAGACACGATTATTAATACGCATATTCATAAAATAGTATATAAAAACAACAAGGTAAATTATAATAGTGGAAAACGGATTAGTCTTATTTCAATTAAAATAAAAAAAAAACAATGAAAATAGTTGAATACATGAAATACTTCTATTGCCCAAAAAGAAGCACTTGCTTTTTACTAAAATAACTGTCTAACCGTTAGCTTAAGTTACTAAGTAATAATACACTACTCAAAGACAATAAATACACATATAACATATGAGGACTAATTTAGTTAAAAAAGATAATTTGCATAGAAATTTACTCTTCATTATTGATTAGAAGTTTTAAACAGCAATGAGCTGAAAGTATATATATTTATTGTGCATCATATATAGAGTTGTGTCTATATATATATACCTATGCATTTATATAGCCATGTATATCTCAAATATAAGAAAACATTAAGAAGAACAAATAAGAGTGTTTACTCTCTTAATTACTTTTATCGTTTTTTTGTTACTTACCTACTGTAAAATATCATATTCTATTTGATATATATATATATATATTTCTGGACACGACGTCTTGGTCCAGTGGTAAAACGCTGGACTATATGCATCAATATTGAAGGCTTTATCCTTGCATTGCTGATGTGAGCCAGAAACACGTGCTCATGGATTACATTTATGTACGTATTTCATCTCTCTTACTCTCTCTCTCTCTTTATATATATATATATATATATATATATATACATATATATATATATCGAATATATATATATATATATATATATATATATATATATATGTTCATATATTTGTATGTGTGTGTGTAATAAACTCGTGTGTTTACTAACTGCATAGGTAAATTCAATTCTTCTCAATCCGGATCTCATGAAGGCATCTTCTGCCAATACTTATCAAATCAAATAGGAGTCCATCGAATACGAGACGATATCTGCTGTAAATGTTTATTATTCATGGATATACATTTCTATCGGCAGATTTTGGGCAGGATGTAAAATAATTGACAGGAAGCGCTTGGCTCAGAATTCATCGCAAGCGCATGCAGATTATTAGTGAGAAGAACACAAGCGTTCGTCGAGTTCTCAGTTTACACACACTCATGCGTGTACTTACTCTCTCTCTCTCTCCCTCTCTCTATCTCTCTGTAGATATATATATATATATATATATATATATATATATATATATATATATATATATGGAAAATGAAAACAGAAAAATTAAGAGATATTGTTTCTATATATTCATCAACGTTTCGTCTTTATTTGTAAGACTTTCTCAGGATGATAAGTTTAAGAAATATGTAATGCAAATACATCGAAATATTGGGTTGACATGATGGGTTGATGAGAAAAAGTAGTAGCCGTGTATACAGAGAGCGCTGGACCAAGGTCCGGGCTGAGAGGAGTCAGTGGCAGAGAGTGAACTAAATTTGGATGGATGTGAGTGAAAATGGGGAGAGGTAGGATTGTTAGCGTATTTGTTCTAAGGGGGGGGGGGAGAAGGATGGGTATTGAAGTGTTTGTCGTGGTGAGGTGTAGCATGCATACATCGATGTACTTGCATGACATTTTTCTTAAAATTATCATCCTAAGGAAGTCTTACAAATAAAGACGAAACGTGATGAATTCATAAAAACAAATATTTCTTGGTTTTTCCTTTTTCATCTCCCATCACGTCGGATTACTCTAATCCTTCTTTTCTCATATATATATATATATATATATATATATATATATATATATATATATATATATATATATATATATATATATATATATATATATGTATCTAGTGCGTTTGTTCAAATACACTCTATGTGACTTTATTTCACTGTACATTCCACATGAGATTAACTACTAAATTCTATAATAATAATAATAATTATAATAATAATTATAAAAATAATAATAATAATAATAATAATAATAATAATAATAATAATAATAATTAAAAATTAAATAGTGACGGCCTAGGCTGACACCAGGCAAAATATTGTTGGAGGGGCGAGGAAATGAGGAGACCGAGGAGGGACAGCACAAACCATACCTCCACTAGAAAAGTGTGGAGAATGCTGGGATCTTGACGAGGCTTATTACCAGCCGGAAATCAATGGTAAGAGTGAGTTGCGATACTGCATAGTTATTGGCCGTGGTTATCGAATAGAAGTGAAGAATACTAGAAATCTTAGTAGACTTGCTGTTACCCAGACTCCAGGACATACCGTTCGTTATTGTCGGTTAGCTATCATATTTAGTAATACGCTGAGCCATTTCATGTTCGTACATATGTTATCAGCTTTCAAACACATTACAATCAAATGAGAACGTCGATAAGCTATTAGTAATTAGTCATTACGTTGATGTTGCTAAAGTAAAATTCCGACTTAACTCGGTTTTAATGTTATTGTATCAAAATAAAATGATGTCGACTTTTTCAACTAAAATAGTACCTATAATAAATAAATATATTTCAAAAAGTTTAATTCGTTTTACAAATTTAAAGTATATTTAGCAGACACTTAGTTTACTGTAAGAACTCTAATGCTCTATATTGTTTTAAAATAAATTAAATTGTTTATAAATAAATATATTTAAAAATGTAATATTCGTTTTACAGATTTAAAGAGTATTTAGCATACAATTATTTTACTGTTAGAATACTATGGATCTATACATATATATAAAATAGGGATTAAACATTAGGTTAGTACTAGTTTACTTAGGTAGTTTATGAAAATAGGAAGTCGACATGAAGTAAGTACTAGTTACTTAGGCAGTTGATGAAAATAGGGATTCAACATAAGGTTAGTACTAGTTACTTAGCCAGTTTATGAAAATAGGGAGTCGACATAAGTTAAGTACTTGTTACTTAGGCAGTTTATGAAAATAGGGATTCGACATAAGTTAAGTACTTGTTACCGAAGCAGTTTATGAAAATAGGGATTCGACATAAGGTAAGCACTAGTTACTTAGGCAGTTGATGAAAATAGGGATTCGACATAAGTTAAGTACTTGTTACCGAAGCAGTTTATGAAAATAGGGATTCGACATAAGGTAAGCACTAGTTACTTAGGCAGTTGATGAAAATAGGGATTCGACATAAGTTAAGTACTGGTTACCGGAGCAGTTTATTAAAATAGGGATTCGACATAAGGTAAGCACTAGTTACTTAGGCAGTTTATGAAAATATGGAGTCGAGATAAGGTTAGTAAAAGTTACAAAGGCAGTTTATGAAAATATGCAGTCGACATAAGGTAAGTACTAGTTACTTAGGCAGTTGATGAAAATAGGCAGTCGACATAAGGTAAGTACTAGTTACCTAGGCAGTTTATGAAAATAGGGATCTGACATGAAGTAAGTACTAGTTACTAAGGCAGTTTATGAAAATATGGATTCGACATAAAGTTAGTAAAGTTACAAAGGCAGTTTATGAAAATAGGGATCACCTGATTAAAATCATTAGCCTAGAGAAGGTGTTGTGTTGTTGAATTTAGCTCTAGTTAAGTGGTATCTAACAAGCGATTTTTTCATCGTTACTTCTGATTAATTACATCCTATAAAATCAAGAAATAGAGAAATTGGCTTATATGCTCCGTTTATATGTTAATGTAATTCAAAATCATATAGACACAAAATAGGCATTACCCACGTACGTTAAGAGATTATGAACTTTTGTTTTAATTTTCTGAAGTAAAATAACATCCTAATTTGTAGAAATATTCACAATCTTTTTAGGTTACCGTAATGTAACTCTACACTTTGAAATCACAGGTCAATAAAAATTAAAAATTAATCACTAGGCATCTGTTTACGAAAAAAATATGAATCACGGAGACAATCGTCATAGAGGTTTGTCTTCCCTACCGAATTTCAAGTTCCTGAACCTAAAGACCAACTGTTATTAGTGGACACATAGGCATGAGAACAGTTCGCATTGTATATATAGATTAGTTGCTCTCTAATATAAATACATACGGAAACGTGTCTCGATTATGAATGTGACTTTTATACAAACATAAATGCATTGAAGAATTAGGATTAAACATTGCAAATTCTTCATGCTACACTACATAAAATAACGGACACTACTAATGTTCAATAATTATTGCTTTAATATTATTTAGGTTAAATTTTACAAAATGATGATGAACAATGTTATATTAGTACAACTCTTTCTTTATAAGATTAAGTTCAAAAGCGACTATCAATACGACATCTTATACACAGCCCCTAGTAAAGTTTTATTGATTGTTAAAACGATTGTTTCATATAACAAACACATTCATGAAACTCTAATTAGAATCCAATGTAGACATATATATGTAAATAATAATGGTGACAGTGATAACAGGAGATTGAAGAATGGAGATAATTAACTGCACTGACATGTTAAGGCAAAGCAAACTTATAATTGTGAGGTGAATGTGAAGTTAGAAATACTCAGAGGAACATTATAAAAAAGACAATAAACGGAATCATGGTGGCACTTCAGCTAAACTTGAAGAGATCAGATGATCGAAAATATGCCCTCCCTTTTTTATTTGCCCAATGAAAGAGTACGTACTAACTCTGTATTTCCGTTCGTCCTCCTCTAATGTCATGGTTATGAATGAAAAACATATCTTAGAGTCACTGGGTATCGAATCATCAACAACAATGTCGTAGTCCTTCGTTGTTATCCACCGTCTCAAACAAACAAAATATGAAAAATGATGAAAAATAGGTCAGTTAAACAGTTTTAAATAGGAGTTCGGTGTGCAGGCGTACAACGTAGATATGTGGGGTAACGATTCAATTTGGACCCACCCATCCCAAAAAGTTTCGTGTCGGTTCTATACGAAGAAATTAATGTGTTTTCCAATGTTTCGATAGTATGGGTCCAGACGCTGGATAATTCAGAAAATGTCAACTTTACAGATAGGTTGTCGAGTGTCTCGGCAGCCTTAGCTGGGCATACACACACATACGAACAGACATTCCCTTTTAATATAATAGATTAATTGGATTACTTGTTTTCGATATTTTTCAGCGTTGCACTCTGAGCTCAGATTAAGCAACTGACATGGTTGGGTTGACTGATATCGGGCGACGATTGAGGTCTTCTCATTCCGATTTGGCGGTTTCAAGCACCTGTTTAGGGACGGAGGATCAACGATGAGTCCTGTTCACCACATTATGTCGTTGTTCTGTTCGAAGGTGCTACACTCGGTAGATCCCCAGTTTACTCTCGTTCGAGTGATACTACACTCGGTAGTACTCCAGTTGACTCTGGTTGCGGGTACACCAGGTAGTACCTTAGTTGCGCCTGTGTCTAATTCGGGTGTTGCTACACCAGGTAGTATCAAAGTATTTGTCCGTGTCGGTGGGGGGGGGGAACACAGAGTAGTACTCCAGTTCAATCGATATCCGGTTTGGGGGGTACTACACCTTGCAATACCATAGTTGTGTACGTGAATAATCCGTTATCAACAACGTAGCCGCGCCGTGGTCTAGGGAGAAAATAATGTGTTTTTCTAATTATCCTAGCCGCCGCGAGACTAGTGACGTGAGTTACACGTCTTGATGTGATTTATAGAATTGGATCTGTTTTTTATCCGGATCTGGTTGTTTACTTTAATCATCAGTTTTAGTGACAATTACATCGTATGGAGTTCAATAAGAGGTGGATGCATGACAGACATTTATGGATTCGACAAGGTGCCGAGTACGAGTTCGTGTTCCTTGTCTGACAGGCGAGGTGCTGGGTTCTATGGAACCCATCCCTTAAAATGTGTTAGAAACACTCTTAGCTGGCCATGTTTCTTTTGCCAACACCTCATATTTATTTTGCTTTTTGCTATCCCTTAATGTGGTTTCGATCTTGGAGAGCACAACCAATTCCCATATTCCACCATAATCTTTTTAGTTTCGATGCCCCCATTAGTTTCCTCCTCTAGTTCGAGTTTTCGGTGAACCCAGACAACTATGGGCTTTCTCACATTTAGCAAAGGGTTGGAAGGCTGCCAACATCTCATTTTAAGCAGGAAATGTAGATTCCCACAAAATCATTTAAATGTAAAGTTGCAAGAAAGTCTTACGGTATTTACTTGATGATTATTATTTAGAATAAGATTTCTCATTATGCTAGAGTGAATGCGAGAATTAACACAGTTGTATTAGCTACTAGAAAACACTCCCAGTAATGCCCGGGAATGACTTGTAATCCCTCTGTATTTCTGATACAAACCCCAGGCTCCATATTTTTATTTTATTCTTATCTTATTATCTTTACTTTTAGGGAGTAAACCAAGTCTTTATTGCTTATGGATACGTTATGCGTAAGACAATCGCGCTATAAATAAAATGACTTTCAATTCTTGTGCTAATCTGTTACAACAATGAAGGCAACATATAGAAGTCTATTCTTAGATCGCGTATAAATCCCAACAAAGTACGGGACAATATCATTAGAGAAACTCGCAATGTAATATGCTCGCAAATAAGTTATTATCGAAACAAATGAACTATTTTACGTAAGACAAAAAGAATAAATATCATAACCATAGTAACATTTATGAGCGGATATTTTCGAAAAAAATCACAAGAATTTATTTCTTCAACGCTAAAAGAAAGTAGTGTATGGTATTCAAATATCAGAATAATAAAACACGAACACTTTAACATAAGGATTTTCTGAGTTTTATGTAATGTTTTTCATGAAATGTCGGAACAAAACCTTTATAAACTTTAGCTTTGATATTACAATTGTGAACCGATCGTTTGGCCAAAGGGGTTTATCTTAAGACCGGCACCAGTGTGAACCGTTTGTACGAGGGGTGGTGAGAGCTTTTCGGAACGTTTATTTTCGTCGCGGCATCCGGTTGGCAGGATCTTTTTATCGTAGGGACAAATCGTGGCGAAATGTCGAACGGGAGAATCTGACGGCATGTGCACGTAATTACTCGCCGTTGTTACCAGTGAGGAATCATCGTTTCTGTCGTTTATTTCTGAGACCATTATGCTGTAAAAAGAACCGTATTTGAAATAAGGAAATAAACTATTTACTTTTAATATAAAAATATATATTTATTTTACTTGAAGACATTTTTAAACCTTTTGGAGAGCGCAACAAAAACGCGTCTCCTAGGTTCGAATTAAAAATCCCGTCTGCCTTTGCAAAATCTCTCAACGAGAGGGAGAAAGAAAGAGAAGGGGGGGTTGATAGAGAAGGAGAGAGACAGAGGAAGAGAGAAAGAGAGAAAGAAGGAATACAAATACAATCAGTGTATGCCTCGTCAAATGTTTTCTTTTGAGTTCATAACCGATTTCTACCTTGATCTGTGACCTTATTACACTCAAAACCTGCCATCGAATTGTTTTGACCTTTATATTTCCTTCGTCAGGATCAATTATGATTCTCTTCCCACTCTGACCTTGATATATGAAAATATAAATAATTCTATTTTTCGTTACAATTTCTTTGTTGAACATTCAAGCTTTCCCGAAACCTACACGCAAGACTGGCACAAGGCTCACGAATATTACGCATTGTGCTTTATTTGAATAAGAACTTTTCTTTTTACAACCGTAATGCAATTGACATTTATGTCGATTAGAATGTAACCCAACCCCCCTTACCATAATCAAAGGATCCTAATTAGTCAAATTAGTTTGATTGAACCTTTTCTTCCTGGCGATTTTGTGTTTATTGGTTCTAGATACTAGAAGATGACATGAAAGCTAGAGATGTTACCGACCAAACGTGGCTTATATTAAATCTGTGTAAATGATTGAAGGTTCTTCTTCCAAACACAATATCGATCTTTTGGATTTCTTTCTTTTCCAATTCTTATTCAAGTTCATACAAACAAATAATCATTCATATGGTTATGTTCGGCCAGAGTAATCAACACAATACATGAATGTGAAACTTAATAATTGTTAACACAGTGGTTTGAAATATTTCGTACCATATCAACTATTCCCATATCATTGTAAGACAATTCGCGCTATGAAAAAAAAACAGAGTAAAGCAGTGAATCTTATACTCCAAATATATTTCCTCAGGTTTATCTAATACAATAAAGAGTTAACAATAGAAGCATGCTGACAACTTCGGTAAAGTCCTATAATGCCCTGGAATTGGAAACATATTTAAAAAAAACATGAATGTTGCTTAAAATGTTGGCTTAAAATTGTGTATTCATTTGGCGATGCTGAGTTCTGAATTAATCGAACAATACTTCGTTTTACGACTAGGTTAAAAAATAAAGAATATATTTGATAGTAATATAGAAAAAAAACACACACATATACGTTACATAATCAGTAATTAGATAATATCGACAGAAGATTTAATGACATTAGTCGGAGACTGAACGAAACATTCTTTTTAACGAAGTGTTTTTATGTTAAATTTAACGCTTTTTGGTTATCAAATTACAAAAATGTTTCACTATTTTATGACACCAATTGCGGGAGCACACCAAATTTACAAAGACCATATCGAAATTAGTTTCTCTCATAGCTTGCTATTTCAACAAAAATGGTTCCTGCTCTACTAATACTGCTACTATTACTATTAGTACTACTATTATTACTACTCTACTACAAGAATTCTAATACGAGTTATAAAAGTAAATCTTACTACACTTAGTACAGCTTCTAATTATGATGGTTATACTATTACTACTATAAATGGTACTATTACTACTACTGTTATTGGCAGTGACAATGCTACTACTAATATTGCATAATCTAATATTAATAATGATAATACCAGCACTACTGCTTTCATTGATGCCAATAATATTGATACTACTACTTATAGTATCGACATTACTATGGATGCTACTAGTAATGACAATTATTATACAATTTCTAACAAAAGTAATAACATTACTACTAATAATAATGGTTATGTTATTAATACTGCTACTACTCTCAATACTACTATGATTATTACTACTACGAAAAATAATATTTGTAAAATCATTTAACCAATTATTTTTAAAAAGCATATTCAAAGTATATTCATATTATCGGAAGAAAGATATAATACAATTACGAAGTCAGATCGCAGAACATACATAAAGCAATCGACAGAAAACAGTTGAAGACATTTTACAGAGAAGCAGTTATTAATTATCGGTTATGAAACGTTGAACGTAGGACAACGTCACCATAGAAGTGCATTCATATGAAGACCGTCGTAACTATCCGTCTCATAACATTTAACTATAATTAATCGTGTCGATGATAGGTTTCTGCTTACTTGTCTTCTGTCAAGTCAAATTAATAAATACAAATAGTAATATATCTTGTAAAGTCTACTGCAAGCAAACAGATAAAAATGACTACGTGCATTTTTATTCACATCATAATGACAAAATAAAATCTGGCATCATAATAGGCTTCTTCCTCAGAGCACTAAGAATCTGCAGCAAGGAATATTTAAATGAGGAATTCAAATACATCGAACAAACCCTCAAAACTTTACAATATCTAATTTATTTGATACACAACTCTAAAAGAAAAGCTCTCCGGATTCACGCAAATGAAAAACAAGATAACACATTAACTTGCCCAATAATAAACAGACACGTTGCTTTACCTACTAACTATAATAACAACATCATTTATACAAAACTTAACAAACTAGGAATAAACATAGCTCAAATAACTTCAGCTACTATTAATAATTTTATCCAAACACCTAAATCCAGCACTATGCCTAATATCAAAGCTGGCATATACTCCATCCCTTGTCAAGACTGTAATAAGTTCTACTTTGGAGAAACGCAACGTAACCTTGACAAGCGTATTTATGAACATAAGAGAGCAATAAAAACAAACAAAATGCTTAATATCTTATCTGCTCATACTATGGAGTATGGACACATCTTTGACTTTAACAAATCTACTCTGATCACCTGATGGTACATAACAATCGATACGCCCTATAATAGAATCTGCAGTAATAGCCTTCTCTACAAACAACATCAGACAAATAATGGGTTTCTACTGTATCTCCCCAGCATCTCTAAAACAATATTAAACAAAAATAAGATACGTATAGACATTGGATGATTCCCTGAATATCATTTCCTTTATTTCCTTTTCCTTTTTTCTTCTTCTCTTTTTTCTGTTTTCTTCTGCCCCCTACCTTCTCCTTCTATTTTATATTACTATGTACATTTGAAATTTCAGGTTTATTTATGCAGACATGTATGTAATTATAATATATATATATATATATATATATATATATATATATATATATATATATATATGTATAATTATATGCTGACATTTTACACGCTTATTTCTGACACTTTATATATTTGCATATATTTCTTTTCATTTAAATACTACCACTATATATATTCCTCAAATATATGACCTTCCCGTCTTTTATTATTTTTAGCACACTTGTCATCCGCTCTTGAAAAAGCCCACATCACATCGGGCGAAACGTTGAGCTTATGGGTCTTCCACTGTTCCACTTTTAATTTCATATATATATATATATATATATATATATATATATATATATATATATATATATACATATATAATATGTCGTATGAAGTGTATGCATACATATCAGCTTTTGTTTATAGTTACAATCGTATGTTTTTATTTATTTAAAAAAAATATTTGTATATATTTTCTTCTGTCATTTGTAAACACAAGCTGTCTGAATATATTAATTGGAAGTTCGAGCCGACATCCCATAATGTTCACCTATTCCATCTTTAGCTCAATCGATATTTTATTGAGATGCAGATGTTCAAGTTCTATCATCTCTCTACCATATTTATAAGTGTTGCTTTCAATTTAAAGCCTCCCTGAACACTTATATATGTTCTTATCTTTATCTTGCTCTTTCCGTATTTCTAGCTCTCCAGAGATGAATGAAAAATCAAACCAGAGAGAACACTGCAATTAAATATAATAATATCCTCAAATTATTTACATTTGTTTCAAACTTTTTCTGAAATAAGTGAAGACATTTTCAAATAGTTCAAAATGTATATCGACATGAGGGAGAAAGGGGAAACGTATGGAAACAGAGAGAGAAATAAAATACTAAAAAAGGAAAAAGAGAGAGATGCGAACTCTCATGTTATCTAAATATTTACAAAGTAACATGAATGTTAAGGGAGAAAGCAAGAAGATCCGTGTCCGTCTATCTATCTATCCTCACACACACGTGAACAAATATAATGCATCTCAATTATTAGTAAATCATCTTGGCACAGCTCCATTCGGATAATGTAATGAATTTATGTCTGTTTCACTATCTGCTTGGCGACAGACATTAATAGCACTCAACAAGAATATAATGTAAGCTGGCATGCTTCAAATACATCTATAATTACCTTTATCTCCACAAGGCAAAATTATACTCGGGACTAATTTTCTATCTTCGTGTCTTTACTCATCGCCAAACGTCTATCAAATCTACCATAAAGTGATTTGGGAAAAGTGTTATTACTCGTTATGCGTGTGTCTAACACTGATATGTTTTCAGTAATAATTAGTTGGGTTGTGATTACTGTAAGTTGATATTATACATTGTATAATGCTATTTTCATAGGTGCGTTATGAGTAAACATAGTTCACATTGGCTTTGCTTTGTAATTACACTGTGTACCACACAGTGTCACTTTAAATCATCAAGAAATAATACAGATTTTGTTTCTGTATATATGTAGCGCACACGTGAAATATTATTTTAAATGTTGGCGAGAAACAATACAACACTAAATATAACATAAGATTCGCTCTACATATTTTAATAACATCCAATCGACATAAGTTCTATTATTTAGAAAACTGTCAACCTGCCTAATTAGTAATGTTACTGTCTGTATATTATACTAGACTCTGAATAATTTATCATGCAACTTGTCTAGTATGAGGAAACACAAGTATGATCTACAAGTGTGCAGGGTACTGGGTCACTAGTTTTAACCTCTACCCTCATCACATGTTCTGTATGTATGTGTATATATTAGTACGTACAGAATTAACTCATGAATCAAATACTTAAGAGTATGCGGTTTAGAACACAGCTGTAAGGCGTAACTGGTCCACATGAGGTCTATATTTAGTTTTATATAGTTTTATGAAAAGAGAAAATAGAAAGTACAATCCCTGAGTGAAAGTTCAAATACCTCTGATATTTCTGAAATGTTAACTATTAGACAACAATGAATTTACATTCCCAAACTGTCAGTTTATTTGAAGTATTTTAGGGGCTCTAGGGGGCAGAATATACGGACATAACTTTTTATTTGAAGATTAAAATATATCATATTAGCATTAAATTTTATCCAGAGTTATTTGACACCAATTAAACAATATTCTCTGAATTTCAATTTATTCTTAATACCGCTTAAACTTAAGTCTTATATGTAAGGCATTTTCAAAAAGTGGAGTTAATTCTGATCAAAATTAGAATAAGAGTTCTAGACATGAGATTTAGTATCACCATATTATGATTTACACCTCCGTAAGTAAACATAAGTTGTGTAAAAAAAACAGTGGTGTTCGGGGAATTAATTTTATCCGTCCTGTGACGGGTATTTATCAAGTGTAAGTATAGGCTTTAACATAATGTATTCTTGAATAAATGGCTAATTGGAACCAGTGCAAGATATAAAAAACACATTCGAATACAACACATATTACTAGACTAATACTTTCTTATTAAAAGAAAGGTTATTAATGCAACTCGTACAACATATAGATATGAAGGGGAATAAATAAGAGATAAGGCGTGATGATAATGAGGGATCAAAAAAACGAGGAGAAATTCGTTGTGTATAAAAGTATAGAAATATGTCGATTATCTGGCTTACATTACTGGGGTTGAATGTGTTATATTTTAAAATTACTGAACATTTCAGATAGAACCTTTTGTATTTCTTATAATTATTGGACAACATCTATAAACGTATTAAAGACGTTTAACAATTATTGACATCGATTTTATAAACTTATGTTCTTTATTTCCTGGTCGATTCAACAATTAATAAAGTTTCTTCATCGTATGAAATACTTTTGAGTCTTTAGACCAAGTAGACAGAAACTACAGCTGATTAATGGAGGTTACTTTGTTTCAGGTTTTCTCATGTTCGTAAAAATGTATCCCAGAAACGGCCATTTGAATTTCTAACTAGTAAAAAAGGCGCCGTTCGTATCAATATTATGTGTGATTAAGAAAACACATCATCTATTTGAAAGTGTAGAACAATTGAAACCATATTAACACAAAGGGTGTGTACGTGATTATACAAATAAACACTTTCTAGTAATATGGAATCGCTACGCTGAGTTCAAATCGTATCATGCCAAGTGTAGTAATTTATGCACTTATATTAGGAAGGAAGCTATGAACCCGACATAACCCATGACTCAGGTAAATAACACATTTTAATCAATTAACAATATACAATGAATCGTTAAGAAAATGTCACATTATTTGACATTACATTTGACATTAATCAATTAATAACACACAATGAATCTTTAAGAAAGGGTCACATTATTTGACATTACATTACTTAACCGACGGTAGTTTGCAGCTAAACACCCAATAATGATCACAAATAAACTTCAAAATAAAATTTAAACACACAAGTTGTACTACTTGGTTAATGACGAGTTTACATTTAATAGGTCATTCATAGAAATAAATGAAGATTTTGCATTTTGATTGACATAGCAATTCTTCTTTTCGTATGTATAAACACGTTATATATTTTTATTGATTCTAAATGTTGCCAACATCATAGTGATTTAATGTAATCGACACGGGGCGTATCGACAGATAATTCACCTGGTTCACCTTTCCAAATATCGTTAAATATGTATCCGATAATGAGATGTTTTTTTTTTATTTATGACAGTTTTAAAAATCCTTCTTCATCCAATATGATATCAATATTTTTGAGACAACAACTTCGTTAGTATTTTTAAAGGCGCATATACTACTAACACAACAGATAATTGGAAAACCCGATTTATATATATTTATATATTTATATTTATTATGAACTAATAATTTTCGAATTTGATCTGCACCGATCTCCATTAAGTTTTTCATTGAACAGTTTTAGACTTTACAAAATTGTATATAATTAACCGTTTTTAGTATTCAGTTAACTCATTAAGAAAAAAAATATGTGTGCCAAAAAGTGAGAACAAGGGAATGTTATTTAAATCAAGTAAATCCAGGCAATATTATTTTTGAAAAACTTTCCTCCGATATGTGATGCAAAGCATATATATATATATATATATATATATATATATATATATATATATATATATATATATATATATATATATATATATATGAAGCAATCCAACAAAAGATATATTTGATTGACACTTTATTTTTATTACTTCATTTTATATTATAATATATATATATATATATATATATATATATATATATATATATATATATAGTTGATTTTTTGAATGCTTATCACAGCATTCCGTTCAGGAGCCCAATCATCACCGCAAAATACGTTTTCATTCAAAGATTTGGAAAGCCTGCAAAAATCACATATAAATGCTCGGTATCCTGTAATCGAGTATCATCGAGCTTGTTTTTATTTGGCTAATCCCGGTCTTCACTGAATAATCTATCTTCTAAGTAAATAATCCAAGTATATATATATATATATATATATATATATATATATATATATATATATATATATATATATATATATATACATTGCATCACATATCGGAGGAAAGTTTTTCAAAAATAATATTGCCTGGATTTACTTGATTTTTTCTATAACGTCTATTTTCAATGGTTTATCATATATTATATATATATATTTATATATACATACATATATTATGTATGTATCTATATTTATATAAATGCATAATATATATATACATATATTACGTATGTATATATATATATATATATATATATATATATATGTATATGAATATACATGCCGCATATATACACACACACATATAATATATATATATATATATATATATATATATATATATATATATACAACCACACACACATATATATATATATATATATATATATGTAGCAGGATTAAAAGTAATTGGAAAAGCAAAAGGCAGATCTTTTTTCAATTCAGTTGCTCAAAGCAAGGTATATTCAGCAAAAAAGCAATGTATTCAATTTATTTTTTCCTTAGGCAAAAAGCTGCCTGAATGCAAGCAAATGTCTGATTGCAAAAAAATCCGGTGTCAAAAAGTCTAGCGGAGAAAGTGATTTGTAGGTATGTAGGTCGTTAGAAGGCACGAGAATTAAAATGAGAGGTTTCAAAGTTAAACTTCAAAAACCACATCTTCAAGTGCGGCGAAAGTAGATAGAATCCAGAGGGTAACATGTCCAATAGAGGGTTCGTTCGTGGATGCAACAAGGCTCAGTAAAACGTGAGGTGGGAAGTATAAGCCATTTAAAATATAATCTTCCTGGGCGTAAAATCATAAACTAAGTGTAAATTGACGAAGCGACAGCTAATAAATATTTAAAGGCTAGGCCAACATTCCAGATTGCCCGTTGAAAAACAGGACCGTCTGAAGAATGGCAAAAACTGATATGAGAACAGCAGGCAAGTTAGGAAAGTGTGGTGCGGGTGTGATGAATAAATGCGATTTAAACTTAGATTGTGAATGTGAAGGATGGGTCGCTTAAACATGAGAGTAGACGCTAGTGGGAATTAGGGTTCAACTAGACATGGGGTAGATGGAGGGGGCAAGTCAATGAGTGCGGGAGGCAGAATTAAAATACCAAAATGTGTCGGGAGGAATCTGAACCGGGGTAGGGGTTAGGTGTTAAATCAGATGACATTACTTATAATGAGGCAAAATATATTTGAAGGGTAGAGATAAAAATAAATCTTATGCCACAAGGAAAATTATGGATCAACAGATTAAGAAATATATAATTGAGGGAATAGTCGATACAATTATAATCCTGGAGTAAATATTAGAATAAGGAAATGGTAATTTGACGTCGAGTATTGAATCGGAGTGGTATTCGCCAAAGTGGTTAAAGATTTGGGTCGAAATAAAGTATGTTGTTTAGGAAAATTAATCTTTGAATCAAAATGAATTCCAGAATAAGAAATATTGAAATTAATTATACTACCTATCTATCTGCTCTATCCTGTATATTGAGCTGCATACTTTTCACAATAGGTTTTACCTTTCCTAAAAGTTCGGTTTTAGTTCTCCACTTGTGAAATGAAACTTGCCCGTTCAGCTATCCCATTCGTGGTGGGCTGAAGAATCGACTTTAGTTCAGTTCAGCCACCATTATTTAAGGTATATAATAATTCATTTTCTCCTGACGTCACTCTTTTATTATTTCGGTACACACGGGATGTCGCTTTTCATAATAACACAAAAAAGCTGTAAGAATTACCAAATAAAAACAATTATTTAATTAAAAAATGTTTCTACTGCATAAATATTTATTTAGAAATATCAAATGATGCAAATATGTTGAGGCATTTTTCACTTTGTAATTGCGGATTGTTATTATATATGACAACATTTTGTTGCGGATCTAAAACTGAACTTAAGCTTAAGTAACAAGTTACTCTATAAGTATATATTTATTTTTCCTACGATATTGCAGTCAGCTGGTCAGATGGATGATCGAAGAAGTTTAAATACTATACCATGAAAAGCTATGCGATAATATCACATCATGATCGATTTAAAGCTTTCTTTAATTCACGTGGGGTTGAGTTTTACATTGCTATCCCTGCTTATTGCTTCGCGATTGCAATATATTCGTTACTGAAACATTTTTTAATCGAACCATATGTATTAATGTCAATTTGTCGTTACTGATGAGTTTATTATTGATATCATTTTTTTACCCGTAAACCAATTTAACATGTCGAAGTCTAGTAGTGTTTTCTCAATGGTATTTACAGTTTAAATTTCATGATGTCCGAGCTTTAATTCACAGTGTTTAGATCTCATACTTGAGGAATTAACTGTTAGTTAATTGAATTTAATTATAAATATATAATCGTATCCATATCATATGTAAAAATGAATACACACCTGCACTATTTGAGTTTCCATTTGCATACGTTCAGCATATTATTACCTCTCCAAGGGAGATTACATTTTCGGTCGTGTTTGATTGTCATTATGTGTGTCGTTTGTTTAAACCAAACGTTCCTGCCCAATTTTATCAAACACGGTTTAAATATCGTTTAATATATAACCGAAACGTCATTTAAATTTTAAATATCAAGATCAAAGAGTAAGGTAAATCAAAAAGTGTGTAAGCCAGGAATTCGGTTCTGTTAATCACTCACTATTTGCCCCATATTTTAGCAAATTCGTTTATTGACTTTTGATGTTGACGTTCAGTCAAAGTCGAAATTTTGACGGAATTTGAATTTATAACTTTTCCAAATTTAATGAATGGATCTGATGTCATTAATCGCAGTTAAAAATTAAAACGCATATAATGCATAGTTTATTTTAATTTATAGGTTTTCATGGCATGACATCGAACACATAATATAGAGAAGTAGTGCCCAGATTAGATTGTGCCTATCCTCACATTGTCAAGCGGAGGTATGCAGTGTAACAGCTTATTCATGTTCCAGTTGTATATGTAATATATATATATATATATATATATATATATATATATATCTATGTATATGTATATATATATATATATATATATATATATATATATATATATATATATATATATATATGTGATTTTATGAAAGCTTACAAAAGCATTCCTTTCAGGACACCAATGATCACCATTAAAGATATTTTTCTTACAAATATTATTTATTCAAATTAAATATTTAATTTGAATGAATAATATTTGTAAGAAAAAATATTTTTAATGGTGATCATTGGTGTCCTGAAAGGAATGCTTTGGTAAGCCTTCATAAAATCACATATGCATGCTCTTTACTCTGTAATCGAGTATCATCGAGCTTGTTTTTATTGGAACAACCCCGGTCTTCACTGAATGATCTATTTTATAAGTGAGAAACTTAAATACACACACACACATATATATATATATATATATATAGTCATCCACATACAGCCTGTTTCGCTGTTTCACAGCTCATCAGTGCGGCTAGACCAGTTAGTGTCTCAAGCCGGGATCGAAACGCAACCGTCGAGCTGACAGTCGGCGATGCTAACCCCTACACCATCATGCGACACTGACTGAATGTAAGTGATATCTCAATGAAACGAAATGTAAACATTGCAAATGACCGGAGCTCGAAATTAGTTTTACCTAATGAGCATTGCCTTAAAGCTAATGGCCGTTGACGATACCCTTACAAAAAAAATAAGCTCTACCCGAGGGAGCTTTTTATAGTCATCCACATACAGCCTGTTTCGCTGTTTCACAGCTCATCAGTGCGGCTAGACCAGTTAGTGTCTCAAGCCGGGATCGAAACGCAACCGTCGAGCTGACAGTCGGCGATGCTAACCCCTACACCATCATGCGACACTGACTGAATGTAAGTGATATCTCAATGAAACGAAATGTAAACATTGCAAATGACCGGAGCTCGAAATTAGTTTTACCTAATGAGCATTGCCTTAAAGCTAATGGCCGTTGACGATACCCTTACAAAAAAAATAAGCTCTACCCGAGGGAGCTTTTTATAGTCATCCACATACAGCCTGTTTCGCTGTTTCACAGCTCATCAGTATATATATATATATATATATATATATATATATATATATATATATATATATATATTATCTAAACAGAAATACACTTTAATACTATAATCCACGCAAAACGCATCTTAAAAATACTTGCATTAAAAGGTTCCCATATATTTATGGTGTTATGATATTTTTAATGTTTGCTAGACTATTTTAAAAGACATTAGAATAATGGTTATGATAGCCCATATATAAAAATAAATAAAACGCATATTTATCAAAACTCAGCTTCTATTTACACTACTTATCAGCTTCAGATTCTTGACAGTAAGTGTATAAAATATAATTGTGATCTGTCGAACAAGATCATGTGTTAGTAAGTGATTATTTGAAATACTAAAGCATCATTGGATACGAAGCATACACGGCCAACTTCATAAGCACATTGCTCTGAAAAATGTGTGTAACATAGAAATATACAATCCATCCAGATTGTAGTAAAGTTAAATAAATCAATCAATACATACAAAGACGTTCGTCGTAATCAATTCTTTCACAATGCTGATAGAACCATTTAGAAATGTTTTTTTTTTCATTCAAATTTTTTTAATGCAATCGAATCAAATAAAGGTTATTTATTGTATCTACATGTGATTCCGACCTATACAGATACATGTTCGTAAATGTATATATTATATAAATATATATTATATACATGTATGTTGTGTTATTTGTATGACATATGTAAATAACTTTAAATGGAAAAAGGGGAAAGTAAAAGAATGACAGATGAGAAAAAATAAAGTTGTCCGTCTAATCCGGTCAATTTCTTTGTACATTTATTAGCCAATGATTATGGCTCAAACAACGTGTTGGTATATCGCTAGTTATAGTGATAAATAACAAAAGAACAACCCCCTCACCCCAAAATATTTATAATAGCAAGTATGGAAAATAGATTTCTCAAACTATATACATTCGAATGAATGCTATATAAATATATTTTTCTTTGTAAAGCATCCATATATAGACGTTTCATGTTACATTATAGTGTAGGTCTTTTTGCACCCGATTACAATGAGACAATGCTGACAGGAAATTCTCAATTCCAGATGAAAACGCGTTTCATAATAAGAACTGTCACCCGGCTCTTTCCCCTCCCACCGAATGTAAAGGTTGTTTTATGGATTCTATAACAATCTATTCGGCATAAGTCATACTATAATAGTGATATAATGTAGACTATTTAGATTTAGTGATCAGTGATGTTACTTTTGCGAGCTGTCTCGTTGGTCCTAAGGAGGGAACGTTTGGGTATATCTTCATGCCAATTTGGTACCAGAGTTCAAAAACATGTCATCCCTGACAAGAGTGTATTTACTAACTGAATTGTGAATTATTGGTGATAAGTATGTTAAAACGGCCGGAGCTTGTGTGTTCCACACGATGTCAATTTACTATCGCGAACACAGGTGCTACAATCGCAGATACCAACAAAACATAGAAAGTTTCGCAACAAAGAGATTCCGGCGGAATCATAATTATTTTTTCAAAATAATTCTTCCTGTGGCCGGCCTGAAATTATTAAGAATCTCCGTGCCTCTTCTATGGCCAGACAATAAATGTTTCGCTGTACCCCCAATAATATAATTCCTTTGAACGAGTGAAAATATGAAATTATGTAAATAAGTTGATGATATAGAACAGCTCGTAAGGCGAATATAGCAACTACACGGCTGACTCAAACATTGCTTAAATACACTGTTACCTTCTCTAGGTTGTACAGGATAGATGATTGCTCCCGGAAATTGGGATGTTTTATACGCCAAGAGATACGCCACCTAATTTGCCAACCTTGCCACAGTAGTTGTATGGGGAACAGGAGATGCTGATAACACCGGTGAATGTTTTTTGGGTCAGCATGCCATCGTCCGTTGAAAATTTATATACAATCGTATGTCACGTCTGTACAATTATCTGTAAAAACAGCGATAAACATTCTCAGAATATAAGCAATTCGCCTGATCTCGAAATTGTTATCTCATATTTGTATTTCTACATCAGTAAACTTTACTGGATATAAGCTGATCAATGCTTAACTATATCATGAGTCAACATCGTAACCTGGTTTGCTTGACTTACACACGCTAATTATATATCTCTATACATATGAAGTTAGTTATCATATAAATGTAAATAGAATGTGTATAATTACGATTCTAAGGCGTTTGTTGTCATAAACCAATTATGAAGTGCAACTAATTGTATTTTTACAGCAGTAATATTTTGACATATTTTGTTAAATTCTGTTTTCATACCTGTCAAGGGTGTCGGTTGCCTTGAAATTCGGCATAACTAGTGTATTCAATGTTGTCACATTCTAACGATTCGTTTGATTAAAACAACACGTAATATTTATAATAAATAAAGCTATGACATAATGACAATAATTATTGTTAAATATATAAACGGTATGAAAACAGCGAATCGAAAATTCAAAATTAATATCATATGATAGTTGCAATTTATTTGCTATAGTAATTATTTAGTAATAATAAACAATGACATTACCATATACATATATGCTTGTATAATTGTGGAGAAATGCAGCGTGGAAATAACTATTTTGTGTATGGCTTTCCATGATCTGTGGCAAACGTGTAATCGTAACTACAAGAATGTTTCTACTATGATTTGGGTGTTGATTGCAAAATCATGGTCTCTACGATGTTCAGAAGAGTTAGGTGCGACCGTCGACGGAACGTAAACAGTGCTCAACTAACGGTCAGCCTACATCAGGGATCAGCACTTTTACCACTATCCTTCAAAGTTGTCAAGAACACCGTCAAACGGAATAATCAACTGCTCTTTGAACATT
This sequence comes from Sepiola atlantica, assembly GCA_963556195.1. Taxonomy (NCBI): domain Eukaryota; kingdom Metazoa; phylum Mollusca; class Cephalopoda; order Sepiida; family Sepiolidae; genus Sepiola; species Sepiola atlantica. The sequence goes on from OY744517.1 coordinate 228,454,652, forward strand.
TCTGTGTACGGACAACATGAAGCTAGTTTTCCGAAAACAAACTCTATATTCATTTGAGAACGACCTTTTACCTGTTCGATCCCATTGTTTCCGTAATTCTGTTAGAATAAAGTGCTACTTTACTATGAAAGGGCTGTGTGAAGGTTGGCTATATCTACTTTACTACTTGTCAATATCTACTTTAGTAGTGGCATGGAGGCGAGAAAATTAGCATTAGGTAATTAGTCCAATTCAGTGCACCCTTCACCACAGTCATCTCCCATGATATTAATTAGTCCTGCTAATCTGGATTGAATCAAAATCACACATCATGCTATGATTGTGTTTGGCAATGTTGGAATAAGCGTTACTCACAATCATTAGTCTGATAGCTTTGCATCACATTAACTAGTTTTACTGGATATCTCACAACCCTGCCTAACTATGACAACTCATTTACTTAGTGATTAATAAATTATTTTAGTTACGTCATAGACTTATTATTTAACATACACTAATAGATTATATAAAAATATTATACGAATAAACATTTATTTTCTCTCAAGAATGTTGTTCTTATTTCAATGTCACTGATTCTTTGCACATAAAGTATATGATGACAAATTACAATACAGCATAACACAAAGCAGATGCATTTCGAATAAGCAATGTTTATTGTCGGACACTTTGATGTAATTATCGATCGATACTATCTGAAAATCAAAGAATATGGCATATTGAATTCTTTAGCCTAAGATAACCAACCTGAGAAACAAGGATAACTAATTTGAAAGGAGGTCAAAGTGTTGTTTCCTCCTTCGGTGTATTTAATATTCTTATTAACAAATGTGTGTAACGGTGTCTGCGACGTGTTTGATGCTAATTGATTACGCCAAGCAAGTCCTAACACGGAAGAATATCAATATAGGATTTTATTAACAGGGTAGTTGTTATGGATAGGACATGGGTCGTAGATCTCGAAGATAATAATCAATAATAACTGATGTCATGTAATCGATGATAGAATTGGTTGAAGCGAACTTGGTTTTCCACATATTAGCGCGATCAAAACAAACATTTACGAACATGTACTTGAGCGTGCATTAGAAGCGACACACTAACGAAGCAGCGAATCGTGATAGAATCTTAATCGTTTTAATCAAAGCATTGTCAATAAATCGATTGATTGAATGCCTTAGTGAATGGCTACATTGATTAGTTGCTCTCTCAAGGTTGTATGGTTAATTCTATCGTTACAATCTCCAGCATAAATCTTTTTCCAGTTGATAAGTCTAACAAGAAAAGCCTTATTATCGATGTCGAGTCTCCTAATATGTTTCATATAATCTTCATATAATAAATATAAAAACCGTAATTTCATGTGTGTATAGAAATACACTATATGTCACTTAAAAAGCAAACAAATAAAATCTACGAAACTCTCATTAATTGATGTAACATAACAATCATGGGAGTAGAAATTGGACTTTGGACAGCCTTGTTACTATCGCTTACCTTATTTTGTCATTTACCCCTCACATTCCATGAGCGGTGTTTCTGACACGGGAGGATTGATGTTTACTGGGTATGAATCTAACTTTCTAACATATATCTTGGCAAGTGTTTGACTTTAAAGTGGAGCTGTTTAGCTCCTTAAATCAAGTAGCGTCATGCCATTGTCTGGGGCGATTTCCATTAAAAAATGCTAACATTACAGTAAAACCAGATTTAATTAAAGTTTCACTGCGAACTTCTATCCCCTATTTACTTCTTTTTGAATAACATTCGATTAACTTAAACATAACCTTCATTTGATCCCCTTATCGTATGCACATATGCTTCAAAACGTATAGGTACTGCGTATGACCTTAAAATATATCCAGTTGGGAGTTGTGGAGAATGTGGAGTTGCCCCTTAGTTGTCATTGCTCCCAGATTCATTCTGACCCGGAGTGGTAGTACCTGTTAGGGCCCCATTTATGAGTCAAATAGAACCTGCTGACGCTATCAAATGAGGATGTCTGAAGTTATTGACGTCTTGACTCAAAATGCACCAAACATTGATGTTTTATTGTACTTTTTCTTGGAAAAACTCCATCATATTCTGCAAAATTCAAAACAAAATATAACAACAATTACCCTTCCTCCCACATTCTTCCCTCTTTCCTCTTTCTCCCCTCCCTTTTCGCCCAACTAATCACCATGAATACATACTTAAACATATGAAAAACTTGAAGGATAAAAAGTCTTCACTAAAATGACCGGATTCAGTATAAAATCACCCGAACAGAATCGATATGCCGTGAAACAAAAACACCACCACCAATAAGCATTATTAAACATTTGAATATGTAAATAACTTGAAGCATACACACCTAAACCGAAATGACCAGATTCAGTATTAAATACCCCGAAAAAGGGTTGATATGCCGTATAACAAAACTACCAAAAGTGATCGGCTATTTAGTTTAGGAGTTAATCGTGTACATACAAATATATAAATATATAAACGTCACTAACTCTATAAAGATAGAGATCTAGTTACATAAGTTAGAATAGTTATAAGGGAGAGTGCTCAATATCGATAATAGATCTTATGTAGATTAAACTTTGGAAAATGTTCATGCCTATTTTGCTATGTACATAAATATATAAATGTTTATATATTATACAATTTAAAAAATTCAATTTTAGAAACGATTTACTTGCATGATGTTATCATAAAATTATCATCCTGATGAAGTCTTACAATAACCGGGAAACATTGATGAATATAGAAAACTATCTCTTGGTGTTTCCTTTTTCATTTCCCATGACCATATATATATATATATATGTATATATATATATTTATATATATATATAAATATATATATCTATATATATATTTATATATATATAGGATATAAGTATATATATATATATATATATACATATATATAATTATATATATATGCATATATATATACATATATATATATAATTATATATATATACATATATATATACATATATATATATTTATATAAAGATATATATACATATATATATATAAGTATATGTATATAGATATATACACAAATATATATATATATATACATAAGTATGTATACATCTACATATATAGACACATCTATATATATATATATATATATTTATTTTACTTTCTTTAATACGGTAATGCCGCAGCCCCCCCCCCCTACACACACACACACACACAAGCCATGACACATCGGAATGTTTCTTTTCGATTTTTGCCTCTCTTTGGCTGATGAGTATGGCTAGCCGAACCCCTCTCCATCTCGATTTTATCAATTTTTCTTGAATGCTAAGCCAGTATTAGATTAAAGAAACATCTATAAAATATTTCACAAGCATTTTTATTTAAAATATTATATTTATTTAAAACAAAATATATCAAAGTTCATGATGATGATGGATATCGGCTTGTAAATAGCTGGAACAAATTAGCAAAACAAGATTTTTCTTGTGTGAGATTCGAACCTTGAAATACTGCATACTATGTAAGAACTAAAGTCGACCGCTGTAACGATCAAACGAAGATAGTTGGTCTTTTAAAATCATTTTAACTGTGTTTATGAGTTTAGTGTAATGATGCAACATTCAAAATCGGTTTACCACTTCTATATACATCTAGACAACTCCATTGTTTAAAACTAACATACATACTTTTTAAAATACATTCTCATTCATAATGAAATTATAAATGTTATTCATTTACAACTATAAATATATATGATATTTTTTCACAATAAAATATAAATTGTTACAATATATAACATTGATAATTAAAACTATTAATGCCAACAAAAGTAAAAGGGCCGCTTGTAATTATGTATATTTAATATATAGGCACAACAATAATTAAAAAACTGCACTAGTAGGAGAGATCGCTTAGTCGTGTTAATTAGGCAGTACATTTATTCTCTTACCCTTTGGATATCAAGTTTTCTAAACAATCAGTTTAAAGCACTACGTGTCAACACTTCTATACAATGTAATACAGTTGGCCTAACGCATCGTCGCTCGCTATATATATATATATATATATATATATATATATATATATATATATATATATATATATATATATATATATATATATATATATATATATGCTTGAGTGTTGCATTTCTCTCGTGCTACCAGACCAGTTTCTTCTGAAAATACTAGCCTTTATGTTGTTTTTTCTTCTTTCTCTTTGAAAAACTCAATCAGGTTCGACAAAGCCAAAAACACACCCACTAATCTTCCTCTACAACACAACCAAACCAAACAGCATGTATAACTATTTGAAGATATAAATAACTTAAAGCATAACAACGTTTGTTTCAGCTCTGAGTGCGTCTTCTTTTCCTTCGATACCGACTTATGTTCTCCACCACACTTCCTGATTCTTTCTCCGTATATTTATTAGATGAAAGACGTTGTTTGAAGCAGACAGTTACTTTAATCATATGTCTGTGCGTTGCAATTATTTTATCAGACACCTGGTCATATTATAACACGGTTCTGTGGTTTTGCTGAAAAACATAATATATGAACTATTTTTTACAACATTTGTGTCAAACATATACATTCCATATTTGTAAAAAGTAAGATATTTTAAAATTCATTTCACCTGTCAGTTGTGAATTTGGATTTTAATGTGAAATAATGTTCAGGAATTACAATGATTAGATGAATTATAACACTGCAGTAAAGTGTTTATATTGCCGGCTGAATGGACGTTTCTGGTACTTTTCTTAACATGTTTCTGAAGGCTTTTATTTTTCGCATGAATTATCGGCTTAATATTTTACGGTTTTAGTCTAGTAATGAACTCTTAAGATAAGATGTTGTAACTAGAATGTGTTCGAGTATGCTCTGAATTCTATCCACAAACAATGTTATATGTATTTTGCTCCGTAATTATATTTTAATTAGATTTTAAAGAAGAAGAAAGACAGAGTAAGTGGCGTGTGGCTATTAATCATATATATACCTATATATATATATATATATATATATATATATATATATATATATATATATATATATATATATAGTGAGAGAGACAGACAGAAAGATTGAAAGAGAGAGAGAAAGTGGGATGGCGTGTGGCTTTAAATTATCGTATGTCATCGATATAGAGGTAATTTATTTACCATAAAATATATTTCCATTTACTTTATTCGTTGATCTCTGAAAAATAAATAAACGATCAAATCTAACATATTTGCAATAATATCAATGGATATTAATTCACTAATACACTGATTAACTGTACAATTTTATTGCATCAATTGTACACCTATTATTCGATGATTGATACTCGTTTTCTTGTGCAATTATCGGTTTTGAAAGTAAATGAAAATCACGACAAGTTAGCGTTATTACTCGCAGTCATCAGACGTAAAGGAAATTCAATACAAACACAGAGAACCTCCCTTCAGATTGTATACATTCTTTTAATGTTTTAAATGTATTACAATTTCTTCAGTTTTGGTGTGACTACTATGTGGCGTATCATTAATTTTATTGTTAGTTAACACAATTACGCATTGTAACCTATTGTTTCTATATGGTTTGTGTTATACCACTTTCTATTTTGCTCATAGTTAAGCAATATAAGATTTCAAATGCATACGAGGATTTAAAAAAAATATATTGATTTATTTTTATATTTTTATTTATTTTTCTTTCTGATATAGTAAATGTTGAGATTATTCTAAATATGTAATTCGCCCGGTAGGAAATTAAAAGTATTAAACTGGAAAGGAGACACTAAAAATGTCGGAATATTTCATTTCTAATACTATTTATCGTACTCTTTACTTTGAAAAATGTGTTTTCATAATAGTCATGATTTTTCGACATAAATAATCACATCGGATCTAAAATACTGATTTAAAATTATATATATATATATATATATATATATATATATATATATATACGACGTTATCAAAGATATGATTTCATATAGTTGAGACCACACTCTGGAAACATCAGGCAGAATCAAGATTCAGTAAGCAACGTTACACATTTTTTTGGGCATATGTTTATGAACAAGAAGTGTATATCAACGCAGACTCGTCAAACTTCTGGTCAAATATTTACTTACGGATGATGGCTATTTATTGTGGTCAGTTCCGTTAGTACATGTGTAAGTAACGAGCTGCATACTTATATATGTGAATAAATTAGACATTATTTAATTAAAATTCTATATAATATGGTGCCTGTTTCGTGTACTCGACTTTCATTGATTTTGTTACAGTTGATCCGAGGAAATATTCGGCTGATCGAAGCAGATCGACTCGCCACCAAAATCAGTAAAAAATAAACAAGGGCTTACCTAAGCCGGTAATTTGTGCTTGTCCCGTTTGTTTCTCTAGATCTCCGCTAACATTAGGCGGTTGACATTGCGAGTATCTTCTACTAGTTGAGGCAAACGCCTCAGGGTACGTAGGACCAGATCGGTGACACTTTGTATACACTCAACACGCACTGTGATGTGATTTTTAAATAAAACAATTTAGATTACTACGATCAAGAAATGTATTATATGTTGTCAAGAAAGTCCTCATGATACATGCTACATATATATGTTGAAATCTATGAGCAAAACCCCGTTGACATTCAATGGTTGTTTTCTTAATCTATCGGCATAATTAAATGTACTAAATCTTAAGCTTGGAATAATAAATTTCTGTCAGCGTCAATAATAGTATATATATATATATATATATATATATATATATATATATATATATATATATATATATATATATATATATATATATATATATGTACACACACACATATATATATATATATATATATATATATATATATATATATATATATATATATATATATATATGTCCTTTGCTGTAAAATTAATTGACATTGTCAGTGTAATATGTGTTTAATAAGTAAAACAATTACGTCTCTCATTTATTTAAAATAACAATATATATCTTTTTTTAAACAATAAGTATATTCTATCTTGTTGTAAAATTATTTTGAGCAAAATATTTTATTTTAAGAAAATAAAACCAAAATATTAACAGTTTAATTTACGTTTTTTTACAATTTAAATCATTTAAAACCACTATTTGTTCTTACCGAAACATAATTGTCATCCAAATATTCTTCAACTTATAAAAAAAGGTAATGTTTTCAAATGTACGTATTTAAAATGAAAACTATTTGATGTGTTCAAATGACATTAAAATAACAGAATTTATAGAGTATGTTTTTAAACAATATATTTTACAATGGGTAAAATCGAAATAAAAAAACTTCAACATCAGTGGTTATCGGAAGATCGCCTTTAAAAAGATGAATGTAAAAAGGAATGGCGTACATGCTTAACGTAAATAAGCGTGGCTTTTCTGTTTGACTTTCTCTTCATTATTCACACAGACATACACTACTCTTGAAAGAGAGTTTGAATGATGCGAAAGAGTTTGAATTTCGTACTAAACACCACCTCAGATGTCTTCGGTTTCTCTGTACAGGAACACCTGACATTAGCATACTTCACCCTACAAGTAAACAGTTCCCTACTATTCAAAATAAAATACTATTTGCAGTACAACTAAGATCCTCTTAACACGGCGATACAGTTGTTCTACCGAGTAATGGTGCACCTTTCTGTAGCCATGTTACCTCTAGTGACAACCCTTAGCTAGATACCCCACCAGACTTTTTGAATTCTGACCATAGAATCCGTTAAAACCAAGAAACTATACAAAACATATACTATAACATAGTTAACTGGTCAATTACGGAGAGGAAAATTAATGTTCTTAACTGTTTTAACCACTAAAAGTTTGTGAAATGAAAGCGGATCTTAATAGAATATTCAGCTATCTATGTATCTCTAATAGAGAGTAAGTGTTAGGCCCAGAGGGAGCCCCTTGATTTTTGGGAACTTCAACTGAAGTAAAATGCACCAAAAAGATGAAATGTTACATTTATCAAACATAGGGCCCAATTACGGTAACTACAATAACTAGGAGTTTGATTAGATGAGCTAATTAATATTTCAATACGAAACGATTAACAACAAATAACCGAACAATCCACCATTGTTTTTGCATCTTTCATGTAATACTTTATCCGTATAATACTCAATTAAAAGTACAATTATGCGGTAAGATCAGAACCCCTAACCATATATGTCTATATTACATGTCACGGTGACTTTTTCTGACTTATACAGCGACTTTTTTGCTGTTACTCTTTTCGGTTACCATTTTATTCAGTGACTTATCATCATGGATTAAAATATGTCCTTGAATACCTGACACATCTTGCATATTTGTTTATGTTGTTGATTGCATCTTGCGTCATCGGCCTATCTCATCTTTTCAAAGACGGGATTGTTGATAACGTACGTACAAACAAGAAATGCCTTAGCGTATTTATATTTATATTAAAGTAATTAGTTAATGTGTGGTTATCTGTGATTATATTGCCAAAGAGTAACGTTATTTTAATAAAATAATATACTTAGTAAACTGTTTCCTTTTTACGACTCATGGAGTTTACGTAAATCTTAAATTAAAACGCTTAATGACATCATTAAAATAATTATATTGACATATATACTGAACATGTCAGATTCTTTATTATTCATGTATTGCGTTCTAGACGGTAACCCGTGGTTTCTACCTGTCACCAAGAGTCACAGGTGAAACCCAAATACGAAAATGCAAGTACATCAATTTGACATAGAATCTCTTACTTAACGGCTATTTTTCTGATTTAAGCGTCTCATCGCCTCTTCATTTAAACTTCTTTATGCATCGCGTTTCATAACGGTTATAAATGTTTTTTGAAGAAATTCCATCATTTTACTATTTCAGACTATGCTGAAGAAGACTGAATCGGGGATTGAAACCCTTTTCTTTTCAGAAACCACTGGTCCATGTCTGATTAAAATCTGTATTTAAAAAAAAAAATATATATATATATATGTATATATATATGAATATATACATATATATATCCATATATAAGTATATATATATATGTGTATATATATATATATATATATATATATATATATATATGTGTGTATATATATGTATGTATATACATGTATATGTAAGTATATACATATATGTATATATATGTATACATATGTATGTATATATATATGTATATATGTAAGGCGAGTCAATGAAAAATAGGTAGACCTATGAATGGAAACAGATCAATATCTTCAGTTGTTCAGAACAAGGAGCATTTAGTAAATAAAATATTTATTCTTCGTTCTCTTTCAATTGCATTCATTAAGCACGGCTTTTCAAAGATCAAACTCTTATCATCAGAGGAAGTAGTGATTGATAAGTTGACAGATAAGCACAGTCAATATACAAAATGTGGAAAAAGTCTTTTTAAAAAAAGTTCTTTTTTAAAAAGTTTTTAAAAGTTCTAACGGGTGTGCAAATGAAAGTCACCAAACACGGAGATCCAAGTTGTATAGGGTTCAATTGTAATTGGAAAATGCAGAAGAATGTGCAAGAAAATCCAACGGCGAAGATTCCCCACAAATCCTTAGTCCTAAGGTGGGGGGGATCAGACAAAATTAGCCATGTTAAGAAAACGCATTTCTTCCCGTTTTCAAGTAAACAGATCCAAAGGCATACAGCAGCGAACCAAACCTCAATGAAAATTGGAAATCCGAATTGTTGTAAAGTGTGAAACTTACTTGGAATTGTGGGATATGAAGGGGGGGGGTAAGAGTAAGAAAAAAAATGTTGCTTTACGTGTTGTTATTGAAGATATGATAGCAACGTAGCCTTGTTTCAGTGAGTTGTTTAATAACGTTAAGAATCCAATGCGAAAAATATTTTCGGTTAAATGAGTAGGAACTTTAATACCTGATATACTCTGCAATACTTCAAAAATAACCGTACAATAATATAGAAACAACGGAACGGACAAGCAAAATAGCCAAGAATAAGTTAACATTACAGGAATTGGTTTGAAAGTAAAGGAAAAGTTATATACTTATGCTAAACTGATAGGTCAACTTCTAGATCAGCTGCATATTCCGACTGATCCGAGGGAGATAGGCGAAAACTAACACCAGAATATAGAGTGGTATCATCAGCATAGATATTAATTTTCTTGATACTATTATTTAGGAGATTATTTTATAGAGAATAAACAGCGTTGGACTTTGAATAGAGCTCTGAGGAACACTAGCATTTATAGGAAAAGAGAATGGAAGGAGACTGCCCCAAGTTACTCAAAAACTTCGATCAGAAAGAAAATACCTTATAATGTCGAGTACCTTGTACTAATACCATAATCCTGAGGTTTGTGTAAGCATAATAGCTCTTCCCTTTCCTGTATTATCTATAAACCGACAGATCCGCTCAGTTACAACAGTTAAAAAATCAGCCGTTAATAAAAGCCACGAAAGCCATACTGAAAATCACTAACGAGAAAATGAACAAGCTAATAACGGAATTGAGACTAACCAAAGTATTTGGTATGCATTTCTCATTAATTTACAAGTATTTTTTGAATATTGTTATCTTTGTTTCTGTTTGTATTTTTTTACTTTTTGCTAAAGAGAACTTGCGTAAGCGCAGTTCCACATCCAGCAAACCAATACTTCCTGATATCATCATGTGTGGTCGAATGTTATCTCTCTTCTGAAGCCGTTTTGGAGATATTACTTCGAATGTTAACAAAAAATCGTGCTTCCTTCTGCACGTGTAAACTCATTACAAATGCGAATTCAAATTCGAATCTCGTCAAACAATAGTCGAAATGACATGCTCTAAATTTGTTAAGAGGAAATTCCCTATTTAAAAAAAAATTCTAAAAACAAATCAACTAAAATAAGAGTACAAGTATTTTAATCAAAAAGAGTTTGAAAACTGCTTTAAAGTATAATTAAATTCCGGCATATGCCTGGCATTGATATTTTCTTTTACTTTTTGCTTTCGCTAAATTGTTTACAATTAATTTGAAATCCTTCTTGAGAAAAGGAGATCATTAACAAACTTGAAGAGAACAAACATTAACAAATAAAAATGAAAATTGCAGATCCAAATTGATGCTTTCAAAAATAATTCCTCTTCTTTTAACAGGAATTCATATTTTCTGTTTTCGCTCATTTTTATTGATTGGTATCCTTTATAATATTTAATCAAACTTCATTCTTAGAAATGTAGTTGCAGTTGATTAACATAATTATTCCAGTGTTTAATTAATGTTGAATGTCCGCAATATTTTAGCTATCAATTTTGGAAAGCAAAATACGTTGTTCTAACAAGGATTTTTGAATTATCTCATATTTAGAAAAGTGAATTTCTATTAGTTTTCTTATTCTCTAACAACGTAGTGATCCACGATTGTGATCAAACAAGATGGGTATCCGTTACTTAGTCTTCTGATGTTACATACATACATTGATGTATTTCGTCTTTTAACACGAGGTGCATTTATAAGCATCAGAAAAAAAGAACTCCAATTTAAAAAAAAAACATTCTAAGATTTCTCTTATTTTATTTGATAAAAATATATTAAAAGTTTAGAGTAATAATTATGCATGAGTAACAAGTTCTGATTACCCAAGGTGACTCTTCTTTGTTCCATAAGACAGAAAAATTATCCGCAAATTTGCTAAAATGTAATTTTTCCAAAAATATCTGAAAGTACACTCACTTAGGGCACAAGTTTAATTATAAATTATCATTCATTGTTGGTTAAATCCCCTCTCCTTTAGCCGATTCTTTAAACATAGTTCACCGCAAACAAGGCACGCCGTCATTGTAGGGTGTAGGTTTTGGGTGTCATCCCAAGATGGAAGCGGTGCAGCGAGGTGTCTGTTAACATTAGTTTTAAACCTCTGCATGTCGGCACAGTCAGGGAAACAGGGAGCAGAGATGGATTTCCAGAGGCCGGCGGCACGAGGAAAGAAGCATTGGGAGTAGAAAGCTCTCCGGCATCTGTGGACCTTAACAGTGAATAGATGGGATTAAGCTGATTGTTTAGTTGGTCTAATGTATTTACGTCGAAGGGGCACCAGAGTAGCCGGTTCATCGGAGCACAATCGATTGAAGGATTTGTAAAACAAGCAAAATAATTCAGCATTGCAGCGAAAGGACAGGGACTAGAGCCTGATTGATTGTGAGGGACTTATTAAGTTAGCGATTATTTTGTTGACCTTGTTTAAGAGAGAGAGACACTAGTGGATTATGCACCAGCCAAGATGTGGTAACAATACTCCTTTCATGGGCGGATTGTGGCTTTGTTGAGATACACGATAATGTCCGGTGTGAGCGGTTTCCTAGCACACTCATTAAATATTTAAAACGACAAAAAATAACATGTAAATTACGTTCTCATGAATTTATATATCCTAACTTATACATCGTTTGTTGCCTCAGATTATCCCTCACATAATTAATTCCTGTCATAAGATCTCATATCACTAAGAAAATCAGCCGCCATCTGACGACTTCTACCACAGGCATTACACAATTGTAAAGCTGCAGTGTATCTGTGATGTATGCTTCTACTTTGCACGATTAAGAATGATGGCTCCAGTCGCCGTCTTACAAATATTCCGTCGCCGTTATAAACACGCTGGCGCTAAAACAATGCCTTACAATCTGGATTTAATTTGGACTATTTGATTTGTGTCTCGAAGTCTGCACTCTCGTAGTCTCCATATAACAGTTGTCTAGTTATTCTTCACCTTCACTAGCTGCCAAGCAAAGGGTATCTGAAGATGTATGACGCCAAATAAGTGCCAAATAGTGCAGTTTACTATAGAATAGTAGTGTCAGATGTGAATGATCGCCATACTTTATGAGTCTCCTCGTGGTGTAAAGAACGAGAGTATAGACAAAAAACCTTCATTTAATGCTAATGTCAATGACTCTTCACTCACGGGCTTTGCAAACCTATCAAATCTTTTCGATCCTCAGAAGTATTTCGAAATTGAAAGATCAATCTCACTTGATAGTGCTGTACATATATACGAAGGTGTAAAACTAATTCATCATGGTTGCTTTGTAGTAGGTGTTCGGTTCGGCATACCGGAGTACTTGTGGTGTGGTTAACATTAATACTCTTCTCCAAATTAATGGTTGGCTAAGCATTACTTATTGCTCTTCAGATTGATAGTGAGTTCAGATACAGTGCAGGTCCTTATCGCATGCATACCCTCCTTATTTTAAACAATAAAATTCCAGATTTTTCAAACTTACTCCGTGAGTTATATTCTATCGCCATGCACTCTATGAGAATATCTTCAATCCGTAGAAAATACAGTTTGATTAAAGGAAGCCTACATATTTTCAGCGATATATTTCATCGTATACATAGAGTATAGCTATACAGTAGAAGTAGTGTTGAAATGTTTCATCAATAAATTGTGGAAACACATTCATGCACTACGATTTGTATGACGCACAAATAAGTACAATTTGGTTCATTAATGAGTTAATATTTCCCTAATTCATTAGCTAGTAATCTGCTTGGAATAAGGCATACGGCTACATATTGTGCCGATGTTTTTACTTGGGAGCTCATTACATCATTATCCCAAATTCAACACTCACTCGAAGGATCGAAGCTTTAATGGTTTCATCTATGTTGTAAATAGTATCTGCCATGCAACAACATGAACACCCATTCGAAGATATAGATGTGCATGATGAAGGACAAGTTCAAGCAAACGCCCTGAACACACATTTGACGATATTAGAACCGTAACGCATAATTTAGATAAGGACTTGGTTCAACAATAAATATCCGTTAAAAAGTGGGATACGTTCACACAAATATGCCAAGAACCGACTGTTACATAGAAAAGATGCGACGTATATGTTTTGACGTTATAACACGGTACATACGAAGTATCAGCTGTCCATTAGCGCAATGGTTCGTACTTTTTCATCAGCGATATAAACAACAAAGTGATTTAAAACAATTGTTCCATCTTCATTTGGATTAGTTTGCCTATTTTACGGAATACCAATTCTCTTTTGTGCCATTTACTATCAAAACATAGAATATACTGATAAATAAATAAATGTATACGATTAGTTAAACATACGTCAATATTTTACTTATTGCATGTTTATATTTTTGCCAAGACCATTAGTGTAGAATTGAACACAATAGATATAATGCATGTTGCTGTCAGTGATTATTACATCGAGAGATCAGATACTATAATCGCTGAAAGTTTCAATTTTGAAATCACATTCTCGTCTGCCGTTACGTCATAAAGCATAAGGCAGAATAACAATTTATTAAATATTTATAATATCGATTTCCAAATAAGAATTACAGCATGATTAATGGTTGGCAGGACACTTTCGAGTATTATCGATATGTCTCATATGCAAATTAATTTAATGATGGCTAAGTCGAAGAAAGCGGTGACATCATTCTGATATTTAAAGTAGAATGAAATACCAATTTTGCATTAACAAACTGAAGGCATATTTTTTTAAAACTAAACAAATCAAAATGGATTCGATGAAATCATACGCTTCTCGTTTAAAAGAAAATAAACAATATTTTGTAAATCTGGTCGGCAGCTTTATCTATTCATTACAGCGTTCTTAGATGTTGCGCGAATTGCAGATGTTAGGTATAAATAGACTCGATGTATTAACACGTCAAGTTTTTATCCCGTAGGAAGATGCATTACGTCAGGAAAAGCTGTTTGGAGAATAATGAATAAAACACTTCTAGTTAAAATGACTGACGCACTGAATTTCCTCGCATCACTGCTAATGTCAATTCTACATAAAAGAACTGACCCATCTCTGCATCTAAATACTGTCAGACTGTAATGTTTGCTACTTTCAGTTGGTGCTCGATCCGTTTAATAAATAACATTGCTGTGTATTAAATAGTTTATGTGAAGTTAAATCTAATCGAATCTATACTGAACATTGCCGCATAAATCATCTGTGAGAGGTATGATTCGACAATCTCTCCTGATATATATCGTTAAGCAAATATCGTGTGCTGAATTAATGATCTTAAAATTGTTTCAGATAAAATGATATTATTACAATGGCAACATGAAAAATAAACACAATTACGTGTTTAACTGATCCATTATCAGAACAAAGTCTATGTAATCTAATAAGAACATTGTCATATCTGATAACATAATTAGAAGTTATTTTTTAATGATATATTTTAACGTATAGTTGATTGGTGTCGGCTTTCAAAATTGACGATCTACACATATATACAGGGTTCGATGACTTCTACCACTGAATGCTATTATAATTAAATAAATGACCTTTTTTAATAAGCCATGGCTATAGGTTTATGCCATGACAACAATTCGTCAGATCACCTTCACACGTCACATGATGTTAAGGTTTGTTTACATCAGGTGCGATATGACACTTCGGCACTGAATTTCTGTCAGTCAATTATGTTGCGTAACTTCACAGCAACAGCAATGTACTGTTCCTTATTTAAAAAACAACACCATAGTTTGGATGTTATTAGATGCTAAATATGTGTATGTTTAATTAATCAAATTAACCTATCAATGATCTGTGTATTGATTGTGGCCAGATATGTTTCCTTCGGTTATTTCCCTTGTATTAGTCAATGTATATGTCTGTATGTTATAGAATTCTTTTTGAAATTAAGTGGAAGACACTCCTGGTATTTTTCTTTTCTTGCAAATTAGGGGGGTAGGCTTTATTAATAAATTTCGTTAAACTTCAAGTTTTATTTATTTTTTGAGTGTTATTTGACTTTATATAGCAACAAATTTAGGCTCTATTTACAACTGTATATATATATATATAATAGCGTAATACACAGGGTTTATATAAAAGAACATATATGCTATGTCTGCATTCAGATATGCATTCATGTTTTGTACTAAGATGATTGCGTCTTGTCCATTGTATCCTATGCGGTTCTTCTCTCCTGCGCGCATCCATCAGTTTTTTTCATGTAGCAAATGTTGCTTAAGTGATCTCCCATCTTATGCCAGTTCGGATACTTCAGTTTTTCCTACTCTCGTCAACACATAACCATATGTGTACAATTTATGCATGTTGAATTTCACATATGAATTATTAATCTGCTGTATTGTTTACTGCAGACATTTCTTTCATATATCTCTTCTTTCATATAAACCCTGATTAATATGTATTCATTATAATACAACGTGTATTAACAAAATAGAAAAAAAACGAAAATAATGCAAGTATTACATACATTTGACCGGATAAATAGTGTGCGTCGTAATGAATGTTTTTAAAAACTGTAGCTAACCAGAACGCATCATTTTCAAACTCTCTCTTTTTTCTATTTTCCAACTCTATATTTCACTATCTCATCATTTTTATTTAATGAATCAATAACACAAAATTGATGAATATATTTACATTTCCTCGTCACAATGGTAAATGAATGTATATATGAAAGCGATTGAGAAGTAATAATACAACTTCGAATAGGAAATACCATTACGGTATTTATTATTTATATATATATATATATATATACATATACATATACATGTATACATATATATATATATATATATATATATATATATATATATATATATATATATACACTCATATGTATATATACATATAAACACACATATGCATGCATATGTATGTATGGGAAATGAAAAAGGAAAAACCAAAAAGGTAGTTTTCATGTGTTCATCAACGTTTCGTCTTTATTTGTAAGACTTCTTCAGGATGATAATATAAAAAAAATGTCATGCACGTACGTGGACATATAGGGTTGACATGGTGGGTTGAAGGGAGGAAATAGTAGCCACTACTGGAAAACAGTAAGGACCGACGTCCGGACCCGGTGAAGTCAGTTACGAGGAATGAAAATAAATTTTAAATGAAACTGAGTGACAAGTATAATAGTTATATATCAATGCTGACGAGTCCCAATTAATTGACGAAACGTATAGGTACATTAATAATAAATTAAAAAAAAAAGTTATTATGTCAGCTCCTAGAAAACTCTATAGAAGGGCACTGTAAGTGTAGTATTAACACAGCAAGACGTCGCTAGCTATAAGTGCATCGTTCCATTAATTAAGTTGAACGCTCTTATGATGTCAAGCCGCCGAATAAGTGTTAAATTTATCACTGTTTATCTTGTTATTCAGACGTGGCCGTAGATGTCGAGATGTCGAGATATTTAGTTAGGCGCCCGGGATTTGGAATCACACGACTAGTAGTGAATAGTTGTATATCTATGCTAATGAGTCCCGATTAAAGAATGGAATATACACGTATAGAGATGATAAAAAAATAAATATTGATTGTGTTAGCTCCTGGAAAGCTCCATAATGGTCACTGTAAGTGTAATATAAACACACCATGACGTAGCTAGCTATAAATGCATCGCTCCTTCCATTAACTTGAACGCTCTTATGACGTCAAGCCGCTGAATAAGTGTAAACATGATCACTGCTTATCTAGCTATTTAGCGGCGGCATTTGAAGTCTAGATGTCGGGATTTTAGTTGTAAAATACTCGGAACCCGGGGTTTCGAACAACGTGAATAGTTTTATCTCTAAACTGACGAGTTCCGGTTAAAGAACGAAACTTAAACGTGCATAGATAATAAACAAAGCAAATATTGATTATATACATATATATATATATGTTACACCGGCCGTTCTTAGAGAAGAGAAATTACACCGGTTGTAACTATAAATAGGGAGAGTACCGAGAGAGGAACAAGGGCAGTCTTGTAACTGTCTAGCTAAGTGCCAGTCAGTTTTCTTACCTTGTTAATACACTTTTTCATCTTAACCCAACCTCGACTTGACTTCTTCTTTTTACTGTTTGACTACTTCACAAAAGATTGGCGACGATAAATCGAAACAGTATCACTGCAGAAAATCACCCAACATGATTGATATACAAGGATTCGTAAAATATAAACGGAAAAATATCTACTGAATTTAAACACCTTTTCGAGCATCATCTCATCGAGCATATAACAATCCCTCCATACCATCCAAGAAACAATGGACAGGCAGAGAGATTCGTTGACACAGTCAATAGAGCTCTGAAAAAAGCTAGTAGATCCCCGACGGATAAGTCAATCCAACAATTTCTGCAAGTTTACAGAGTCACTCTGAATACACACATTTAAACGTCGAAGACACCTGCTGCGGTCATGTTCGGACGCAAGGTTTGATCGATTTTCCACAAGTTGTTACCAAACCAGAATAGGGCAAATCTAAAAGAAACGATAACGAAGAAACGGTATGAAGTTGGCGAAAAAGTTTTTTATAAGATTTACAGAAACAATAGGAGTTTCTGGAACTGGCACTGTTGATGAGCAAATAGGCAACATGGTCTATATGATTAAGATACCAGATTTCGTGCACACACGTCACATTAACCAACTCCGGAACATATACTCTGAGGTGACCAGATTGCCCGAGGAGGACATCATGGACACAAAGTTTGATACTTTTCAGGTGCCCATACCAGAGACTTCTCTTAGGATTAGGAGATCAAAATGAAAACGGAAATCGACTGAGTTGATGATGGTTATTCTCAAACAAAAACGTTATTAATCCCCAGAGAGGATATTTTTAAAGGAGGGTGTATACACCGGCCGTTATACAGAAAAGCAATTACACCAGTTCTCACTATAAATAGTGAGAATAACCAGAGACACGCGAGAAAGAAAGAGAACAGTCTTGTATCTGTCTAGCCTAATGCCATTCAGTTTTCTTACCTTGTTAATACACTTGTTATATTAACCCAAAATCGACTTCACTTCTTTTTACTGTTGGACTACTTCACAACAATGTATATATATATATATATATATGTATATATGTGTGTGTATATATGTATGTCTATATTGGTTCTAAATACAACAGACACACTGTTAGTACATCACTGGTCTTTATTTATATCACGCTTGCTAAATATTCACATTGATTTAAAACCATACAAAACATAAGTACATTAGTACATATACAATGCGAAATCGTATACCATACAAAATAACTTCAAATAGTTCCCTATACGTTTCACATCCAGATAGGTACGAAACAGCTATAAAGGAACAATTAACAGTCAACACAGCACAAGCCAAATAATGAATAGATTTAAAAACAACAGAAATTATATTGATTGATGAAAACTCACAAGGTGACGTTACCAAACAGATCCGTTCGCACCGACCACGGTATTTCTTTGTATACACTGCAAGAAAACAAAATAAAACAAGTTTATTGATGAGAAAAAAATAAACCTTTATATATAAATATATATATATATATATATATATATATATATATATATATATATATATATATATATTACCATGAGTTTATTTGTGTACGTATGCAGGTGTACTTCCTGTCGTAATTGCAAGAGATTATGATAGAAGAGTCGGACAATGATGTAGATGTCAGTGACTGGATCAATGATGGTGAGGATACTGACTATTTCGACAATATTCGATTCAATAGTGGCTAGAGTATCGATTGAATCGCATCAGTAATTACTACTGCCTCATAAAATGAAGTGGTGTTATGATGCTTTAGGGCCGGCTTTAACCCTCAAGACAGCTAGCATAACTCCTTTCGATAAACAAGACTCTGAGTCGTCGAATATTTTAACTGCAGGTTTTATTATCCATCAAAAAGGTAAAAAAACTGAAAAGAAATAAAAACATTGTTCAGAAATGTGAATACAATAAATGACGACGAAACAGGAACGAGAAGTCTACTAAAATCTAAAAAACTGTTAATAGGGAGTATTTTAGGGGATGAAGGATACGAGCGATCGACATGGAGATACGCACGTGGGATTAAAGTTCATTTAAATTAGAGAAATGTTCAAAGGAAATAACGGGCACGATATTCAATTCTGTTTGATGAAGGAGAAGGGATAATGTCTCTTACCGAAGATGGCCAAAATGTCAGAATCTGTGGGGAGATAGAATTTCCACCATGCGGTTTTCTCCGTTACACAGCGGCAGCGAGCATTCAGAAACAGAGCACCGGCAGCTGCTTGCCAGCCGGTGTCTGAGATAAAAAAGTCCCTAACGAATTGGGGGCCGGGAAAGGGAGATAACTCTAAATGACTTATTCTAGGCTAGACAGAACACTCCTCGCATGGCATCTTCGACATCATGAAATTGCACTAGTCCTTGACACAAAGAACGTCAAGTTGCTGCAAAAAAGAGATGGAAGCCGCTGGAAGGAGCATGAGCAGCTGAAACGAGTGGGAGGCTGGAACAGGTGCTGCTTAGAGTGAGCTGGGGAGATAGGCTGGGCCAGGGGTTGTGGTGCCGCCCTTTCGCTTTGGTGTTGTTGAAGATACTGTGTGATGGCTGATCGTATTATGTTCTTTAGTGAATTCGGAGGCGAATGGTTGCTTGGCAGCTATAACCATGATGGCTGAAGATGCATTCCCTCTAAGGAATTATTGTCTTTGTTCTTGTTTATCTTGATGGTTATTAGCAGGATTAACCTCTAGTTTTGGTGGTGGTTCGGGCGGTGGCCTGTCTACACCAGCGAATTTACAATACTGTTCAGTCTTCTCAAGGATACTCTGGGTTCTGTCGTCTTTAGCTGTGCTCGTAATTGCGGTTATCTTTAGTAAGGTTAACCTGGCTGGTAGGTCGTTTTTTAAAGTGGTGTTTGTTTTTGACTGAACAAAACACGTCGCCTAAGGTGAAGATGTAATCTTAGAGATGTTCAATTTAGCAGGTGAGGCAGAAGATTTAGAAAAAGAAGGAAATCTGTAGGGAGATCCAGGTGGAGGAGCTGCTTCGGTGGCTTGAACATATCGAAAAGTGTCGGCGATATGTATGAAGTTGGGTGAGGCCTTGGTTATTGACGACCAAGTGGAGAGCTTCTCAAAATGTAGGGATCCGAGCAATATGTTCGAAGAAGATGTGGTTAGTATAGACACTTGCGGACAGACTGTCTCTGGGTGGCCCTCGCATCCCAGTAAGGGAAATACAGGACTGTCAAGCCAAGCGATTCTCCGGAGACGAGATGCAGGTATAGAGCGGGTGCTAAGTTGAGCATGGTTTTGATCGGTGTGTACGTATTTCAACTGTTTAGGATGAGAAGGTCTACGTATACGCAACACACGATTGCTGAGGTACATGTAGAAACGTCTTGTGTCGATTTGGATGTACCCTAAGACTACCTTATTGAGCATGTACGAGGTAGTTTAGTGACCTTCAAGTTCGTCTCAGAAGAGATCGGTTCGCCTGCCAGAAGGGAAGCACAAAGCTCCGGTCTGGGGACAAAATGTTCAGGTCGTGGGGTAACTTTAAGTTTCCCCGTGATGAGGCTGATTTGACAATTTGCTTCTTTGTCGGTCACTTTGATGTACGCTACTGCAGCAATGATTTTGGTGGGGTCATTGTCGATGGACCAAAGGAATATCAGAAAGTTCCTGTATTCGTCTTTCGCGGGGAAACGGTATAACGTCCCTTCAATGTTCGCGGCAACGACTTCTTTGAGGAAACTGGTGAGAACGCCAACCAGATTGTTGTTTAGGTCGGGTCCACTTATTGGCACTTTGTTCAGGGATGCTCCGTCATGTTTGGTACTGGAGTCAAAGACCACCCGGGATTTTCCTTTTTGTGGGAGGTGGCATGGGATAGATCTGGAAGGTAGTGGAGCGATCCAACTGTTGTTTATGTCCTTCTCAGCTCCCAGTTCCATGATGCTTGGTAAAGCAATATCCTCAATAGGAGGCGCTGCCTTGTCGTCGTCCTCCTCGGTTTGTTGGAGCACGTTTTTTGAGGGGTTGCCAGCACAAACCTGTGTACGCTGTGAAACAACTCCAGTTGCTGTTAGGAGGTTACCCTCCCCGCCGTGCTTGGGGGAGGGTCTTGCGTGTACAGTTCGAGCTAGTGTCGGTCCAGCTGTCTCTCGTTGGGGTTGACTTGCCAGGTCAGCTGGCATATAGCCAAGTTTTGTTGAGTAGCTATTGGTAGACCGTTTGTTGTACTTTTTGGCGGCTTCCCTTAAAACCTTTGCTTCGGCCACAGCAGTGGTCGCCTCCCTTTCGAGCTGTAATCTCTCCAACTTCCCCTTTATTTCCAGTTCCCTGTCAACAACGCTAGACGTGTCTTGGCCGCCTCAGCCTTTGCTCGGGCGATAGCAGCAACACTCGTGGACGTCCTCCTCGAGGAGCGAGAGTTGCGTGAGGCATGAGGCCATAGCCGGTTAGACACATTGTGATTCATCGTCGAAATGATAAAAATAGGGGTGACTGGTTGTGAGACTGGTGCTGAAAAGGTAGCTGGAAAAGGACGAACTGTATGGGCACTACTGTTTTTTAAGTAGTGTCCGTAGTTCAGATGGATTCTTTTTTGCTCGTCTACATGGAATGACCGCATTTCTAACGGTTGGTGTAGAACGTGTATTCCAGTCATTAGGAGGCCGTCCGTTTCTATCATGCCTGAGTCCGACCATTTGGGAGGCATCTTCGTTTTTTTACTATGATGCGTTAGGGCCGGCTTTAACACTCAAGACAGCTAGCACAACTCCTTTAGATAAACAAGACTCTGAGTCGTCGAATATTTTTACTGCAGGTTTTATTATCCATCAAAAAGGTAAAAAAACTGAAAAGAAATAAAAACATTGTTCAGAAATTTGAATACAATAAATGACGACGAAACAGGAACGAGGAGTCTACTAAAATCTAAAAAAACTGTTAATAGGGAGTATTTTAGGGGATGAAGAATACGAGCGATCGACATGGAGATACGCACGTGGGATTAAAGTTCATTTAAATTAGAGAAATGTTCAAAGGAAATAACGGGCACGATATTCAATTCTGTTTGATGAAGGAGAAGGGATAATGTCTCTTACCGAAGATGGCCAAAATGTCAGAATCTGTGGGGAGATAGAATTTCCACCATGCGGTTTTCTCCGTTACACAGCGGCAGCGAGCATTCGGAAACAGAGCACCGGCAGCTGCTTGCCAGCCGGTGTCTGGGATAAAAAAGTCCCTAACGAATTGGGGGCCGGGAAAGGGAGATAACTCTAAATGACTTATTCTAGGCTAGACAGAACAGGTGTATTACCTCTTAAAACAATGTAATTATTGACAATGTTTTAATTCGATGATAACCATTGGTTTTACTTTAAATTTTGGAAATGTCATAACCATACTTACGCACGTATGATATGTATATATATATATATATATATATATATATATATATATATATATATATATATATATATATATGTATATATATAACATAACATATAATAACACGAAATTACATAATTGTCGATGCAATAATTTATTTCAATCTTGTAGTTTCCTCATTGAGCTCTCATACTCGGATTTTTCCTGGAATTATTCCATTATAACACAGATATATATATATATATATATATATATATATATATATATACATTTCCTTTCATGCTATGATATATTTACAATGTTATTATATGTATATATACACACCCATATATATATATATATAAATATTAGACCACCCGTGAACCGTTGGGTCAGTTTGTTATATTAGCTATGGAATTCATGTATGAGCGTGACACTTGTGGCATAAAGAAAATAGTTTTTTTTTACATAACAGAAGCATTTCTATGAAGGTATATTAAAATGAAAAAAGAATATAGATAGATTTCTATGAGTCGTTCTGTTTATTATAATTGTTTTTTTTTTAATTACAGTTACTGAATTATAAGTGGTTGGCCATACTTATAGGTAAATATGCACTGAACAGGTACCATAATACTTATTATAGTTAAATTCAAATTTTGATATATCATCTTTTAAATGAAATTGTTAGTTGAAAGTACAGAATAATAAAAAAACACTCTACACATGTTAATAATGGCTTTTTAAATAGAAAATGAAAATAAAATGTAACTTTTTCATTTAATTTAAGCAAACATTCAGTACCCATTGTGTAAAATATTTAATTTGTATGTTGATAATAAGGTCAATAAAATTAAGACAATTCTTTTCTATTTACATTTTTTGTACAATTAAAGTTTTTTAAAGAAAACTGTTGTTATCCTTTCGCTTAATTGAGACTTCTTATCAGGTTCTAACTTTCTTATATCCAGATTATTTATATTAATCCATTTATTTTATTGAATATGTATCGCTGAAAAGCACGGGTGCTTAAGCACTTATTGTACAGCAAATAAATATTGTATTTATATGCTAATAATAAGGTAACTAAAACTAAGACAATACTTTTCTATTTACAACATTTTTTGTACAATTTGAGTGTTTTAAAAAAAAATTATGTTTTCCTTTCGCTTAACTCTACTGAGTGCAACATATAGTTGAACATATTGAAAGACAGGTTTGTCTAGATAAACTAAAACTTTATGTAAGGTCTGTCCTTGAGACTTATGAATAGTCATAGCAAATGCTAATTGTATAGGAAACTGGACTCTGGCAAACGGAATATTGTCACCGTCAGATAAAACCATTTTCAATCTTGGAATTAAAACGATTTCTCCTTCAAACTGTAGCGGTGGCCAGGGCGATTTGAGAAAGGAAGGGGGTACAGCAGGCTTTCTCGCGTACGTAACGAAAACAGAGGGAGTAGGAGTGGTGAAATCTATGAGAGGGAAAGTGGGAGGTGGTTTCGTTCACCGACCGCTAGTATGGCTGATATTAATAATGAGTGTTGTTTTTTTTTTGTTTGTTTTTGTTTTTAAAAGGGAGGAGTTTTTTTAAACTGCGACAGACTTTACGAAGTCCTCCCGTTGAATGTTTTTAGCCGTGAAGAAAACAAAAAAACTATTTGATGAAATTAAATGAAATTGTTTATATTAAAAGCGATATAAAAATTTCCAGAATGAAAAATTTCATGCGTTCGTTAATCATAATAGAGAATAACGGAATTTATGAATAGTCATAGCAAATGCTAATTATATAGGAAACTGGACTCTGGCAAACGGAATATTGTCACCGTCAGATAAAACCATTTTCAATCTTGGAATTAAAACGATTTCTCCTTCAAACTGTAGCGGTGGCCAGGGCGATTTGAGAAAGGAAGGGGGTACAGCAGGCTTTCTCGCGTACGTAACGAAAACAGAGGGAGTAGGAGTGGTGAAATCTATGAGAGGGAAAGTGGGAGGTGGTTTCGTTCACTGACCGCTAGTATGGCTGATATTAATAATGAGTGTTGTTTTTTTTTGTTTGTTTTTGTTTTTAAAAGGGAGGAGTTTTTTTGAAACTGCGACAGACTTTACGAAGTCCTCCCGTTGAATGTTTTTAGCCGTGAAGAAAACAAAAAAACTATTTGATGAAATTAAATGAAATTGTTTATATTAAAAGCGATATAAAAATTTCCAGAATGAAAAATTTCATGCGTTCGTTAATCATAATAGAGAATAACGGAATTTATGAATAGTCATAGCAAATGCTAATTATATAGGAAACTGGACTCTGGCAAACGGAATATTGTCACCGTCAGATAAAACCATTTTCAATCTTGGAATTAAAACGATTTCTCCTTCAAACTGTAGCGGTGGCCAGGGCGATTTGAGAAAGGAAGGGGGTACAGCAGGCTTTCTCGCGTACGTAACGAAAACAGAGGGAGTAGGAGTGGTGAAATCTATGAGAGGGAAAGTGGGAGGTGGTTTCGTTCACCGCCGCTAGTATGGCTGATATTAATAATGAGTGTTGTTTTTTTGTTTGTTTGTTTTTGTTTTTTAAAAGGGAGGAGTTTTTTTGAAACTGCGACAGACTTTACGAAGTCCTCCCGTTGAATGTTTTTAGCCGTGAAGAAAACAAAAAAAACTATTTGATGAAATTAAATGAAATTGTTTATATTAAAAGCGATATAAAAATTTCCAGAATGAAAAATTTCATGCGTTCGTTAATCATAATAGAGAATAACGGAATTGGAATAACAGATTGAAGACGATGCTATTTACGCATTCGCAACCGGATGTTGAAAACCGGAAAGCTGAAAGCTGATTGCAAACATACAAGATCAATAGACTTTTAGTATTATATATATATATATATATATATATATATATATATATTATACACAATAACATATACAATATATAATTTCTATCTCCTCCTTCGTTTTTGCTGGAGATGGGGCATCCTACCGGATGCCAGACATTCACCAGCTATTTCAGACACTCAAGCCTAGAGATCATTTGAAGATTATAATTGTCCCTTTAAGTGCACTAATATATTATTTGCTTTGACATCGTATAAGACAGGAAATATTTGAAATAATTGAATTCCCCAACTCGGGGTATAATCAGGACCCGTTATGTTTTCGTCAAACATGGTCAGTGATGAGCTGTTAATTGAAGCATTAGAACAATTTAATAATGCAGCCTTATAGCCGAACCCGTTGGCAGCATAAGTGTTACGACTACTGGTGTAGTTTTAATAACTGAGAACCCGACCATGCCGAGAGGAAATACCGTAGCTAACAAATCAATGTAACACATTGTTTCGAATGCAAACGTCAATACAAAGTAAATTCGGCTTAATAAGCTATATACTCGTTAAATAAAGTCAACTGTTAACAAACGAAAATAAGAACATGAATATATGAATCTATATATTACGACCGGTCATAAGAAATAGTTGAAGATGAAGATGGATAGTCAAACTGATCGACGATTGCAGGAGCAGCAACATTGTGTAGTTGTCTATGAAAGAAAATAAGAACATCATTAATGCGTAGAAAATTTATTAATCGTAAATATTAGTTTTAATGTTTCGTATGAAACTAAATTAAAGGCATTTTACAGATAGTAGAACTGCAAAAATATGGTAAGAACATGAAATAAGCTAATGTATGCAATATTTTTATTCATAAATACACTCGGTATAAAAACATATATAAGGATGTTCTCATAGTGCATAAACAGTAAAATCGACAATGATATTGTCTGTGCGAACGAGACCGAAGCATGAACGTATTGTTAACGCAAATACATAAAAACATTACATAGTAAATGAGAACACACAAAATGGTTGGTAAATTTATTTGAGAAAAAACGACATTTCATTGTTTTTTAAAAATGTTTATCTACATAATTGTTTGTATTACAACGCAGATTATTAATGTTCTAACAAAAAAACCGATTACTCACACAAAATACACAATGAATGCAACAGTAAATAAGGAATGAGTTTATAGTTAATACATTTTACTACACAAAATACTTAATTAACTGAGCCTTACTTATTTACAACCTAAATTTGAAATGTTGTGGCTACGTAAAATAGGCTTACACATGGATTGAAATAGAACACAAATAATAGGTTTTTACTAATAATACTAAGTATTTCCTCAGTTATTGTGTAGACTAAGGTGGCCTATTCATACTGAACGCATATATTTATACTGGAATCTTGAATAATTGCGTTATTTGTCGCACTGTTTCTCTATTCGTTTTTTCTTCTGTTGTTCTCTATACGAAATTCCCTGTTGTTTTCCTCGTTACGTTCTTCATTCTAATATATTTTCGGACGCCTGTCCGAGCATCACGTAATTACATTTTAATTGTACGATAATATACAACATGTATAATAAACAGGGCTAATTTTCCGGGGATAAAAAAGATAATTCGTATCAATTTGAATCATCAGTAAGAAGAACTCTGTTGACACTGATGTTTTGTTTTTTCAACTTCTCAGTATAATTTGTTTTATAACTTCTCCCTTATTATGTTTGAATGATACGATTTTTTCACACTAGTAAACGTTGTTCACGGATATAATCAACTAGCAACAGCGCTTTTAACGTTAAGTCTCTTTGTTTCCAATGTATTATTAGGTAGTGTAAATTGGTGTGTTCTTTCTTAATTTTTTAGGTTATTTAATAGTATTGCACATCAATTTGTAACGATTTCAAGAAGACTAATAATAGCGGGTAAATCATATTAAAGTGTAGTCTCTTGAAGTCAATATAAATATATTACTTTTATTTTATTACATATTTTAACGTGTAAAGCGATTTTGTCGATTTGGCCAACATTAATTTGTTCATACTTTACGTTGCTTTAATTTTCTAAGCTAATGAGAATTACATTCGAGGATTTGACATAATCTATTTAAAATGTAATTTACCACGAACCACTATACGATCATTCAACGTCAGATAAGGAGATTTCCTGTTTCTTATTACTTTTTTACCACAACGTTTTAAGTCTGCGAACGGGCGAAAGAGTGCTAGGAGCGGCACATCGGTAGAATAATCTAACACTTTGTCCGGCAACATCAGCAACAGATTAGATATATATTCGCAGTTGAAGTCAGTCCGATGAGCTTATCGATACAAAGAGACGAGCATTAACTTCAACCGTATCACAATAAATCGCGAAAAGAAAGAGGCGTTGTTGTAGAACTGTAAAAATAACAAACCACTTTTTTGCACATTGCGACACATTCTACGGATCAAAAAGAGAGGTAATAAACGATCAGCGATCCTCATAGATAAATGTGCCGTTTGCTTAAATATCAGAAATAATCTCTGAATATGATGAGCAAGGTTATTACAAGTTTAATAAAAACTGTGGGGCCCTGAATATATGATTGAGATACAATGGGTTTGTTAATCTGGGCTTCAAATGTCTGCCCATGAAAATAACTACACTTATAGTATCATAAGAAGATAGATTTGATAGTTCAGAAAGTATTGCCATATATTCTATAGCGATTAAGTTCGTGTGGCAATAATTGATGCAAGACCCTATAAAATATGTTTGCAATGTCGAGAGCATTCGTAATAGCAACAACAATATTATCATTGAAAGATTCACTGATCCTATCTGATATTACAGTCAGAAAGTAAGCAGATTATTTACATTGTTTATTCTCAGTAAATGAATAATAACATATATATTACCACAACACACGAATATTTCAGCGAAAGATAGAGATAGGTTTCTCTCTGATGGATATTTTATGATAACATGAAAGAAGAGGCGGTAGATAAGCAACCGTATTGTTTTACGGGTTCTGCTTCTTAATATTACACTCCCAATTATTATAACGAAAGAAACATTCATTCAACGTCTTAAATATTCTACAGCTTATTATGAACATCTTTATGTAATTGCTTTTTCGACCAAGTATTTTAGGGAAATCTTCGAAAAACATTGCGAAAGGAAAGCGTTTGTCATAAATCTGTCAATATTAGTTGCACAACAGTAGTTTCCCATCCTTTAGGTCGTAATCTCCTTTTAAGGGTGGTCACTGAATTACAGCTATGCTTATAATTTGACGTATTTTATCTTTTAAAATGGAGTTGATAGGTTAAAGACATGTAATAACCTATAGAATTAAAAGTGTTGTTAACATAAATATACCATGTTTACATACATTTATTAATAAATAAATAGTGGATATATAATTAGGATCTGACACGTCTCTAATTTTTGGTGAATTTCATTTCAGGATTTTTGGTTTTAAGCAAACCACAGATCACTTTCTTTCTCCACTCTCGACCTAATTTTCATACTGTTATACCGGCCGTTCTTACACAGGAGAAACAACACCGGTTGTCACTATAAATAGTGCGAGACACCAGAAGACAAAGCACATTCTTGTAACTGTCTAGCCAAGAGCTAGTCACTTTCTAACTTTGTTAATACACTTGTTAAACCAACCCTCGACTTGACTTCCTTTATTTATTATTTACTGTGGAACAACTTCACAACAGATTGGCGACGAGGAATCGAAACGAGTTCACTGCAAAAAAAAAAAATCACCCAAAGTGATTCGCAAGATCTTCACGGAAAAAAACCCATCTTTATCAGATATTTGGATTCGCAAGGATTAACAGCAAATTACCTACTGAGTAGTTAAGCGAAAAAAAAACACAAATTCTAAACTTGCTACCAAAAATCGAAAACTAAAAAACGCGTAAGACATTTTCAATTATTGAAATAATTGAATACACTGATACCGTTATTTTTATCTTCAAGTTTCACTGACTCGTTAAGATAAATATTATCTGGGTCAACTATTACAGATATTGTGTAAGTTTGTCGTTATTATTAGGACAACATCTGATATTTGAGCAAAATCCGGATTGACTATTTATTAAAACGGTCTACCACAGAATTGTCGAGAGCAAAAGACGGACAGTAAAAAAATATATTCGCGTAAGTCATTTGTGCTTCTAACAAAGAACTGTTAAATAAGCAAGTCGCATTTTCGCAATATGACAAGGGGTTAAAAAGATTTCCCATAAAACTAGTCTTATTAGGCTTATAGCGACGGACTTGGTTTTGTAAAACTACGTACACATATATAATTAAAAAAAAAAATTTCTAAGTTTTATTTTTCAAACAAAAGAACTGGGATTGAATTTATTAAGGAATAATATATTTCTTGTTTTGTGTATTAGTTGAGCAAATTAATTATATTAAGCACGTTGTGGGGAAAACTGATTTATTTTTACAAGTGTAAATTGTGTGGTGCATAACATGAATTCGTGAATGATGGGCACTGAATTCAAAGATTTTCTTTTTCAATTACTTAAATTCCAAACGGAACAAAATGTTGCGTTACAAAGACAGCAAGTTGAACAACAAATGGAACTTCAAAGAGAGCAAATTGAAATTGAGGAGAAATTTAAAAGTGAGTTGTTAGAACAGCAAAAAGCCCAAAGAAAAATGCATGCTGAACAAAAAGAGCTGGCGACAACACGAAGAAAGATTCCAAGAAAAACTGCTACAACAGCAGAAACACTTCGAAGAACTCTTGATAAAAACACAGGAGGAACAGTGACAATTTCTGGAGGAAACACAGTTAACGAAAGCAAACGAGAATCATAATGCATTCTCCCAGACGGCTGTGTGGAGCGCTATCGAAATTTTCAATTATAATCCAGAAGACGATGTCACTTTTGCTCACTTCTATAGAAGATATGAGGATATTTTTGTATCGGACTGCAGTACATGGATAGACTTTAAAACAGTTAGATTTTTGCTAAGAAAATTAGAAGCTGCCGAGCATACAAAGTTCGTGAATTTTATCCTTCCAAAAAAGACCAGTGAGTTGAACTTCCAGGAGGCAGTTACTTTACTAACAGAACTGTTTTCTACAAAAACCTCTCTTTTCCATAGGAGATATAAGTGTATGAATGTCACTAGAAGAGCGGAAGACGACTACATTACGTATGCAAGTATAGTAAATAAACTTTGCGACGATTTTAAATTAGAGCAATTATCATCGGATAATTTTAAATGTAATATTCTTGCAAGGTCTGGTCTTAAATAAAGACTCTGAAATCAGACGTCGTATTTTAAATAAACTCGAAAATGAGCCATGTCTAACAATACAAAACTTAGCAGAAGACTGTGAACGTTTTGTTGCGTGGAAACAGGACAGTCGTGACATAGAGGAAAACGGAGTGTCGCACATTAAAAAAATCCATCAGAAGAAAAAATTTACTTCAATGAATAACCAGAGAAAAAAACATGGAAAAGATCCACCTGGACCGTGTTGGAGGTGTGAGGAAAACCATTGGTACAATGAGTGTCCCTACATATTCCAACAATGTGACAACTGCCACCAGAAAGGACATAAGGCATCACGTTGTAGAAAAAAATCTGGTAGAAAGACAGCAATTAAACTGACAAAAATTGAACCTGAAGAACAAAATATCCGAAAATATGTACAGGTCAAAATGCTTTAAAAAAAAGTAAGACTACAGCTTGATAGTGGGTCTGACATTTCCATCATTAATGTACAGACATGGAAGAAGCTTGGGAAATCCACTATGATCGAAACACAAAAAACGGCGAGAAGCGTCAGAGGTGAAAACTAACCTTCGAAGGGGAATTATTGACGAATATTTCTTTCCAGAATAAGACCGTAAAAGCCAAAATTTTTGTTATGCGAAAAACGAATAACCTTTTTGGAACTGATCTGATTGAAAAGTTTAGCCTATGGGATCTGCCTTTAAGCTCCTTTTGCCAAGAGGTTGAGGATTCGAATGTGGAGGCAGAACAACTCAGGAGGGAATTTAAAGAATATTTCCCAGACGTATTTTCAGGCGGTCTTGGAAGGTGTACAAAAGCGGTAGCAAAGTTTGAAGTTAAAACAAATGAACTATCTGTGTTCAGAAAGAAAAGAAATGTTCCATACGCCGATATAGAGCAAATAGACGGTGAATTAGAAAGACTCGAGTACATGGCTGTCATTTCAAAAATTGATCACAGTGAGTGGGCTTCACCTACAGTTTATGTTAAGAAAAAGAACAAGGAGATTCGGATTTGTGCCGACTTTTCCACAGGCTTAAGCAAGGCATTAAAAGATCACCATTACCCTCTTTCAAGCCCTGAAGAAATATTTGCGAAACTGAGTGGAGGAAAATATTTTTCTAAAATCGACCTCAGCGACGCTTATCTTCAAATCCCTGTCGATGAAGAGTGTTCAAAACTTCTATGTATCAATACCCATAAGGGATTATGCAAATTTAACCGACTTCTTTTTGGAGTAAAGGTCGCCCCTGCGATTTTTCAACAAATTATGGACATGATGTTAAATGGAATGGATTTCGCAGTAGGGTACCTAGACGATGTGGTAATAAAAAGCGTTAGCAAAGAACGACACAAGACTCATGTAAACCAAGTATTCAAAAAAATCCAGGATTATGGGTTTAAAATCAAAGATGAGAAATGTACTTTTTTCATGGGAAAAATAAAATACTTAGGACAAATCATCGATAAGCAAGGAAGAAGGCCAGACCCAGGTAGGGCAATGGCGATACGGAACATGTCTGCTCCAGAAAATATTGCGTCTCTACAAAGTTTTTTAGGGTTTGCGAATTACTACAATGTGTTCGTACCAAACATGCATAAACTAAGATCACCCTTAAATGAACTGTTAAAGAAGGACCAAAAATGGGTCTGGACGCAAGAGTGCGAAGAAGCGTTTCAGAAAATTAAAGATATCTTAACGTCTGACTTGTTTCTGGCACATTATAATCCCAAGCGTGATATTGTAGTTGCAAGTGATGCCAGCAACTATAGTATAGGAACATGCATATTGCACAAAATAGATGATGGAAAATTAAAACCCATAGCCCATGCATCCCGAACACTTTTACCAGCCGATAAAAACTACTCTCAAATTGAGAAAGAGGCGCTAAGCATTACATTCGCGGTAAAGAAATTTCATCGTTTCCTGCACGGTAGACAATTTCTGTTACAAACAGACCACAAACCCTTATTAACGATTTTCGGATCGAAACAGGGACTACCACAACACACTGCGAATAGACTCCAAAGATGGGGTACCATTCGTCTTAACTACAATTTTCAAATGGAGTATGTACCATCTAAGAAAGACGGGTTATCAAGGTTGATACCTAAGCAGACAGAACCATTGGAGGATATGTTGATAGCAGCCATTCAAGCGGAAGCTGAAGTAAAAAAAAACGTTATTAATCCCCAGAGGGGATATTCTCAAAGGGGGTGTAACACCGGCCGTTCTTACACAGGAGAAACTACACCGGTTGTCACTATAAATAGTGCGAGACACCAGCAGACAAAACACCGTCTTGTAATATTCGTTCAGTCGCTTTCTTGGCCTTTTGGACAAGATACTAGTGTAGTATCTGTTCCGATGGATACTGCACGAGACTGGTCCTGTGCAGTTCTAGGAGGTCCACCCTCCTAGGCTTTGCCTCCCCTCTTTGGGGAGGAGTAAGTTTATTGCTTGCTGTCTTAGGCGCTACTACCGGGGAATGCCGACGGGGCTGTCCAGACAATTTTTAAAGGTAATAGGTGCTCTTCTCTCTAGAGTGCTGATTTATCAAAACCCCACTTTCCGACCTTGTGTCACATTTTACTCTGTGGGAGTAGATAAATACCCAGTTTTGTAACTGTCTAGCCAAGAGCTAGTCACTTTCTTACTTTGTTAATACACTTGTTAAACCAACCCTCGACTTGACTTCCTTTATTTATTATTTACTGTGGAACAACTTCACAACACATACATTTAAAGTTAATTATTCAAAATGATTATACTAGTCGTCCTCTTACTTGATGTTCATCATGAACAAAAATATATTTACATGAAATAAATTAGTTGGCTTCAATTAGAATTTCCAAAAGAACACTTTTCCGAAAAGAAAAAAAAACATCATCGAACACCAGTTGGTGACATGTATTCATAGAATACTTGCAAAAGGAAATAATTGAATAATAAAATGAAAATAATTTTTAAAAATGTAAATCAATATAGAGATCAAAGGGTACATTCTTGGATTCTATTTTCATTTTGTTTTAACAAGCTCTCAAATGAACAACGTTATATAACGACAGTGGTTAAATGATCAACAACTTTATTTGGAAATTGTTTTTTGGGGAAGTAAATAGATACTAATGAAGAGCTTAAAACATCGAAGTTCTTGAAGACAATTTACACGAAACAAATGAACAACGTTATACAACGACAATGGTTGAAACAGCAACCACTTTGTTTGGAAATAGTTTTGAAGGAAGTAAATAGAAACTAATCAAGAGCTTAAAACATCAAAGTTCTGAGGAAATTTACACAAAACGGAAATAATTTTAGAACAATGTTTAAATATATAACAAGTAAGCAAAAGGCAACGTCTACTTCATTTTTAATAGATGTTTATCAAAATAACTTTTTTTTCAAACTAGAACATGTGTAGATAACGTTTATATAAATGATGTGCATACACTTGCTGAAATATCGGTAAAATATAAAACTATGAAAGACACGCGTAACCTTTAATAAGAATAATACCTCCAATGATGTTAAACCAATGAATCATAGCGATGAAGTAAACAGGTGTGTTGGTGAAAATACTGTTGTGGCCCTGTTTAAAAGGACCGAAATGAAGACACGAACACGGTATAAAGTAGAAACAAGTGTATTCAGAAAATACAGTACAAAAGGAAGAAATATGCGCCTGGTAAGTAGAGTTCGACAATCTTACTGGATTCCCGGCGAGAGTTAATTGCCGTTGGCATTTATTGAGCAAAGAGGAAGAGTCCATGTTGTGCATAGGTAAGTCACCATAACAAATACAGATAATTCAACTGAAATATATATATATATATATATATATATGATACTTTTTTACAGTAGGACAAGGGCTAAAAGTGTCTCGTCATCGGTGCTTTCGTTAAACGCTAGACAGTGCCGAATGAAAAATCCGTTGACTTTTCTTGCATCCACAAAAACACAAAAGAGCTATGATTTACAAGCGGGGCAAAACAAGCAACCAATGTTGAGGAAAGCAAATATTAGGTTTAGGAATTAGGGTTTCAGGAGTTTCAACATCCAGTGATACCATGTAAAAATTCGTGTTGAAATCGCGATTCTATCAGTTTGTAAATTCAGCGTTTTATTCAGCTTGTCGTTTATTTTTCACCTATCTTTGAGTATTTCCATTTGATCTATAGCATAATTTTATTATAGTAGAATGTGACAGAAACGAAATTACTATTTAATAAAAGTGAACGCCGCGAGTGTAATCGGTGTTTATAGTAAGTTCACGAATTAGGGTTTCTAGAGTTTCAACATTCAGTGATACCATGTAAAAACTCATGTTAAAATCTCGATTCTATCAGTTTGTAAATTCAGCGCTTCATTCAGTTTGACATTTGAACGGTGGTTTGCTTTTTCGTCTATCTTCGGGTCTTACGGTTAGATCTATAAAATAATGAAATTATAGTAGAATGTGATGAAACGCAATTATTTTTTAATGAATGTGAACACCGCTAGTGTGTATAGAAGTGCTCACTCAAATCATCGGTGCTTTTCTATTACTGATTGTTTGATTCTTATTCAAATGAGATTTAAAATAAAATCTGTTGATGGGTTTAAGATTCTATTTTTAAATGGTAACACACACAACGAAAATTTAAGCAATTAAAACATTTTATGCGATGAGTAAACTTTTATAGAAATAGATCTTACATAACTAAAGTTATGGGCGTAGAAATATTTCCATTTATTAGATTTAAGAGATTTTTCCCAAATGATAACTATTGGCTCGAATAATGAGTATCACTTTTAATTTGTAAATATCATCAATATATCATAGGGTTATAAGGTAAACACATTTGCATGTGCTCATTTATAAGCAACTTTGATGAAAACTAATATCACGATCAGCATATTCCCGTCAATATTAATGTTCCGGATAACTCAACCCTCTTTTATCTATATAGATTTTTATTTTAGTTTTTTGAGAATTAGATGGTAAAGTCGTTTCTATTTACGGAGAAGACTTCCTCACCTTTTGCAGCTAAGAACATATTTGCATATTCTACGATATTACAAATCTATCCAGTAATCCATTAGCTCGTGCACACTATCAAGTAGATTACTTGCCCGATTGTTGACTGTTGGGACATGTGAAACATTGGAAATACTTTTATATTCAGTCACGGTCTGGTTAAGTTTAGTGTTCTTCTAATCTTTATAAAACATATTTGAATTATGATATATAAACCTTATCACCGTAATAACGTTTTAATGTAAATAATTTATAATAACTGGGATAAATGATACGACAGAATCTGAAGTTATAATTGGAGATGTATGATTATTTTCATTATTTAAGTCCGGAACGTATATTGCGAATTGTTTATAATAGACGATGAAATAAGACAGCTATTAAATATGTTTATCAAAAAGGAATAGTTATACGATTTACAACAAGATGAGTGCTGACTTGAATATTGCAAATGTAAGGTGCTTAGACTTTTTAGTGAATGGTGGATACAAGAGCATCATATTTCCAGGCTGTTCGAAGGGTTTGGAAACTTATTCGTACGCACATTATGAATAGCATTTCACTGATTAAAAATAATCTTTAATGATATTTCCCACCAAACAAAGGAGGACGCCACTGTAGACGTAAGGGGCTACTGTGAATAAGGAATTAGGTGTAGGGTGTCATTCGAAGTTGAGAGCTGGCATATTTGTTTTGCTATAGTGGGTTCGGCAAGGTGAATGCTTGTTTGGCCAATAAGCTCACACAACCAGCCCATTAATGGTGACCTACAAGAGAACCCACCGGAGATAAGTGCAGCGTTCTTTTACATGCGCGACATGCCACATACAACTACCCACATTATAATGAAACTTATTATGGAGACGCCGTTCTTAGCGCTACCCAAGAGTGTGGGCTCCTGTCCGGTCAGTTAGTAACAGCAGCCAGACAAGATGTATAAACTTTACCCTTAACCTGTCGTAACTAGAGCGACCTAGACTGGTCATATAACTTAGTGACGAACCACACTTTCCCCAAGTTTCCCAAATAGAAAGAGAAACAGCATTCATTGTCCTGGTCAGGAAAATAGGGCAGGCGTTGATATTTTTTAGGCGTCTCAGCGCTAGTACCTCTGCGCCTGGCTGATAGACAAAGAAGGAGTGCAAGGGCCGGCGATAGGTAGTACCTAAAGATTTTCTAACGAAAACAACAACAATAATATATATATATATATATATATATACATATATGTATATGTATATATATATATATATATATAAGCAAGTTTATTTCTAAAGAGATGTATTAGACAATACGACTTATCGGCTCTGAAAGGCCTAGAATATATGGTGCATAAACTCAACATTCCTTTAGGGTCTATTCTATCAATGTTGGGTTCTGCACAACATGCACTTGTTAAATGGTTAGTTGATATTCTTAATCTCGTACTTACGTTTTATTCGGCTTATTGTATCTCTGATTCCTTTCAATTTGTGTCTGATATACACAAATTATGTCTCTCAAAGGATATCGAGTTCTAGGCTTCCTTTGACATCAGTAGTTTGTTTTCCAATGTACCATTAGATGCAACCATTGGTATATGAGCAGATTTTCTTTACCGTAGCCTCTTAACATCTCCACAATTTCCTGAACGATTTTTTGTTGAACTGATGAAACTTGCTCGTAAATCAGTTTCGTTCAGTTTAAATGATATAATGTATCGGCAAATTGGTGGTATACCCATGGGCATCCCTCTTAGTACATCGTTAGCCAATATTTTCGTTGGATTTTTGGAAAACCAATTATTTACCAAGGTGACGAGGCCGGCTTTTTATACACGTTACGTTGATGACACTTTTTCTTGTTTTCTCTCACAAAGTGATTCTTAACAGTTTCTTCATCTTCTTTGTGACTTGCATCCATCGTTGCAATTCACTATGGAGGTCGAAGATTGTGGTTTCCTGCCATTCCTCGATGTTTTAGTGTCTAACACTGGTTCATCATTTGAAAACTCTGTGTATAGAAAACCAACGTTTACAGGTATTTATCTAAATTGGTTTTCCTTCGATCAAGAAAAATCAATTCATAAGTACTCATAGAGCACTTATGATTTGTTTACCAACACGACTCGATACAGAACTTGGTGAAATTACTACCATTGTTCTTGCTAATGAATATCCCATCAATATCATAAAAAGCAGCATTGCACGCAAAGTTGCTATATTTAATGGTTGTAAATTGATTGGACTGTCACGTTTCCCTATTCATTTGCAACTTCCATGGTTTGGTTCTGACGGCATTCACATTGTCAAAAATATTTCTTCTTCTACTAAACATTGTTTTCCAGCAACCATGCTGAGAGTAGTTTACAAGACTCGAACATTTTTCTCTTCTTTTCGTAAGGATGTTTTGCCAGCCATTCAAAAGAATGATGTTGTTTATAAATTCCTGTGTCAGTGTGGAACTGACTACGTCGGCAAGACATCTCAAGGATTAGAGATTAGAATATCCCAACACATCCCACGTGATATTCGCTTACACAAGGTTTTGAGATCATCCGGGAACTTCCAGGTACAGGAATCAGCCATCGCTAATCACGTTGTTAGTACAAATAGTTGTTCTGACAAGTATTCCGATGGATGATTTTCTGTTTTACACAGTGTCAGGTCGAACTACCATCTCAATATTATTGAGGCGTTAGTTATTAACAATTCTCGACCTAGCCTGTGTAGACAAAAGATTTTGAAACATAAGTTGGAGATTGTTTTATGTTTCAAATCCACCCTTATGTTGAGAGATTTACGTTTTTTTTTTCACAATCGTTTTCTCCAACTAAAACAATTTTTCCCTTCATATCTCATTCGATTTTCTTAGTTTTAATGTAATATTATGACGTGCCTTCTTAGAGGGTCAGACGATACAGCCTTAAGGAAGATTTTAGCGATTTTCTCTTTCTCTACCCGCCCGTTTCATTGATAATAAAGAAATGTTTCTACCAGAATGTTATCCTACGATTTTGTTGTTCGCGACATTTACTTACACACACACACACACACGCACACACACACACACACACACACACACACACACACATATATATATATATATATATATATATATATATATATATATATATATATATCCCTATGTTTCAATATTCTATTCAATATGTAAACGTAGAGAAATAGTTTTCAAAATACTGTGATGAAATATTACTAATTGTTGAATATATTACAAAAAGGCTAATATTTCTACCAATAAACCACTGAAATATTGAAACATTTTCATAATTTCATAATAAAATAAAGTATATCTAAATTAGTATATGTTAAAGTTATCACATTGACGATTTTCTTTGTTAGAGAATTGTAAATAAGAGGATGAAATATATGCTTGTATATATATTTACCAGTATGCATATTTAATAATAATTCATCATGATGTGAGAATGCATAGGCCGTGTCAGCCGGTGCGTAAAATCTAAGTTAAAAGTTATAATTATTTTACTTTTATTTCTTCAATAAAATGAACCGACCATTTATTTTAAGAGTACTTATTACTTTTTATTATATATACATATAAAATACAGTTCAGTGTGTGATGCCATCTCGTGTGTCAATCGCTTTTTCAAGTTTTCGGTTGAAATGTTATTTTCATCAGGAAAATCGAAGATTTAGTAAACGCACCTTATTTTAGATCATCTCTATTAACGTCTCTGTTAATCGGAAGTTCTTTCTCGCAGACTTTCGAAAGAGAATCTAAATTGTTATATAATTTTATATAATAATTGCTGCAATGGAAAATATTAATAATTGTTATATAATTTTCAATAATAATTGCTGCAATGGCACGCTTGACGTTCATATAGAATTTGTGTTGGGGGTTTAAGTTCTAATTATCACTATCAGTTTCATCGGTCTTGCAAGCTTCCATTTTACATTACAATTTAATTGGTTTGTAATGCGTCAGTTTGAAATAGAATTTTACAATAAATGCCATGATTCAACGGACTTATACGATTGACATGCGTTGTAAGTTACTCTACAGTCAATTACCGTCGTATATTTCAAACATATATTCTATAAGTTTATAGAGTTTGTCTTCACTTCATAAGGAACGTCTGTATGGAATAACTTGCGTTAATTAGGGATCAACTTTACCAGACAGAATCATTTTGTTTAACTCTCGCCGTTCATAAGATAAAAAGAAGTGTAAACTCGCCGATTTTATGATCCAAACATAAATTCTACTCAAAGCGTAATTTCTACTTAAATCAGAGTTCAAATACGTTTAATCCGTAAGGTAAACTTGTAGAAAAAAAGCTAACCAAACATTTAGATGTTCCCTTTTGTTCTAGTTACCACCACCCCCTCTTGTATTTTCTTATGAAATAAAAATATTACAATTTGTTTTAAGATGTTCATTGAAGTTATAAATCTTATTTAAAAAAGTGGCCATGCGATAAAATCAACCAGATCGTTTAGAGGGTTCTAACGAAGCTAAGTTTTTTTTTTAAATATACTTAAAGAAGATTTCTAAAGTAAAATGTTATTATTACATAGTATTTATTCATTCATTACAGTATTAATTAAACCAAAATGTTATAAACCTATAACTAACATTGCGAATATATATTTTCTTGTTTAGAAAGTTCGATCGAACGAAACGAAACGAATAAAACGTAAGAAGCATGCGGCTGGATCAATCGACCGATTCAATCCGGTTAAAGGGTCGGGTATGTTTTCTTAGATGTTCTAAACCTGAATCAGAAAACTCGTCCAAAAACATAACAACCGAAAAAGCTTTTCGAAAAGAATTCTACAAATAAGCAAACACACTGTTTAGCTGAGTTGAGCAAGTTGGCAATATCATGAGGCAGGCTCTTGGGGAGAGTGAGTAAAAATTGCCGTGAGGAATACAAGTGTCTACGCACTGTAGGTGTGGTACGTGAACCAGGGGGAGAACTTTATTTCATTATATTCATAAATAAGAAACCAATATGCGTTCCGGTGGGTTTTTTTTGTGATTAAATAGTATTTTTAAATTTCATTTCATTTTACGCTCTGACATGTGTTCACTAAATACTAGATTTATCGCTCATGTCTTGCATATCGTCCCGAATAATGTCTAGCGAATGTCGAGAAGTCTCCAAGATTTTTCAGTACTGTCCATTAGAATTGTATCTAAATAAAGAAAACTTTGATAGAAAGCATTCTTGAGATGTTGGGTGAGTCCGGGAAAATGTACTAAATGGGAATACAACTAATAGAATGGGGTTAAATATACTACTACTACTACTACTACTACTACTACTACTACTACTACTACTACTACTAAAACTACTAATGATAATGATAATTATAATAATAATTATTATTATTATATCGCTCAACAAAATTGAGTCATTGAAATTGAAACAGCATTGTACAAGTACAACAGAGAAAGAGAGAAAGAGCGGGCAAAAGAGAAGAGGGAATATAGGGAGAGTAATGAAATAGAGTAAAGGAGAGTCAAAAGAGAAGCTGAAATATAGTGAGAGTGATAAGAAAGAGAGACGAAGAGACAATAAAGAAGAGGGAATATAAGGAGGGTAATGAGATGGAGAGAAGGAGGGACAAGAGGGAAACTAAACTATAGTAAGAGTGATAAGAAAGAGAGACGAAGGGGCAAGAAAGACGGCGGAAAATAGGGAGGATAATGAGATGGAGAGAGGGAGGGGCAAGAGGAAAGAATAAATATAGGAGGAGTAATGAGATGGAGAGAGCGAGGGACAAGAGAGAAGATGTAATATGGATAGAGTAATGAGATGGAGGGTCATACTGACAAAGAAATGCGGGGTAAAAACAGAACTAGACACATTACACACTCTTGTATGTTTAATTATTTTCTCTAGTAATTTACCCTGGGATATGTCTCCACCGGGCAACGCTGACTAAGGACAGTTCGTATGTTGTCTAAATAAGTGCGTTCATACACCTAAACATAAGATTTATATTTTACACACCATATCAAAGAATGTCTAAGAGGGTTGTTATAAACAAATGTAAAGTCTTAGCCATGACATGGACTCGTATAAACAGCAGAAATATGTATATATGTAGTGTTCAAATATTCACACATGTTAATACGATGGAGAACAACATACTAATATCTCATTTGGATACACACAACTCAAAATATCACAAATAATGTGTAATTTGTTATTAATACAATATTGGTAATGGCATGAAGTCAAATCTACTGTTTCAGCCAATCTCAAAATGTATCCCTGCAATTATATACATTTACTAAAGCATTCAACCACCAGTTAAAATATAAATAAAGCTAAACTAACCACAACATAAAACTATTCATAACAAACAAAACGATGGTACATTTGAGATTGTTTGTTTAACCTGGAAATACATGATTTCCTCGTCGCTAATAGAAAGAGATCGAAAATAGTAGGAAGTGAATTTCTTCTCCTGAAAAAAGAAAATATTTTTACGATCCACTGATTTGCTTGCTTCAAGAATGCCATTATCTTGCGATTGAAAAACGGAAGCTTTTGGGATTTGATCAAGACATAGTTTTAATCGATCTTTTTCCACAATGACGGTCTCAGCACCGCATTGGTTATCATACAAATGAGCCGGATGATAAATGATACGGTTCATCACGTTTTGCGCAAATATCTTATTTCGAGTTTGTCTCTTGGGAAGTCGCCATTCCTGAATACATCGATACAGAAATGGACATGATACGTGTTTGACTGTTGAATTCTGTTATTACTTCATCCCTTGCCACTTTGGAGAAAATATAAATGTTTCCACTGGGAAGGTTTATGCTTTACCTTTCTTTATACTAAGCAAATCCTTTCTTATTTTTTACATCAGTTTATACGTTAGTTCGGACTTTGGTACTATCAACGTTATTATTGATTCTGACCACTTGAAAGGATATGTCGGCGTTTCAAAACCTGCACAAAACACAGTGTAATTTGTATAACTTATGACACCAAATCAATTAATATAAAAAGATGGAACTTGTGTAGCTTCCTGCCCACTAACTACAACTTCGACATCTTATGTGAACAATATATTTTCTCTAAAGACTATATTCAGGATCTCTCTCTCTCTCTCTATCTCTCTCTCTCTCTCTCTATATATATATATATATATGTATATATATATATATATGTATATATAAATATATATTCATATATATTTATATATATATATATATATTCATATGTATATATATATATATTTATATATATTCATATATTTATATATATATTCATATATATATATATATATATATATATATATTGTACTCTTAGACATGTCTTTTAGCATGAACACCCTACTTAACATACTTTTAACTCTCGGGTCCCTACCTACTTCCCCCCCCTCCGTTGAGAGCAGATTTAGACACAATGTCGTTTCTTAATCTGGATAAAACTCACTTTCATGAAACGGATATTATTGCCCGGAGAAAAATTAGCAAATGTCTGAGACTGGAAATAGTTCTTCTTTATTAACTGACGACAGAAAATAGCTGAGGACAGATAATCTGGTGTGTGATATCAGAACAAATACTACAGATTTGTCCAAGACTAACTACACATACAGCCGGGTCGCTGACGGTTAATTAAATGTAAACCTTTGTAAATCAAGTAGATTCACAAATGTTAATCAATTTCACATCCTCTTAACTGGATTTTTTGTACAAAACCAATATCACTGTATTTTCATTGAATGTGTTTAACAATTAGTAAAAGATAACCCATAATATCGATTCTATATGTACGAACCAACACGTGGTAGTTTTATCTAAAAAATACGTTTCTAAGTATATCTTATGCTGCCTGATTGCTGTTTTCACGCACTGTTTAGTATAAAAGCAGATGTAGGATAGTTTAGAAGCATTTTGTTGTCTGGCATATTAAATGCACAAAGTGATTTTATTATGATGAACCTGTCTTGTTATTCAAACTTGTAGACATATTTTTCGAATTTTTGTTTGATGCGACCTGAGGTTTTAAATGTTAATCAATTTCACATCCTCTATCGCTAGATTGATTAATGATTCGATGACTTTAGTGAAGACGGCTGAAGACTAATGGGGCAATAATTTTGCGTGAGACCAAGGTTCAACAGAACACTTGTACAACAGAGGC
This sequence comes from Sepiola atlantica, assembly GCA_963556195.1. Lineage (NCBI taxonomy): Eukaryota > Metazoa > Mollusca > Cephalopoda > Sepiida > Sepiolidae > Sepiola > Sepiola atlantica. The sequence goes on from OY744517.1 coordinate 228,499,058, forward strand.
AATTTCCCATCTACCAGAGAAGCAAGATTCGGCAAGGCATTGGTCGTAGCATATAGTAGATAGAAAACCTACCAGCTCTGCAGATAATTTATTAAATACTGTAGCAGTGGTCAGATGAGGCCCACGTGCTTTTGAAGTGTTACGTTTTTCTTATGATATCTTGGACTTCAGAATGGGTGATGATCAGATAATCGAGTGTTGCTGCAGTCCACAGTGGACAGTTTTAGAAAAACGTGATTCGTGGAGTTCAAATTAGACTTCAAGACGATAATCCGGCCAAACAGATGCCGTGCAAGTTAGAGCATGGTGATTGGATAGCATACACATTGTTGATTATTAAACACCCTATTATAGAGTGTTTAGCAAAATTCTTTCGTGAAAGTAATTTAAAATCTTCGTAGTGACTAGTGTAAAAAGGAAAACAAATAAATTATAATTATATGAAACACGATATAATGTATTCCACTAATAGTAGCAAGGTCGTTGCCTCAGCACTACAGAGTGAGATATTCATGATGTTATGGCCGGGTTCGAATCTTGAAGTTGACACACTAATTTCTTATAAACAGACGAATATATATATATATATATACATACATATACATATACATATACATATACATATACATATATATATATATATGTATATATATATATATATATATATATATATATATATATATATATATATGATGGACTCACCCGTCGATATACATATATATATATATATGTATATATATATATATATATATATATATATATATATATATATATATATATATATATATATATGATGGACTCACCCGTCGATTTTCCGACGTATGAGTGCCTCGCCAGAGGCTGCCCGCGCGTGAATTTGTAATTGCAAGGGTTGCGCAATCCTCAAAAACCGCTCTATTGAGTCGGCATTGCTTGATTCCAATGGCAATTAGTAATACCAGACGACTGGAAACAATGTTGAGATAAGCAGAGAGCACATACAGCACCTGGTATTCCTAAATGGTCACCCATTTAGTACTGCCCAGGCTTGACGCCGCTTAACTTCGGTGATCTAACGGGAACCGGGTGTCAACGTGATTGGGCTATATATATATATATATATATATATATATATATATATATATATATATATATATATATATATATGGCACAATCACGTAGTCGTATCCTGTCAACTTATCAATCATAACTTTTCCTCTGGTGATAAGATTTTAATCTTTGAAAAGCCTGGTTTAAGGAATGAAAGAGAAGAAAAATAAATGTTTTTATTAACTAAACTGCTCCTTTTTTTGAAAAACTGAAGATATCGATTTGCTTCCATTTGCAGGTCTTATCAATTTTCATTGACTTACCATATTTTTGCTCTATCCAGTATATTGAGCTTTCCTTATTTCACAATAGGTCCAACTCTCTAAAAGTTTACCTTTTAGTTATAATATACATATATATATATATATATATATATATATATATATAAGCAATAATGTGTCCCTCTGGGTGGTGTCTAGGAGATAGTATCAAAATAAACGCGCATATACGACACTACCCTTTTCTATGGGAGGATGTAATGTTCGGGAGGATTACCTCATGCGTACATTACCCCCAAAAGAACATAATGCCTTAATGGATGGCCACCAACACATATTCAACACCACTCTATAATAGAGGAATGTGATTTTACGGTGGGTGTATAATGACACGAAAACATATACTACCGTTGCGCAGCAAGGAAAGGGTAATTATTTTCGTATGACAAATCATCAGATACTGCACTAACATTTACATTGAACATTGAACAATATAAATATTATATTGTCAGATCAAGAATTACATAATTAACTACAATTTTACATGTTTCAAAAATCATTTTATTATAATTATTACATAATTTTAAAGCTTGAACAACTTTTATAATCGGTCTCATCAGCATCTAGACTATATAAATGCAAACATTTCAAAATGATATATTCGCAATCAATTAGAAAACTTATCAAGTGTTACAAGGGCTTAAACATACACTAAGTTGGTACAGAATACGGTTACATTTTATACGAAAATTTAATAAACAACAAGATGAATTTTAAAATAGATTTTAATACTTGTGTGTAAATTACTATAACAGTGCATACACTTTTTACTTGATTAGATTTTTACTTTCAACCATTCATATAACGTTCACATAATTATGCATCAGCTGCAATTCAATGAATTTTGTTTCTATTCTTGATGTTTCATTATGAGATATAAAATAATAGCCCTTTAATATAGGAATCGGGCACCATGAAGCTACAGATTCTATTTTTATTCATATACGGATGCAGGTTTTAATAGTTTCTCAGGTAAAATGTATTGATCTGTACTATATTCTATAATAGTATATTTTGTTTTAAGGGTTATCACTGTATGTAATTGTAGATGACAACTCTTCTAAGAAGAATCTAAAATATATATGTAATTGCTTGCGATTGATTTTAACAATTAATCATTTAATATTGAATGATTTTAGTTTTTAATTTAAGATAATAATGTATATTTCGAAGGTTAGGATGATCGAAAGTTATTGTATACCTTGCTATTATTGATGTGCTTAGTGCTACAAAGGTACGTTTTTTATGTTATTTGTGTTAATATTATCATAGTTATCGGGACTTTTATTACTATTATTTGCATATTTTATTTTTATTGCAAGATGTAATACTGCTACGTATGTTAGAGTTAGTGCCTTCCTTAATTATGCATGTTTATACAACATTGTTATGCAGTGAGTTATTAACAAATAGTTTGCTTTATCTAAGAAATTGAATTAAGTAACAAGATTAGTGTTATTATTTATTATTTGTATTTCTAAGACATCCATGTCTGAGGTGGTACAATTATTAGTTATTCCAAATATCCGACCATTACACTAAGTGTTGTCTTCTTCAGAGACTATGGTAAGATGTTGTTTAGGTTGTAATTTTATTCGAATTTTAATTTGAATAATTATTACGTAGTTCCATTGATTTCGTAATAATTTACTCAACTGAACAACAATATAAGCGATATCTGAGAATTGGCTTTTACATGCATGAAATACGGTGTAATAGTGAGATATTTGATGTCATATTAAAATGTATTATACGTAGATATAGATATTCAAAACAGCTGTCAACATTTATTCATACACAAACAGAACACATGCATATATATATATATATATATATATATATATATATATATATATATATATATATATTCCGTGAGTGTGATACAATGCAAGCCTGTACCCTAATTTATAAAACGGCATTTACAAAAAAAACACCATCTACAGAAACAGCTGTCCCCGTTAACAAAGTATTCTAATTCCGAATCCCAGTGAATGCGGTACTATCCAAACAATAATAAACCAAATACATAGCGTATACATTCTATTGAGACACACTCAATAAGGATATGACAACATTACAACTGATATAGGTTTCGGCAACACCCTTATTTTTATCCACATATTTATATGATAATAATGTGACTGTAATCAACTTAGAGAGTCAAGGAACACACATTACTTGATGCCCCGACATAGACCATTCAGTCCAAAAGTGTATGATCCTTTTGGTGGCGTTTTACACATCGGATTGTAATATTAGTCTGGGTAGTCTCAGGAGGGCCAATCTGCCAAAGTTTATTTGTCGCCAACTGCCTGAAGCGCTCTAACCAGTGAATGCCGAGAGGGTTGCCTAGGAAATTTGTAAGAAACTTGAGTACCCCAATGTTCATGCGTTAGCTTATTTATCCACCGTCCCGACATTGTACCACGTCTTTCTGCAGTGAGAAGGAAGTAGACACCGAGTTGAATAGTGGCCGCTTCTTCATGACACTGTATACACCAGTCGACAATCAGTGGCCTTTTATTCGTCTGGTTGTGGTATTTGTGCTTTAACAAAGTAACCTATTTACAAAGCTTAAGAATCTGAAACTTCGACAAAGTCATCTATTTACAAAGCTTAAGAATCCGCAACTAAAACAAATTAATCGATATACACAGATCTACAATCCTACACTTAAAAAAAGTTATTTACAAAGCTTATGAATCCGTAACTCGAACAAAGTCATCTATTGACAAAGCTTAAAAAAACCACGACTTGAACAAAGGCAACTATTTACAAAACTTAAGACACGGCAACTTGAACACCGTCATTTATTTACAATGCTTAAGAATCCGCAACTTCAACAAAATCATTTATTTACGAAGCTTACACCACGGCAACTTGAACAAAGTCATCTATTTAACAAGCGTAAGACACCGCAACCATTAAACAAGTAATGCATTTACAAAGCTAAACAATCTGTCACTTGAAAAGTCATCTATTTACAAAGCTTAAGGATCTGACACATGAATAAAAGGCATCTATTTACAAAGCTTATGAATCGGCAACTTGTAAAAGTCATCTGTTTACAAAGCTTAATACTCCGCAACTTGAACAAAGTCATCTATTTACAAAGCTTCAGAATCAGGAACCTTAACAAAGTAATCAATTTACAAAGATTTAGAATCAGCAACTTGAATCATGCTATCTATTTACAAAGCTTCAGACTCCAGAACTTGAACATAGTCATCAATTAAAAAAGCTAAAGTATCCGCAACTTGAACAAAGTCATCTATTTACAAAGCTAAATAGTCGGCAACTTGAGCAAAGTCATCCATTAACAATGCTCAAACATCGGCAACTTGAACAAACTCATCTCTTTACAAAACTTAAGAATCCGTAACTTGAAAAAAGTCATGTAGTTACAAATTTTAAAGATCTGAAACTGGATAAACGTTATCTATTTACAAAGTCTAAGAATCTGCAACTTGTGCAAGTCATCTATTTACAAAGTTTTACAATCCACCATTTGAAATAAGTGATCTATTTACAAAGCTTTTGAATTCGCAACTCGAACAAAGTCATCTATTTACACAGCTTAAGAAACAACGAATTTAACAAAGTACACTGTTTACAAAACTTAAGAGACGGCAACTTGAACACAGTCATTTATTAACAACACTTTAGAATCGGAAACCCAAACAAGTCATCTATTTACAAAGCTTAAGACAGGGCAACCTTTAACAAAGTCATATATTTACGAAGCTTAAGAATCGGCAACTGGAACACAGTTTTCTATTTACAAAGCTAGAGAATCCACAACTTGTAACAGTCATCTATTAACAGCGCTTAAGTATCCGCCATTTTAAAACATTCATCTATTTACAAAGCTTAAGGCACTGCAACTGTAATAACGTCACCTATTTACAAAGCTGAAGAATCGTCAACTTGAACAAAGTCATCTATTTACAAAGCTTGACAATCTGCTACTTTAAAAAGTCATCTATATACAAAGCTTAAGCATCCGCAACTCAAACAAAGTCATTTATTTACAAAGCTTAAGAATCCGCAACTTTAACAACGTAATCTATTTACAATACTTAAGACACGGCAACCCTTAACAAAGTCATCTATTTACTAAGATTTTAACAGGGCAACCTTAACGAAGTCATCTATTTACACATCTTATGAATCCGTTCCCTGAACAAAGTAGTCTATTTTCAATGATTAAGAATCGGCAACTTGAACAAAATCATCTATTGACAAAGCTTGCGAGTCCGTAACTTGAACTAAATCTAATATTTACAAAGCTTAGGAATCAGCCACTTGAACAAAATCATCTATTTACAAAGCTTAAGTATCGGAAACCTGAACAGAGTCATCTATTTACAAAGCTGAAGAATCCGCAACTTTAACAAAGTCATTTATTTACGAAGCTTAAGAATCAGGAAACTTAACCAAGCCATCTATTTACAAAGTTAAACGTTTGGAAACTTGTAAAAAAGTCATCTATTTACAAAGCTTAATTAAATATCGGGAAACTGAAGCAAGTCATCGATTTAGAAAGCTTAACACTTGGAAACTTTAAAAAAGTTATCTATTTTAAAAGCTTAATTATCGGTAACTTGAAAAAATCATCTATTTTCAAAGCTTAATGATCCACAACTTGAACAAAGTCATCTATTTATCAAACTTAAGTATTCACAACTTGAACAAAGTCATCTATTTACAAAGCTTAGGAATCAGCCACTTGAACAAAATCATCTATTTACAAAGCTTAATAATCGGCAACTTGAAGACATTCATTTACTTACAAAGCTTAATAATCGTCGACTTGAAGAAAGTAATCTATTAACAAAGCTGAAGAATCCGCAACTTACACAAAGTTATCTAGTTTCAAAACTACAGAATCGGCAACATAACAAAGTAATCTATTTACAAAGCTTAAGAATTGGCAACTTGAAGAAAGTCAGTTATTTACAAAGCTTACGAATCCACAACTTGTACAAAGTCATCTATTTTCAAAGCTTTAGAATCCGCCACTTGAACAAAGTCATCTATTCACAAAGCTTTAGAATCGACAACTTGAACAAAGTCATCTATTTACTAAGCTTTGATATCCACAACTTGAACAAAGTCATCTATTTACAAAGCTTTAGAATCCACAACTTGAACAAAGCCATCTATTTTCAAAGCTTAAGAATCCACCACTTGAACAAAGTCATCTATTTACAAAGCTTTAGAATCCACAACTTGAAAAAAGTTATCTATTTACTAAGCTTAAGAATCCAAAACTTGAATAAAGTCATCTATTTACATAGCTTTAGCATCTACAACTTTAACAAAGTCATCTATTTACAAAGATTAAGAACATAGAACTTGAACAAAATCTTCTATTAATCACATCAGTGACTCTATTGACGAAGGCTTACTTATTTGAGAATTACTTGTTGACATATGAAAAGCCTTTGATAGACTTTTGCACAAATGGTTTACAAACTGTTTATCACAAATGGGTTACTTAAGAAGTTTGCTAGAAAGATTTTTGTCAACTATAAAAAAAGTTTCTCTTTGATAGAGACATAAAAGTGGTCGTTGATAGGCAGAATTCTAAAAGAAAATTGTATCAACATCAGTGTGCCTCGGGAATTAATCCTGGCCATGCTGCAGGCTTCGTAAAAATAACGATATTTTAATAGGGTTTCTACTCACCGTCGTGGGCATCCTCTTATCCATGCACACCCACATTTAAGATGTTTAGCGATAATACTCAACAAAAATACAATATACCCAAAGCTATTTCTCTGAAATTGACTAAACATGACGGAGATTACAATTATGAACGATTGTAAGGAATAGAAAAGGTAATAATAGAGGAAAAAGAAAGAAAAATAAAAAAAAGTTCTAACTTTTCTAGTTTCAAGAATGAGTTTCCTTCGATGAAATTCAAATCGAAAAGAAACCGACGAACTCTGGACTTTGTGTTGACAGAAATAAGAGACACATGCAGCTAAGAAAAGTCTATGTTATGGAAGACAAATTGTACAGGCTTCTTTAAAGTTTAATATATTCGATGTCTGTATAAGACTTTTCTTAGCTGGGTTAGTGTCTTATTTCTGTCTGAGCAACATCCCATTAGAAGGGTTAATATTTTGGAAGTTAAGTGTTTTTGGATTTACTTATTTTTATAGATTTGAATTTCATTAAAGGAAACTCACTTGGGAAATCTTGAAGATAGCAAAGTTAGGTTTACTTCGCGTGTAGGACATTTTCATTTCTCTTTCTATATTGTCTCTGATTATTATTTTTTTATTCGTTACATTCGTTTATATTGTCGACTTTTCTAATGTTCAAATATTGTGTGCTATTCAGAAAGCTATTGTGGGAATAAGAATTAACAATTGTTGATTATTAAAAAGCCCAGAATCTTAGCTAAAAAATTAGAATCATACACAATTGAAAAACGTATCTGTCTCCTTCTAATATATATATATATATATATATATATATATATACATGTGTATGAATGAAATGTTATATTAAAACAAATGTATGGTATATACATATATATATATATATATATGTTATTTATGTGATATACTTTCTGTGTATAGTATGTAAATAAAATATATGCAATGCTCTTATCCTATAATTGAGAAAAAATAGTCTCTTTCTGTACTGTTTGCTACCCTTGTCAACATTAACGATTTGTAGAGACACTTCCTGTTTGGAACACATTATGGTTTCTACTTAGCATCGGTGAATGAACTTCCGTAAAGTCATTAGAATAATTTTGCTTATAATTATCGTAAGAATGACAATTAGTAAACAACTTTATTTAAATACGATATAGTTTGCAAACAATATATAGCATATTTTATAGTTCAGTGAGTCGAGCATTGGATAACACACACCGAAGTGTGGGTTTCGAATTCTGTTGCGATTAGCCATACTGATATATTATAATAACGACGAACCAACTGTCTTAGTAAAAGATATATATATATATATACGGAGTAAGGTCCACAATAAATTATGAGAAGGAAATGTCATGGTAGACGAAATGTGTTTATAAAATGACAAACGGATAAACAAGTTAAAGTGCAGGAGATAAACAAAAACAAACGATGTTGAGTGGTTTGATTCTTTTGGAGAACGTCTTCAGAAATGAAGGTATTAAATAGTTTTATTTTGAAGGCACGACCATTGGATGAGGAGAGAATAATCTGATTGGACCATATAAAGAAGAACTTAGGTGATGTTGAAAAATGATGGCTGGGTGGAACAGTTTACTATGTTTCTTATTCTTCTGTTTGTGTGTCTATTTATTTTCTTTCTCTTTCCTGTATATTTCCACACCTAATAGTATAAAAAAGGTGGTGGTAGAGGGAAAGAGGCGACTAGCTCATTCATGTGGGTATCTGTTTTATCTCAGGTTAAAAGATAGAGGTGCTTTATAGAATTTGAACCTAACCGAACAAAACAGACTGCTGCCTCACTACCATAAAAACTTAGATTATGATAAGTTTGGTGCACATGCTGTAAGTGTTCTAACAATTTTATTTGTAAAAAAATTAAACATATAATTATTTTTATAATTTGATGATGGTTTTTGTTTAGTTCTTGAGCGAATTGTTATTTACAAAGTTAAAGAACATGTCGATTCAAATTCTCTAGAAGTGCCAAGAATGTCTCTTTGTAAATACATAAAACGTAGAATTGTTTGTATGCTGATTGTAAAGTTTTGTTTTTGTCTATTCTTTAAGCGGATTATTACTGTAATATGTTTTTAAAATATAAGTTCATTAAAATAAAAATTAAGTTGATTGATCAGTCAAAATATGATTTGGTGTCACTCCTACCTACCTTGTAATCATCATGTGTGCGAGAATTGTAGTTAGAGGTTCCTGTTGGCTGGCGGTAACATTAAAACAGTTTGTTTTTTTACTTCGCGTTGTAAAAAGACAGTTTTTTCTTGCACTTTTAAAAATGAGGTGGGAATAAAATATGTAAGTACTTACGGTAGTTACGGGTAATGCATATTACATCGAATTTAGTCAAAGTTATGAAAATATCAAAGTGTTCAGCGTTATTATTACATTTTTTTACTGATCGCTCATTGGCTGTTTTACAGATTCTGAAACCAGGTGTATTCGTTTTTTTTGTTTGGGTAAAATTATAGGTCCCCTACGCTAGTATTTGTTTTGAGGTGTGCTGGGGGACTTGATTGTTAGTGGGAATAGACTTTGCTTCCCTCATTTCGGTTCACTTAGCTGGGAGAAACTTACAGAAGTTAATATAATTACGTTTAAAAATAATGTTCATTTTCTAAAAGCATGGTCGAAGTTAGTAAACGTCTTAATTAATGTGTTTCGATGCGTGTGATGCATTATATTTATAGTTTACGTTGAACTGATGTGGGAGGGGAAAACGTCTTAATTTTATTTAGAAGATATAATACACTAGTCAGTTGACAATAATATCAATAAATACATCTGAATGAATATATAATAACTTAACAACATACTCATTCAAAAAGAGTAACATCAAAAAAATGGTGGGGTTACTTTCTACGTATTGATGAAATGCAAACCAACTGAATGACACACTATTTCATAAAATAAGCTGCATAACCTCCCTTGAGATCAGGCCTTGCAATTGTATTAACATATAATACACTGGTCAGTTGACAATACTATCAATAGATCAATCTGAATGAATATATAATAACTTAACGAGATATGAATTCAAAGATTGTAAAATGAAAAAATAGTGGAGTTACTTTTCACGTATCGATAAAATACAAACCAACTGAATAACACAATATGTGCTGAAAGAAGATGAATAGTCTCCCTTGAAACCAATAGTATAGTTACGTACTTGTATTTGTTTCGAAACATAGGTAATCCGTACACATATTCGAGGTAATTCTAACGCGTGCAGACCGTACACATCTTCAATATACATTCATTATCGCTTAGCATGTGGACGTCCGTTAATTTATTCTAATTCAGAAACTATTTTCCGATTTTCTAAGAAATTCAGTTCTTGAAGAACAACACTCAGTTTAAAAAGACTTCATAAAAATCGGTGATTTTTCTGTATTCTAACTAAGATAAGTTGGAATATTTCATATGTTTTGTCTTTTTTCGGTATGAGAAAAAGCAAAATAAGAGTATAAAACGCACTACTTCATTTAGAAAGGGGAAAACTAATGGATTTTGTATATACTTCTTGTGCCATTGAATATTGTTCAAAGTGATACATTTTGAAAGAAAACTTACATTTCATTTCATCTTTACTATTCATTTAAAAGTTTGATTTTACTTGGAATTGTGGTTGTTAAATCTAATATGATAAGAATGAGAAGGATGAGAGTCCTGTACGTTTTAAAGGTACTTAAATGTAATTAATGTGATGAAGTAGTTTTCAGAAAAACGCGTACTCATTGATAGCCATTTTTACTTTCGAAACTGGATCATAATATTTGAAAGTTTAATTAATATGGTATTAATTTTTTATATCTACCCAATTAATATATATATATATATATATATATATATATATAAATATATATATATATATATGAAAGTATATATATATATATATATATATATATATATATAAATATATATATATATATATATATATATATATATGAAAGTATGAAAGAGACATAGCGAAAGACAGAAAGAACGACAGACATACGGAAATAGAAATAAGAAAGAGTGAGTGTGGTCTCGAATGTGGAAAAACAAAAGAACACATTTTTATAACAATTTACAAGAAAATAAAATGTATTATTGTGGATTTATTGCATACAGAAACACCAAGGGCAATCCAGATTCGTATTGAAGACTAACATATAACGAGGGAAGATACATGTTTAAGGTAAATGATTTGAATGGTGACTTAAACGTGGACTTAAACGTGGCCTTCAATGGGTCACACGTAATATTCCTTTTGCCAATTTCCAAACTGAGTAATTACAGACGGTATATCTTCAATATTTCTTATTGTTATTTATTTGCGTATCCAAAGTCTTCGAAGTTAAACACAAGGACATTTTTAATGCGGAGATTTCGTGTAAATGATTTGAATGGTGACTTAAACGTGGACTGGAAATGGGTTGTATCTCAGGTCGCACCTAATTTACTTGAACAATTTTCTCAACTGAGTAATTTCATTAATTATTTATTTTTTCTATTTATTTGCAAAGTCAAACACATTTTTAAAAAAATACTGCAGTTTGTCTCAACACAAAATCCGGAAAATAATTATTTAGTAACAATAAATGGCTGAACGACGTAATTCATTTGAATCAGCCATTTACGACTTTTAAGCTGATTGTTTCTGTTTTGTTGGAATTAGTTTTAACGATTACTCTTTGAGTAAACTACTTACAAGAAGAAACACGCAGTAGTTACACTTCGACGGACGGGACACGAACGGGTAAGCCGGGGGGTCAGTAGCGCTGGTATCAGCTTTACAAACGCTAAAGACGTTATTTATATGTATAAACTCACATCTACATTCTTTTAACTTTTAACAGAAACATTCGTACGAATATTGAATATCATGAAAGAATAATAGACTTCGTTTGTATTTTCTCCTTCTAATCATTCATGTTTTCTTCCTAGTACCATCAGTATTATAATCATTATTATAATAGTATCTATAATGTTGCGTCGACAGAACTTCATCTACTCAGATAGTTATGTTCTACACTATTCTAGCTTCTCTATTTTCTAGCTGATATGATTAGCCTATCGCCATTCCGTTTGTTGGTGCACCCTACCTAGTACTTTCGGCATATTGAACAACATGTCAACAGGACAATCTTTTCGTGGTACTTCCTGTAATTAATGTTTGTTATGTTCTTACATCTTCCAGCAGAAGAATGTCCCCAAAATAATATCGCTAAAGAAGAATCTATACCGTTGCTATATTTAATAAGTGTATGAAACATTTTCGGGGATATTCATAAGACGTTTGTCGTGCAAAGTCCATATAAGGTTTACTCTGTTATTTATTAGTTTGTATTCTGTATATATATTACGATAACCATGTGCATGTGTATCTGCAGCTGATATATTCTATTTTAAATAGGCTAACAGCTTCCGCAATTTGGTTTCTAACAGAGTCCCTGACAGGAATAGTTCTGAATTATTACGTATGCCCACACAATCATCCATTTATTGTCAATTTTGTTTCTATTCCTTTTATTTATTGATAATTTCTACTATCATCTAAATAACACCTGCGTTATATTCTATAACGATTTCACCCTAAACGTAGATGTACATTATCATATTTCATTTATTAATGTGGGATGTACAGCCTTTTTTTTATTCTACTCACATACTCTGGTACAGTGTAGCTTTCTATCCTGGTGTGCAGAGGCTGACCACACTGTAAACTGTCAAAGTATATAAGAACCCATTCTTCAACTTCTGGATGTTCTAGCCAGTAACTTCTGCCGGCTTTTTTATATCATAATTTCTTAGATAACAAGCGTGGTCAGCCCAAATAACTGCTTGCTATGCTGTGACAAACATTTATCACGCAAACGAATAGAAATATATACCATTACTGCAGTTGCTATCATTATCAGCATCATCAATATCTTACATTAGAATCATTTAAGTAGTATTAGTAGTAGCATGCGCGTTATGCGTAATAGCAGTAGTAGTAGTAGTAGTAGTAGTATTGTTGTTATTCCAGCTCAGTAATATTCTCGGCTTGTCGCAAACCGTTCGATAAAATGTCGGCATATCTAATTTGTAAGCTACAATAGAGTGTGTGCAAGTCAGCCGCCCAAATGTCTTTCGGAAGAGATCAGTCACGGTGTCAGTTGAATTATCACACTCTAGAGAACACAAGTTGAAATGTAATTTTGTAAACGACGCCAGCGACGACAGGCCATCATGGCGAATCTGTAAGCGTAACTAATGATTTCTGGCATTTTATACGGAGAAACGTAACCGTGAGATGAGAGTAAAAACGATAGCATTGTTATCTAACTAACAGAAATACCCCAGACAATTTTCGAATTAGACTTACTTAAAGATTTGCAGTTTTTCTTTAATCTTCATGAGAAACAATTTAAGCGACTCAACAAAATCAAAAGTTTAAAACTGCATTTTGTCAAACTTAAGTTTCAAATTCAATTTTGTTTGCATGTCTTAACACGCAGATTGAATTGAGAGATTTTCTAAATAACTCGTTTAGAATTGTGATTAGTTTAACAGGTTGTGTTGTTTCACCTTTATATACTTATCTCATTTCTATCGAATCTAGTGGCAGGAGAATATATATATATATATATATATATATATATATATATATATATATATATATATATATACATTCATTTATTTATATATATATACATAACACAGATAGTATTAAAAACATCAATATACGCATGAAAACACATATGAAATAAATAAATCATGTAGCACATTACATATTATGTATGATAAATATATATATATATATATATATATATATATATATATATGTATATATATATATATATATATATTGGGTTATAATGAAATACATTCTAGAAGGAAATCCGGGTATGAGAGCACAATGTAATAAACAGAGCAATAATAAAATGAAATATAGTAACACGAAAGTACATAATCATCGATCCAATAATTTATTTCAACCTTGTGGTATTGTCAAGCATCCAATTCAAATTATTGCATTTTTGAAACTCAAGAAAGGGGGAATTAACACTCGACAATTCAAATATAATTAGAGAGAGAGGTAGTAACACTCTATTTAATACATGTCTAGAGAGAGGGGGAAATTTGAAGCATATTTAATCTACAATTATGTAGGTAGCGAATTACATAATTTATGACAGATAGAGAAGAGGAGACCATATATATAAATAGAAAGTTTAACAGTGTGCAGGGAATGTATTCAATGTCTCTCAAGAAATAAGGTGGTGTCAAAAATCACCAGTTCTAACCCTGCCCCTGCCATCTGGAAAATGGCATCTACAGTCAAACATTATATTGGGTTAGGAGCGACGTTAGAGAATATTTGAAAGTAGACAGTAGACACCCAAGGTCAGAGACCATATTACGCAAATACACAATACACAGGCAAGCATATACATGTACGCACCATATGCACACACATGCATGCACACCCATATATATATATATATATATATATATATATATATATATATATATATATATATATATACAATATATATATAAAATATATATATATATATATATATATATATATATACAACATAATATATATATATATATATATATATATATATATATATATATATATATATATGGGGTAAGGTACGAGATAATTCATGAAAATGAAATATCGTGGTGGACAAAATGTTTGAACAATGACTAACGGAAAACAAGTTCAAGTGCAGGAGAAAAACAAAAGCAAGATATTTTGACCGGTTTCGTTCGTGGTGAAAGTCTTCAGAAATGAAGACATGGAAATACTTTTATCTTTAAGGCACATACATGGGATGCGGGAAGCATGATCTGATTGAACTATATTAGAACACATTAAGTGATGTTGAAATATGACAAGTAAGTGACAGAATCTTCTATGTTTCTTATTCTTCTGTTTATATCATTATTTATTTTCTTTCTCTTTGTTTACTGTAACCTATTGAACTAGTATGAAGAAGGCGACAAGAGGGAACACAGAGAAGCTGTCTAGCATAAACAAATGGGGTGGCATTAAATTGATACACTGGATGATAAAACGAAAGATTAATCAGAATGAATCCGAGATAGGTCTGTTAATTTTTCACACATTAGGTTTTAAAAAGCAATAAAAGTCTTAAACCGACAGATATATATATATATATATATATATATATATATATATATATATATATATATACATACATATATATGTATGTATGCATACACGCATACATATATATTGATACATGGGGTAAGGTGACTGATAATTCTCATGTATACATATATATGCATATGTAGGAAACCCATACCTGATTCATTCTGATTAATCTTTGGTTTTAACATCGAGTGTATCAATTTCATGCCCACCCTCATTTGTTCATGCTAGCCGGCTTCTCTGTCTATTCTTCCCTCTTGTCGCATTTCACCCCTCCCCCACCGCATTCTCCAAAAACTTGTTGGTTATATACAAAACGGGTAAATCGATTATGAGTCCCGGTAAAATGAACATTATTGATAAATATGTGTGGCAAATAGACATATTACTGAGCAGGAAAATAACATCAAAATGTGGTGAGCGACAATAGCTGCCCACATTTGACAATGCCTTAACTGTTTTGGCTATAAGTATCTGTTCCATTAATCTAATTCGCCTCATTTATCGACCATTGTCTGATATTTCTGTAAGAAACTCGACCGCAAAAAATCTGAGATGCTGTCAAAAATGTCGGTCGAGCTCCGGATCTCGGTATTTTTGAAACTGTATTCTATACACTACCTTTTCCATCACGGAAATGGGGTATGTATATTGTTATAAAACATGTTGAGTTAAGCTTATTTATAACCATCTAATGTTCAATTAAAAAATAACGTACTCACATTTATACATCACGAGCGTTATTTGTCGAAGGCTACTCTAGTTGAAGCACATTTACACACATACACACATCCGATTTCCACACGTCAATAGTTTATTAGCTTACCTAATATTATGCTGTATTATTCAATTACGTGTAAAATGTGTACGGGCTCCGATAATTTGAAATAGATAAGAACCGACGTGAATACATAAAAAGACTCCTACACGCTGGTGAATTATAAATCGGAATACCTAAATAGGAAATATTTCAAAGAAACAAACACAAAGACACTTTTATACTGATATTTATCGGTTCTTTTCGGCCAGTACAAATCTCATCTGATTAGATCGCTTAAAACAAAGGAAATACTTTTCTTTCATTCATCTGGTTTTTCAAATAGTTATCGCTGATACAATACAGGTTTAATAAATATCTTATACCCATATAATATGTGCACACAGAAACATGTATGAACACATACACACCCACACTTATATACATATGTGTGTGGATGTATGTGGGGTGTGTATAGATCATAGCTAAATATTTTCATATTTGTATGTGTGTAAAATAGTAAATGAAAATATAAATGGTTCTGTTTACGAACATTTTTCAAACGTTACTTAAAATTTCATGAATATCATATTGAATAGAACTATAAGATCATCGATAAACCATATGTTAGCAATATCAATCAGCCAAGGAAGCGTATCTGCGTGGCATCGACAGCCAAACAGACTGCGATAATGTGTATATATATATATATATATACTTATCTATTATAATAATAAAAGTAAAGTTCAATAAAGTAAAGCGACTCGTTTACTAACTCAATTAATTCAATATTATATTCTATTTAGTCAAATATATTTGAACATTTGTAACTGTTTCTCGAAATAAAATAATGTATTTTGATTGCATTTTAATCCATCAAATATTTCATCTGTCCTTGAATCAATAACAATAAAACGCCATATTAACTCATTATTTGCAGCACGAGTTGATCTAATCTGATCTAATGTTGATTTTATATATTTAGAAAAGCGAAAGGAATGTTTAAATCGTTCATTTATATCGTAGATACATACTGCATCTTACTCTGCCCCTAATGCTAACGATCTAATTTTTTCAGGAAGTCATTGACGATTTAAATTCAGCAACTAACTGGAAACATGCGAACAAAGTTTCTCTGTGTGTTTCTCTGCCGTCTATTTCAAAATTCTCTTCTATCTCCAGCTTTTTTTGTGTATATGCTTTTGACACCTGAGGAAAACACGACAAAGAATCGAAAACATTTGTTAAACCTATGGAATATTTATTATTATAATTGATTTTAATAAAAAAAAAAACCATCAGAAAATATTTTTAAAAATTTAATGGTATAATTAAAGAGACAAATTCTGTTATTTTTAACTACGTTTGCATAAATGAGAAAATGCGGGCTAATATATATATATATATATATATATATATATATATATATATATATATATATATATATATATATATATATATATATATATATATGTGTATATATATATATATATATATATATATATATATTTAGGCAAACATTATTAAATAACACGGAGTGGTTTTGTTTGATGCGACTTTTTTTTAATTTTTTCAATTTTCCGAATTCTCCATCTGATGTGTCAGTCAAATTGATATAAATATGATCCATGGCTTTCTTGTTCCATTCTTTTTTCTTTTTTTGCAAGTACTTTCGATTTGAATCGTCAAATCATCTTCAGGCGGTATTAATTTTAGTGTCTTTACTGTTGTGCTCATTTTTGAATTATAACAGCAAATAGTTTATATTTGAAAACGCGTCGCATCAAACAAAGCCACTCCGTGTTATTTAATAATGTTTGCCTAAATGAAAATATGCTGCCTAAATACACACAATATATATATATATATATATATATTTATATATATATATATATATACATATATATATATATATATACATATATATATATATATATATATATATATATATATGTGTTGGTGTGTGTGTGTCGATTAAGCAACATAATACCACGTGTTCCTCGTTAATCTGTCAATGGCGTAATTATGTTAAGCTACACTTGGTTACACAAAGGGGTTTCATTCCATAGTGTGTGCAACTCTGTAAAGTAAGTTGGGGGTCAATAACCAACCAACGGACTGAGAAAATGTTAAATAATTAATATCAATAACATGCATTTTTTGTGATAGCAGACGTTGAGATACCTAAAAATAAAACATCGAATTCAGAAATATAAGAACCGACTCTTTCCCATTGCCCTTTTATCATTTATCAATCGCTAAAGTGCGCCTTTACTATTAGGATTTCTCTTTAAGAACCTTGTCTTTTCTGACGGCTTGAACAAGGCATCTCTTACTCATGTTATACACTTTTTGAACCGTTTTCCTTCCTTTCTTTGCCTTTTATTTTATTTTTCTATTGACGTTTTTTCAACTTAAGCAATGTGATCCAAGAGAAGATCGGCATTGACGGACCTTTTCCCATCCGTTGTTAGATGATCCCTTTGACCGTAAAATATCAGAGCATGTTTTTAAACATCAAATACAGTTGATGTTTCTGTTCATCTAATTGCGTTTTATCTTATTGTATTTATTTATTGGCTTTTTCTGTTTGCGTAATTTCTCATTCTTCTTTCTACTAGTTATTTACGTATGTCATGCAATATCTTAAAGTTGTTAAATTCTCATTTCACACTGTTTTTTATATAATTTTGATGGTAATTTCCTGAACATTTTAGGACATTTTGTATGAAATTGTACGTGTTTACTGTGTACAATTTTAAATGTTTGTATTACAAAATAATGCTCTGATGGCAGGAGTCTTCTTTTAGACTTGGACTTGTTGAAGTATGTTTTTTTTTCTTTTTCAGGAAACACGTATTAGCTTTCCCTTCATTTCGAAACTTATGATATATAAAAGTATATGATTACATTATTATCTGTAAATATTTGTATTACAAATGTTAAAAAATAACTTTTTTACAATTTTAAATAGTGAGAAGATTTGTTTATCTGGAATATGATTACTTAAAAATGTTTTTATAATAGAGCACACACATACCCACAAAGACAAGAATATATATATATATATATATATATATATATATATATATATATATATATATATATATATATATATATATATATATATATATATATATATATATATATATATATTGGAAATGCATTTCAGACAGTATACAATCTTATACCTTTGTTTGTTAATGATATTGTTTGTGCGGATAATGTAACTAACACTTAGTCCACTTGACTAACAAGCCATACATTAAGAGAAAATCGAAATTGTACAAATAACTTATCATAAACGCTCCTATGAAAATAGTTGTGTACGATTTTATAAACTATGTAACAATATATACTTGCTTTATTAGCTACTACTTTTCTTTATCAATCCATCATTTCAACCCGATATTTCGATGCAATTGAAGACAGTACTCTTCAAATAATAATCGTGAGGAAGTCTTACAATAAAGACGAAACGTTGATAATATATAAAAAAACATTTTTTTTAATTTTTTAATTTGCAATATATATTACATATATATATATATATATATATATATATATATATATATATATATATATATACAAATTTAGATTTTTCACTTATAAAATAGATCATTCAGTGAAGACCGGGTTGTTCCAATAAAAACAAGCTCGATGATACTCGATTACAGAGTACAGATAATGTATATGTGATTTTATGAAGGCTTACCAAAGCATTCCTTTCAGGACACCAATGATATTTTTTCTTACAAATTTTATTGATTCAAATTAAATTATTTTTCCTACACGTGTTTCACTACCAAGCTGGTACTTGCTTGGCAGATCATCAGGGAAATTAAATGTCTGGAATACGGGTTTCAACTGCCGACAATACACAATGTGGCGTTGCAATAGTTGAGATCACTTTAGAAGAGAAGAGGAAAAAATAAAAAAAATAAAAGTTAAAATTAAAAAAAACAAGGAAGAACAACGATAAATAAAAAAGTCCTAGAAAAAGTCTTAGAAACGTAGCTCGTGCATTATTTCTTCCACCAAGCCAACAAGCAAATAATCGGTCCCAAATACATTAAAAAAAAAAACAAAAAAACGAAACAATGTGCGATAATACACTTTCACGTCGGCCGGCACAATGATGAATAAATCCCCCCCCCCCCCCAACAAAAAAAAATAACCCCTAAAGAACTAAATAATTCAAGATTCCGTTTTAGTATGATTTAGTTCTTTGGGTTTTTATATTTAACACCATTCTATAACTCAACATTTACTTATTAGCAGCTAGAAAAAGAATTAGAGATACAATATTGTGTAAATATGTTACAATTTCCAAAGTGTTTTATTATTCAGATGCTATAATATTAAGATGTTACATGATATACATCCATTTTAGTTATTATTTTGATAACACGTGAAATAAAGGGCAGATGAGATAAAAGAAATAACTAATTCTAAACAAAAGAATATCATATAGTAATAACACAACAACACCTAGAATTTAATTTATTGTCGTATTATGTATTTACTCACAGTAACAATTTAATAAACGAAACATGGAAATGTTTACTTTTATCATCAATTATCGGCATAATGTGTATGCATCGCTAATGTAAACTCCGTGAAAAAATAAAAAAAGTAAGGATTGTTCTAAAAATAAATAAGATGTTTTAAAAAAACACACTATAAATCAAGAATGTGTTCAATTAAAAAAAAATGTGTCGTTCTAATAAAAAAGAAAATCCAGTCGAAATACAAACGCTATAAACCATGAATTATTTACGACTGATGATAAAACGAGTTTATTTCCTTTTAAAATATACACACGTTAAACAGCGAGAACAAAAGAAAACCAGCACGCAAATGTAAGAAATTTGGCGAAGATAAAATATTGAAAGAATTTACGGGAAAATATACTGATGTCAACATTCAAGAGAAAAAGTAGAAATTAATGGAATATCTGTAAAGCAGAAATAAACAGTATATGAAAAAGAACATATGGAAGTAGAAATGACCTTTATGAATCTGAATGCAAAATAAAACAGAAATTTGAGTACAGCACAACATATACACACCAATATAGAGCGATTGAATGAATTACTACTAGACGATGTCCCCAAGTCTCTAATATATCTCTGTACATGGGTTTGTCAGGAAAATCTAGCATGACGATGTTTCGCCCTACACGTAAACCCTGACTAAATATTCAAAATAACAAAGGATTCGGATCACAAATAAGATGCTCTCGGTATAACTACACTACAGTGGCTTATACGATATATAGTGCAGTTTCTCCAAGTAATGCTCCTTATAGCAACAGCACAAAGATCGATACTCCATCAAACTAGATTTATTATTCTTCTGGAATCAGGTAAGTCTAAGAGACTACAATAAATATATGCTATTAGATAATTAAATTGCATCTTATATTTTTTCTATATATTCGTCGACTGTAAAACGTCTGATGTCGGCGAGATACTAAGAACATATAATACACCTTTATCTAATCAATTCTTAAATGAATGAAAAACAACTCATTTAATCTATTATTGTATTATATTTTGATGGTGTTTCGAGTGTAGCATCTAGTATGTTGCTATAAGACTGCCTTTCACTAATTACCTTCGATTTTTCTAGGAAGTGCGGGTAATCCTCTTAGATGCTGCACCCTTATTTTGGGTGCGGGAGTTATGTAGTATCTTTTCTTTTGTCATAAGATCATCTTTTCTTTTCTGGTAGAGTATAGTGTAGTTGCGTTTCTGTTGACATGATGAACTAATCGCCGTCATTTCTTTCTTGGTTTATGATAATTATCTCAGGTATTACCCTCTCTCTTGTGGAGGAGTGATGTCGTATTCCTTCTGTTGCCTGCCACGGTACCCTCCTCGGACTAACTTTCTTCTTTATGGTTAGTGTAGTATGTGTTCGTTTATCATTATACCACTTTACAGGCATTATTAATTCCTTTTTAGGGGGGAAACCTCCAAGGCTGCTACACTCCTTTTGTGGAATAGTGTCGTTTTCTTTAATTCATAATGATACATTCTTCACAGAAATTTACTCATTTTTGGGGGACAGTATTGTCTATTTTGGATCTTGCCGATACCATTCCCCCATGATTGCAATGTCCATTGCTCGAAGGGGGAAGTGTTTCATCTGTTCTGTTGTCACGATATCGTCAATCTTTCACTCATCTGTATGATAGGTGTGATAACCCTTCCCTTTGGACGTTAATGTAGTATATTTTCGTTGGCATGACCCCATTTTCCCAGGCTAGCAAACATAGAGGTAAACGCATTACGTAAACATTCAAATAGCTCCAAAATGTATTACCTTGTAATAATCGAAATTACATCTTTAAATATTCCTCAAATGTTAGTTTCATCGGGGTACTTTAAGATGCATTTATTAGCATAATATTGATTTAAGAAAGATCACATTTAAATTTCATTTGATCCATTTTAATAGATCAAATTCTTATTGAATTTGATCCATTTAATTAGATCACTTTCTCATTGAATTTTATCTATTTTAATACATCAAATCCCCATTGAATTTGATCCCTTTTAATATATACCACTCTCATACAGTTTGATCCATTTTAATATATCAACTTCTCATTGAATTCGATCCATTATAATATATCGAATTCTCATTGAATTTGATCAATATTAATAGATCAAATTCTCATTGTATTTGATCCATGTTATTACGTCAAATTCCCATTGAATTTAATCCATTTTAATATATCAAATTCTCATTGAATTTGATCCATTTTAATAGATCAAATTCTCATTGAATTTGATCCATTTTGATATATCAACTTCTCATTGAGTTTGATCAATTTAATATCAATTCTCATTGAATTGGATCCATTTTAATATATCGTATTCTCATTGAATTTGATCAATTTTAATAGATCACATTCTCATTAGATTTGATACATTTTAATAAATCAACTTCTCATTGAATTTGACCCATTTTAATAGATCAACTTCTCATTGAATTTGATCAATACACATAAGTATACTTCTCTGAGTGTCCGTTTCTTCTCAACTATCCTAAGGTTTAGGTCTTAAATGTTACCCACTTTTTAGAATCAAATTCATGTAATGGAT
Source organism: Sepiola atlantica (assembly GCA_963556195.1). Classification (NCBI taxonomy): domain Eukaryota; kingdom Metazoa; phylum Mollusca; class Cephalopoda; order Sepiida; family Sepiolidae; genus Sepiola; species Sepiola atlantica. Next base: position 228,522,142 of record OY744517.1, read on the forward strand.
GTTGTCTACGATTCGAAAAAGTATTCCATATATAATGTTTGGAATGAGTATATGTTTTATTAAATATTTGAAAGGGGACCTAAACGTGGTATAAAACTTTATTTCTAGAATATAGACAACTCCGAACAAAGATGGGTTTAAATGAAAAATAAATAAATAAGATTGGGAAGAAAATAGGTGTGCGGGAGAAACACTGTAGAGATTAATGCAATACAGTCGATTGGTACTTGTTTAGTATAAAGCACATGATGGTTGCACTCTTTTAGGTCATTCAACAATTGAGATGATCGGAAGCAAAGAGGTAAAAATGGTAGCACACATGAATTAGACGTCGCTGAACAATATTCTACAAAATGCTACAATGGGTATTAATTCAAGTAAAGAATTTTGACACCCAGAGTTATTCACTCAGTTACTCATTAATTGTCTTCATGTGTGTTGCTTAAAAGTGGTAATTATTTCCCGTGAATAATTACCTTTTGACAAACAGAGTTCTTTACTTAGTTACTCATTAATTGTCTTCGTGTGTGTTGCTTAAAATTGGTAATTATTTCCTGTGAATAATTACCGTTTGACAAACAGAGTTCTTTACTTTGTTACTCATTAATTGTCTTCATATGTGTTGCTTAAAAGTGGTAATTATTTCCTGTGAATAATTACCGTTTGACAAACAGAGTTCTTTACTCAGTTACTCATTAATTGTCTTCATGTGTGTTGCTTAAAAGTGGTAATTATTTCCTGTGAATAATTACCGTTTGACAAACATAGTTCTTTACTTTGTTACTCATTAATTGTCTTCATATGTGTTGCTTAAAAGTGGTAATTATTTCCTGTGAATAATTACCGTTTGACAAACAGAGTTCTTTACTCAGTTACTCATTAATTGTCTTCATGTGTGTTGCTTAAAAGTGGTAATTATTTCCCGTGAATGATTACTTTTTGACAATCAGAGTTCTTTCCTTAGTTACTCATTAATTGTCTTCATGTGTGTTGCTTAAAAGTGTTAATTATTTCCCGTGAATAATTACCTTTTGACAAACAGAGTTCTTTACTCAGTTACTCATTAATTGTCTTCATGTGTGTTGCTTAAAAGTGGTAATTATTTCCCGTGAATAATTACCTTTTGACAAACAGAGTTCTTTACTCAGTTACTCATTAATTGTCTTCATGTGTGTTGCTTAAAAGTGGTAATTATTTCCAGTGAATAATTACCTTTTGACAAACACAGTTATTTACCTAGTTACTCATTAATTGTCTTCATGCGTGTTGCTGAAAGTGTTAATTATTTCCTGTGAATAATTACCATTTGACAAACAGAGTTCTTTACTAAGTTACTCATAAAGTGTCTGTATGTGGGTTGCTTAAAAGTGGTAATTATTTCCCGTGAATAATTAACTTTTTTACAAACAGAGTTCTTTACTTAGTTACTCATTAATTGTTTTCATGTGGGTTTCTTTAAAGTGGTAATTATTTCCCGTGAATAATTACCGTTTGACAAACAAAGTTGTTTACTTAGTTACTCATTAATTTGTTTAGTATACACATACATGTTATTAGTAATCGCAATCTGTCTGTTATTTATATGTTACCATTTTTATTTAATCATGACGAAAAGCCGAATAAAGGGTTTCGATCCATAACAATGGATTATAAACCACTACTCTACTCATAAGTGTAGTGTCTATGAATAGCATGTTTTTGTCCTCACCGTCAAGTAAATTCAAAGAAAGAGTCAAAAAATAAATTAAATAATGACAAGAGATAAACTACAAGTGTAAAACAATATAGCAAATAGATACTACTTCGGAACAAACACTAACGAGGAAAACATAATTATTCATGAGCAATATTAAGTTTAAATGTGAAGGGGTTGTTAGAAATTGCAGGATTTACGTCAAAACCTTAGATTCCGCTAGACATAATAATTACAACCTTATCGATTCACAAATCCCTACGTTCAGAATTGTATCAGTGTTACCATGTGTTCATTAAATACAAAGAGCATTTAACATGCTAAGTATTTAATAAAATACGCGAAAATAACAACAAAGAATAAAATAAAATAATAAAATAGGAAACAAAGGGAATTTATTTTTAAACGTTCACTTTCGTTTGTGTTCATGTTTTCGTTTAATAATTATTTCTTGAAATAATTTACGGAATGTGTCGAGCTGCTATTGGCCTTTATCTGAAAAAAATGTGTTAGATTATGAGTTCTGCTGAAAATAGTCGAAGACGTTGTATCTTCATACCTTTTGTAGTTAAAATGTTCTCGATCTCTTGATTGTCCAGTGGTTCCTGGATGAACTCTCGAAGCTGGTCTTTAATGATGTTGGATTATGTTAAGCTAACACTCCTTTAAACGTTACAATTTAGTTGAAATAATCAAATCAAAAATATTGTGTAACTGTGAAATTACAGCAAATTTATTATTATACGACTCAACTTCTTATTACTTAGCAATTATGTTGTTTTTTTACGTTGTCTATGACAGAATTCCTCATTGGGTTTTCTTTTGCAACATTTGCTCGATCTTTGAGCTATTTTAAGTTTAAACCACATATTGATATATATGCCCGAAATAATGGGATGAATTTAACGACACTCATCCTGGAAATAAACGTCTTATTATACTATTTGAAATAAGTAATATTAAATGTAAAAGGAATTGAGTAATGTGAAAAGCTAAAATTAGGTAATAATAATATATGAAAAGGTAAGCTAAACAGTTGAGTAGCAATACAGTATAAACAACGCGAAACGTAAGAAAGATGATGAAATGAAAACGTAGGGTATATGTATATATTTGTTCATACATATATATTATATATATTTTGACATGTTTATATATATATATATATATATACAGGGTGATTTATAAGTCACTTCACTTAGCTATATAAAATGATTACCATACGAAGCACAAACATACTATGAACTTTTGGTATTTGTTATCTTATTCTCTAATTACTGCTATTTGTTATTTTAACTGTGTTCGTTTATATATTGTTTTCTATATATATCTATTTAATAATAAACAAATATGCTACAAAGAGTCGTAAATTCCTTGCAAAAAAGAATGAATTTGTTGAATATACTTTCTGTTTTGTATTACCGTATTTTTTAACTTTAGAATTTCAAAAATAAATAGCTAAGTTAATTATTAATCACCCTGTATGTGTGTATGTATGACCATGGTTGTATATATATATATATATATATATATATATATATATATATATATATATATATATATATATATATATATATATATATATATATATATATAGTCTCGGAAGTTTCTCAACCATTAAAACTATATAAAAAAAAAAATTAAAAAAAACTTATAGTGGAAAATCACTCATGTAAGTCAATTTATTTTTTACAGTTATTATATTAGTTAGTTTCTAACACTATTTTAAGGGATCATCAGTTGTTTACCATGAAAAACTGTTTCGGGAATTTAAAAACAAGACAGTATTAAATTTCATGGCTTCCCAGCAGAGTTGATCAGACCCCACTTCCCTTAAAAGACAAAAACATAAACGTTCCTTATACTAAATCTACGTTTTGTTCCATATAAATGTTTTGCTGACTTATATTAGTTATTTAAGACATAAAAAAAAAAAAAATTCTTTACCTGTGCTGTGCGTCTGTCTAATAAAATTTATCCGTTACTCACAAAAATGTTGCTGCATTTTAAAGTGTTTGGACGAATCCATGACACTATTATTTAAGTGATTAATGTATTATCTTTAGTTTTATATTATAAATATAAAAAACATCAACACATCAAAAAATAAAAAATAAATAAATAAATATGTATATACATATATATATATATATATATATATATATATATATATACATACACACATACATATATATACCTTTAGTTCCTCCTTTTCTCCCTCGTCCTACTTTGTTGTCCATCTCCCCGTTGTTGTCAACCTCAAATAAATATTAATCTTCCTTGTTCACTTTAGTTTTTCTAATCTGCGTTCACAACTGTCGACTTTTTTCTTTTCTCATTGTTTCAAATCTGCGTCTATAAGTTATATATATATATATATATATATATATATATATATTGCCTCTGAAGCTAGACACAACTAATTAGATGACATAACTGTATAGACATAACGATATACCGAAAATAGTTAATGGCAGGAAGACAAAAATAGAGAAAATAAAGAAGAAATAAACCAAGAAACAAAAATGACGATTAAAATGTCAGAAATATAGAAAACATAATACTGCTGCCATAGAGACACAACAATACATATTTAGCGATATAACATATCAACAGTGAAGACAAAAATAGAAAACTAAAACCTGGAGAAAGGATGAAAACATTGTGTAATAACATTATATAAACGATGAGAAAATTAACACAAAAATAAGAAAGATAGAAAGATTAAATCGATTGGGAAGAAGACTGTTGTTATCGCTACAGATATAAAGAATAAAATAATGGAATTCAAAAATAGAATTAAAAAAGAGTGTACATGAACAAACATGATAGTAAAAAGTATCGTAGATGTTTTATTTATCACTTTGATTATTTCATAATTCTGTCTTTTTCTTCTTTTTATTTTAAGAGCGACCAGCTGGAATATTCATACAATATTTCCAAATCTTTAATTGTGTTGTGTTTCACACTTGTAGATTTTCACACGACATGGTGGACAGAGTAAACAGATGGAATAGTGAACAATCTACAGAATGACTGGAATGAAAAATACAAGTTTTTCAAAACGCTACTAAAATGTTGCCTTTACATACATACGTTTATTATATAACCGTCTTACAATTGTCAATATAATTGGCATACCATACTTCTTTAAAGTTAACTCGGCCATACGTGCACGGAAGTAATACTCGTGATTTTTATACTGAATATAGCGACTGGCGAAGAAATGGTAAAAAAGTAAATGTGAAACAACTAGTATAATTTCAAAACCTAAAATGTCAGAATTTGTCCAAAATACAAGCGTAGAAATGCAGATGGCTGCATATTGTTAAGTGATGCATATGAATGGCAGACGTTCCAAGTGTTAGATGCTTCACCAGAAAAGGGGAAAAAGACACAATATAAAGTGAAACTAAATGTAGTTTTATATTGGAAACCCAAGCCGTTTCTTTCTATTTTAAGATGAATAAAGTATCTCATAAAAGGATGGACCCATGATAATTCTCTGCCTGGCATTCATCTGAGGTTGGAATTTTAAATGGCTAAGTGTGTGTGTGACCCACCGATCACCAGTTTAAAAAAGCCGATCAACAGGAAGAAAGTGACAGGAGGAATGAATGCTGGTCCACTGGGCATGACAGGAAGTTGGCGTTTGCTGGGATATCTGGCGATCTGTTGAAACTGGGGTGCCGGCCAGCCAGGATGGCCAAATCTGGGTCTCTTAGTTAAGGGGTTGTGCTGGACTTATGTTACAATTTCACCGGGATAGAGAGATCTCATTTTGCAACATTGCCATTCGACCGAGAACATGAATTTCATTTGTAATCTCTAACAAATAAGTAGGTTACCTGTTTATAAACTGTTGTGAAGTTGTCCTACAGTAAATAATAAATAAAGGAAGTCAAGTCGAGGGTTGGTTTAACAAGTGTATTAACAAAGTAAGAAACTGACTAGCTCTTGGCTAGACAGTTACAAGACTGTGCTTTGTCTTCAGTGTCTCTGGTGACTCGCACTATTTTTAGTGACAACCGGTGTAGTTTCTCCTGTGTAAGAACGGCCGGTGTAACATAAACTAAAGTTGTGATTCTGCTTAGCATGCCCGTATTTGTTGCAGTAGAGACTGGGATCGTACAACATCTTTGGACCGGCAAAACGTGTGGGACGATTACGCACGAAAAAACACACATACATAAATGTTCCCAATCGGCCGTACGTGCATGACATAAAAATACTCGTGAGTTTTAAACTGAATAAAAAAAACTGAAGAAGAAATAGTAAATAAAATAAATGTAACAAAACCAATCAAATGTTAAAACGTAAAATATCAGATTTTGTCAAAAAGACAGGAATAGGTCACATTTGAGTCGACACAAAGATGCGAATAGCCTTCCACACTGCAACACCACAATTACAGTTCCTCATTCATACAAATACATCTTTGCAGTATGAAATAATGTTTAAAACATGAGATATACTATCGTTTTCTTAGAACCCAGAAAAACAGATACACCATATAAATTTCCATTTCAAATATAGATCATAAGAGAATTTACATCGATCACCGATAATAATCCACCACGTTTAACCTTATTGAAAAATATAACTTCCAACTTATTGATTTCACAGACGAATAGTTTAATGCCTAATACTTTAGCATACATTTTACGTGATCGAATTATATTCAAAACAATTCTGA